>JAUMHO010000012.1:1816127-1827607 GCA_032360965.1 Ulva armoricana
CACGCATGGCAGCACGCATGGCAGCACGCATGGCAGCACGCATGGCAGCACGCATGGCAGCACGCATGGCAGCACGCATGGCAGCACGCCTCCCGTCTTGCACCCACCTGCCAACTCCGCGCTCTCCATGATTGTGGTTCCCTTGCGCCACCAGTGCCGCCGTTCGGTGCCGTGCCTGTGGCACCGTCAGGTACCCGTTCTCCTTGCAACCCTCGCCCACTGCATCGATGCCAGCGTCCGCACTCGTCCGCCTGCCCCCCTCCACCAGGATGTAGCGAGACGCAAGTCAACCACGCCATCGCCGTGTGCACAGGTCTGCGCCACCTCAGCCACCATTCTCGCCGGCCTCGAGAGGGTTGCGGTGTGGCGGCTGAAGCAGGCGCAGCTGCCGCCGTCGCCGCAGGCCCCCGCCGTGCTGTCCGCCTGCCACTCGCAGCACTATCTCCTGCTGCGGCTCAGCAACGGCAGCGCGGTGGTGCTGCGGCAGGCCCGCGACGAGGCGGCGCTGGAGGTCGTGCCTGGCAGCCCGGCCGTGACGTTCGTCGACGCCGGCGCCCGCACGGAGCTCCACATCGCCGCCTCCTGCCTCTATCACGACTGCTCCGGTTGGCTCACCCGCACCTTGCAAGACTCCCAGCCCGACGTGGTGCGCCCCTGAGGCGCCAAATTGTTTCGGCGTCGCCTCTGGGACACCCGAAACGCCGTGTGCGTCCGCGACTGACTGCGCCGGGCGCGCTGCCGTGGCTGCTGTTGTTCTGGTGGAGTTCGTTGGAGGGGAGCTGGCGCTGTGCGGTGCAGGTTGCAGGCGCCGACTCCACCTTCCTCGTGCTCTGCCGCTGCAACGGCACGCTCGAGGTGTTTTCGCTGCCGCACATGCGGCGAGTGGCGACGTTCCTGGAGCTGCACGAGGGCGACGCCGCGGTGCATGCGGTGCCTCCACCGCCGCGGGTGCGGCCCCTGCCCCTGCATGCCTGCCGTGGCCGTGCTTGCCGAGTCGCTGCATGCTCGCTGAGTGCACGCCTTGTGTCGGGGCAGACCTTCCGCCCGGCAGTGCGCCGCCTCAAGACCGTGCCGGAGCCAACTGAACCAAACGCTGACACCGGTCCGGTGTGGCGGCAGAGCGCCGGAGGTCTTCTGGCGCAGCCTGCGCAGGGCGGGCACGGGGACGACTGCTCATAGATCCCATGAGGACAGGGGAGGGAGGGAGCAGCGTGACAGGGGTGCACTGGCGGGGTGCGCTGTGTTTGCTAGCGCCGAATGCATGGGGGGGATGTGTGCAGGAACAGGTGCCGGTGCGGCCGCCGCCGGAGTTCCGAGTGGTGGAGGTGCGCATCGACTCGTACGAGCCGGCGGCCGAAGCCCACACCCACCCCCTCGGCGGCGTGCCGTCGCCGCTGACGCTGCAGGCGCAGCGGCCGCTGCTGCTCGCGCGCTGCCAGGACGAGCGGCTCTACGTGTACCGGCTGCAGGCGCAGTCCGCGGCGGACGGGTCCGGGGCAGCTGCGGGGCTTTGCCTGCGGCGGCAGCCCCTGGACTGGCTCCGGTGCGCGTCTGGGAACCTGCCACAAACATGCACCGAGTCTACGCTGTCTACCAGCCACCTGCCTTATCCTGGGCTAGCTGGTCCAGACATACTCTGCTTGCCTCAGTGTGTACCATGCATGCAACAGTGCCGGCCCACTGCGTCGTCTCTTAGCGCTCGGGTCCGACTCCACAACGCCGCAGGTAGCCCTGCCAGAGGCTGGCTTAGCAGGCCTGCCAGAGCCAGACATGCGGGTGGTGTTGGATGGGTTGTCAGGGGTGTGCCCTCGCGAGTGACGGCGGCGAGTACAACGCGCCGAGGCCTGCAAGTGACAGCTGCGATGCAGGCACGCGGAGCCGCGCGACCCCAAGGCGCCATGCGGAAACCCCCACAACGCGATGGTGCGCTTTGCGCACGTAGCCGTCGAGCACAGCACGGCCGCCGCGTCCGCGGAGGCGCTGCACCAGGGCGTGTTTGTCTGCGGCGCCCGCCCGCTATGGCTACTCGCGTCCCGCGGCGGCTACCGCGCGCACATGATGGACAACCTCGAGCCGACAGACGCGGCGGCCGCGCCGGCGGCGGTCGCGGCGATGGCGTCGTGGAACCAGGGCAAGGCGTGCAACACGTTTGTGCTGGTCACCGCGGCAAACTCGGAGCTGCGGTTCTGCCGCATGCCGAAGAACGTGCGCCCCCCCGCTGCTGTCGCTGCGCACATGGCGTGTTTGTTCGCAGTTCCCCCAGGACCAGGGACGTGGCTCTCGTGGCATCGTGGGCCGTGCATGCGGTTGGCGACACGATCTCAGGCCGGTCCCCCGGCTGTTCGATGCCCCGGTGCCCCACGTCACAGGCGCTTGGTCAGCGCTGAACGCCGTTGCATGTGTGGCTAGGCTCCGGCCGGACCCACCTGCATGACCGCTCGGCTCGCGTCCTCTTCGACCAGCGTAGTCTAATGTTCTGCGGAAGCAGCACCAGGCGTTGCCAACGCCGCGCGATGCGTGCCGAACCTCAGGAGCGTTCAGCCAGGCATTGCCCCCCGCTGAGCCGACGGTCCCCCGCGAGCGCGTCGGCCACTGTGGCCTGGCTGCCACCTGCGACCGTGGCGGCGACTGCTGATGATCATGACAGCCACTGCGGCCGGACTGCCACCTGCGCTGCGTGCAGGTGCGGCTCAACATGCCGTCGCCGGTGCGGTACAAGGGCATATCCATCAGCGACAAGGACCGCAAGAAGCACGAGGGTGTCACGCCGCACAAGGTCGCGTGGCACAGCCCCTCGCAGCTCTTCTTCGTCGCGACATCGCGCCGCATGCCCTTCATGCACCACCTCCCGCCCGTCGAGGACGCGCAGGAGGACCCCCACGCCGCGTTTGCGTACAAGCTCGCAGAGGAGGCCGCGCGTGTGCACCGGGGGGAGGTGCGGTACCAGATCCGCGGCGTCTCCCGGGACACGCTCGCGACCGTGTGCGAAGTCAAGATGAAGCCCCTCGAGACGGTCCTCTCCTTGGAGACCGTGCGTGCCCCCTCTCTGTTTGCTGCACCGGCGTATGGCAGACAGCAGCCGATGTGCCGCGTTGCCGGCCGATGCTGTGTGCCGGATGCGCGCCCCGGACAGGCGTCTGGATTGTGCGCGCTGCACCCAAGGCCAGCCGCGTGCAGGTGAAGCTGAGCGCGCCGGCGAGCGGCGACGCGGGGCCGTCGACGGTGGTCTTTGTGGCCGCAGGGGTCGGCTGCCTCGTCACGGAGGACTGGTCGTCGCAGGGCGCTGTGCACCTGTTCTCCGTCTCGAAGCAGCCGTCCAAGACGGCGGAGGGCGCCCTGCTGGAGGCGTGGCAGCTCACACCGGAGTACCGCCGTGAACTCGCTGGGCCTGTCACCGCCATCTCCGCCTCTGACGGCCGCCTCGTCGTTGCCTACGGACACAACGTGCGGACCTGGCCTCCCTCCTCGCACGCGCGCCTGCCGTCGTGCTCTGGGCCATGCTGCCCGTGCTGGCGTAGCAGCCAGCGTGTCCGTCGGCCGCCCGGCTGCAAAGCGTGAACGACCCATGGCAACGGATTGCGGACCGTGGGTGGGGGGGTGTCTCGCCCCGACACGTGGAGTGTGTCGGCGCGGCTGACATGCGTGTGTGGGGTTCAGGTGGAGGTGTACAAGTGGACCGGCAAGAGTCTGCAGCTCGCGCTGCCGTCACCCGCGGCGTGCTCGCTGGTGACTTCGGTGGCGATCATCAAGCAGCAGTACCTGCTCGTCGGCAACACGCGCAAGGGCGTCGCGTTCCTGCAGGCCAAGGAGGGTGAACTCAAGGTCGTGTCGCGCGACTTTGGCGTCAGCGACGCGCTCGCCGTCGAGTTCCTGCTCGCGGGCCCCGCCCTCGCGTTCCTCGAGGCCGACACCCATGGCCACTTCCGCGTCTTCAAGTACCAGCGCGATGAGCCGTTCGGCTACGAACCCCCCGGCATCCGTGCCGTGCCGGTCGGCGCGTTTCACGTCGGCCACAACGTGCGCCCCCGCAGCGCTCCGTGCCGTGTAAACCCCCACTATCACAGCTGCATGCGTGTCGGTGGATGCTCCAGCGCAGCCCATTCGGAATGGTGCACATGGAACCGGGGGGGACGCTCGTGTGGCCACAGGCAGCGGAGCCTCTGCACGGCCACCCCTCTGCTGCGTGCTCGTGGAACGGTGGCATCTGCGGTCGGCCGCGTTTGCGCTGAGGCGCTCACTTCCGCGCGATGCAGCGGTAGAGTGGCCGTGCTTACGCCATTTCAGACCAAGCAGCCCTGCGCGATTGCATTCATGTCACATGCGCTCCCGCATGATACGCAGGGGCAGAGCGGCCGGTGCGTGGAGTGCCGGTCGCAGGGGATGTGCCGGTCGCAGGGGATGTGCCGGTCGCAGGGGATGTGCCGGTCGCAGGGGATGTGCCGGCGCGATGCGCGGAGGCGGCAGCGCAGAGGCGGGTGCACAGCAGATTCCGGGGGCGTGGGTGCAGGTGACGGCGCTGCGGCGGTGCATCTGCCAGGTCGACAACCTGCAGGGCAAGAACAAGGTCGGCTACGCGGTCGTCTTCACCGCGAGCAGCGGCGCGCTCGGGTGCGTTATGCCGATCGCGCCGGAAACGCACGACACGCTGGCCGCGCTGTGCCGCCTGCTGCGCTGCCGCGTCCCGCACTGCGCCGGGCTCAACCCGCAGGCCTTCCGCACGTCGCAGCACGCGCTCGACGGCGGATACCGGCAGCCGCCGCCGCCCGATGGCATCCTCGACGGCCAGCTGCTGCGAGAGTACTCGATGCAGCCCCGGAGGCAGCAGGACAGCCTGGCGGCGGCTGCAGGCATGACGATGCGTGCCGTGCTCCAACGCCTCCGCTCGCTGGCCCTCAACTCCTCCTTCTTCTGAGGCGCCGCTCCAAACGTTTGGCACGGCGTTGGGCGCGCAGGCGCCATGATCGCCGCCACGTTCGCCCACTGGAGGGCCGTCTGGGCGACAGCGTCACGCTGCAAGCCTCGGCATACAGGCCCGCCCGGCATTCGGGAGCGTGCACCTCGGTCGCAGCGTCACCGCGGCCGCGGTGGCAGCGGGGGCCTTGCATGTGCGGCTCGGCGCTGCCGCCGCGCATGTGTGCTGCCGACGAGTGCGCTGCCCGCCGGTGCTGCCGATGCATGCGAGCGGTGAGGGGTTGGCAGTGCATCACCGCAGCCGGGCAGGCGTTCGTTGCAGGGGAGGTCCGGGACGCAGCTGCGCTTGGCACGCAGATGCGAGCTGTGTCTGTGCGCCGGTGAGAGTGTAGCGGTGCAGTGGTGCGCGCCAGGCATGGCGAGCCAGTGGGGGCATGAGGGGGGTCACGGAAACCCCGGTGGTTTACGGTGAGCACACAACCCGCTGTGCGCTGTGGCGCTACCTGCCGCATCCGGTGTCTGCGGGCTACACGGGTCCTGCGATCTGGCCGTGCTTCTCAGGTGTAACGTGTACCACGTGATGGCAATGCTGGGCTTGGCCGAACGGCACGAGCCCACACATCCTGTTTCGCGGTGCGAGAGGGGCTGCCGCCTGAGCCAGCTGCGGCATGCTGTGGGCATGGCACTGTGTGTCGGACATGCATGGCTGGCTGCATTGGACCTGTGTACCCCACATGTGAACGGGCATGGCCGCGTGTGTGTGGCGGCCCCGCCTGAGGTGTTTTGTACGATGCCAGCACCTGGGCCTAGCGCATGCTGCACTGTACGCCACCTGGAAAAGCCATGGCGCTGTGGAGTTGTTGGACCGACGCGCTCTTCCGCCCCCCCGCAACCGATCCTGTGTTGCTGTAAACACGACTACCGTCCTTACACCCCGAAGGCGGCTGCTTTGCTGTGGCACTGAATGTGCGCACAGAAGAAAATGCCAGCTGAAACACTCCAGGGAGCACCCACGATTCCTCAGCAGGAACCAGGCATGCGCATCCACTGTGACAGGCTGCTTATAAGCTGTAGCTGCTTGGCTGAGCATGTCACGCCCTGCGCCTCGCTGCTCAGCATCTCGAGGGCCGCGGTGACGTGTCACACGCATGACGAAGACGTTGGATCACAGTGCCGCTTTCGTGTCCAAGCAACAGCATGCACTTCGTGTCAAATTAGGTAGCATGGCATCGTGAAAACGGCATGTTTACATCGTGTGCTGGCTCTCTCTGCCCCCTAACCCCGACGCGCTCACACGAGTCACCCTCAGCGACGTATCCCTCGTACCATCAAAACGACCGGGAACAGCGCCCTACCGTCATCCAGGTGCTCACCGGTCCACACGTTGGCGCCCCCCTCCAAATCTTTGCTGGTCCCCCGTCTACCCATGCAGCCAGCAGAACATGCAGCGCCCCCACCCAGCCCTCGTGCCATGGCCGCGATGCGAACGCCACACACAGCAGCAGCCTGCATGGCCCATGTAGCCGCCGCCTCTGCCTTCAATCGGCTGGCCTGGCCCTGGTATTCGCCGACGCCCTGGAGATGCAGCTCTCTCTCGGCAGGCCGTCGTCTGGCGACGAGACTCTGGCCTGGGGAAGGAGGCTGCCTCGGTGGCGACGAGGCAGGGACGGATGGGGTGGCCGCGCCGAGCGGCCTGGGGGTGCCAGCGGCCCATGGAATCGCATCTAGAGGGGGTGGGCCTATACCCCGGCAGAGGCAGGCTGAAGCGAGGCACAGAAGGGCCCTGCCATCACCGAAGGGTACTTTGGTACCGCCCTGTCCAGATTTCCCATCAAGAACATGAAAAAAAACACACCGATACAGCCCACTGGACATCGGCCCCGAGCGCTCAGCTTGCCACAGGGCAGCCGCGTGTGCAGGCTCATGCGCTCGTGCATATTGAGCACCAGCGTGTGAGCAAGGCCCGTTCTTCGGGAGGTGCCGGGCCTGCCTCTATGGCACATGCTCGGAGGCGCGCTCAGGTGAGCACGGCCTCCCGCACTCGCGAGCTTACTCTCGAGACTCGTTCCAGTACCAGTGCATTGTACACGCATGCTTCGTGCACGCCGCTGACGAGGCCTCGTGCGGTGCAACAGATGCGTTCCCTGCGGCGACTTCGGCGTGTGCTTGTGGCCGGTGCCGGTGCTGCGGCGCAAGCGGGCACTGTGGACTCGGAGGCACATGCGCAGCGCGGTCGAGGTGATGCCCTCAAGCTCGCGATTGGTCACACTCGCCGCCTGCGTGCAGGTTCTGCATGCTCGCGAACGATGTGCCTTTCGAGGAAGCCTTGATCGGCTCTCCGCCTGGGCAGGTGGCGAGAAGAAGCGTGTGCAAGAGGAGGTGAACCCGAGGGGCCACCTGCCAGTACTGACGGTAGACGGCAAGAACAGGGCGGAGCACGTCGCTACGATGCGATACGCCGCCACAGAGGTGCGTGTTCACATGCCGCCCAACCTCAGCCACCCGCGCGCAACGTTCTGGCGTGCGCCAAACGAGAGTGCCCTGGCGATTGCAGGTATGGAGGCATGCATGGGCCGCATGTGATGGTATCATGCATGTCCACCTCCTTGGCTGTTGCTCATGCATCATGGCGGCATGTGCAGGTCGAGCATTGACTCGTCATCAAACATCCCCACCTTTGTACATTCGTACCTTCGGAAGCATTCATCACTGCCAGGTCATTACAGCGCGCAGTGGGCATGCGCTGGTGCCGCGTTCACGTCGAAACGGCACCACAGTGGGTCAGGTTGGGCAGTACGGGAAGGGCGCGGACTGTGACTGGGACAACGACGCGGCGGCGGACGCGTACCCGGAGTGGCGCGACGCCTGGGCCGCCCTCCTCGACGTCCCCAGCAACTCGCCGCTGGTGGCGCGGTACCTCGGCCGCCGCGAGGAGTGGTACGCCGCCATGGAGTGGTACCACGGCCATCGCAGCGCCAAGGACTCCCCCCTCCTCGCTCCCCCTGCGCCTGATGAAGGCCTGTGCGACTGCTGCTCATTCTCGTGCCACCATCGCCCTTGTGCCTGGAAACATCAGCGCCACCTGGTACGCGTCTGCAAGCCCGGCCGCGACCTATAACGGCCTCGTTCTTCTCGTTTCCTTGCATTTGGCGGTGGCTTTGGCGGCGGCCTTGCTTCTCGCCGGCGCGCACCACGTCCGTCTTGGCAGACGATCTGCTGGAGCTTACACCTGAAACCTGTTCCCAACAGCTCACACTTGACGTCTCTGGCAGGTCTGCTAGATCGAACCCCGGCGCACGCACTACCAGCCCGCGCCGTGTGTTCGTGGCGGTGCCCCTCACAGCAACACCGGCATGCATGCGCCCCTTTGAGCATGTTCCAATCGATGCTCTTCTCCCATCACGCTCACTCCCGGGCCCTCACAGCAGAGGCTCGCCGTGCAGGGGGCGGGCCGGGCATTGCGGATGCAGCGGTGCTCAACATGGTGAGCGGGACGACGGCGCGGCCCCTGTTGGCCATCAGCGTACACCCCTGGGCCTGCTGGGCCTGCTGCCCTGCGCGCCTGCTGCGGGCCTGCTGGGCCCGCTGTGCTGCAGTGGCCGCCGTTGTCGAGTGGCTGCGAGCAGCTCCAACGGCCCGAGTGGCGAGGATGTATACAAGTCGGTGGCCGGGGTGCCCACGCCGCGGCCAACCACTGCGCGCCGTTGCACATGCCGCACAAGCCTGGAAGCTGGGCCTGCTGCAAACGTTCCGAGACGCGACAAGTCTGCCATGAGGCGGCACGTTTCCATCGTTCAACTCCGGGCGATTGATTTGTTAGCTCGCCAGCCAATGAATGCTCCATGTGCATGACCAACGCGTTTCATCATGTAATTCCAGAAGCAAGAACTGCCTCAGCAATGCATGGCATACACACATACGGAGCCTCGCCGCTTGGCCATGGGACAATTGTAACGGAATGTAGCCAAGCCGGCATGTGTCAGGCCGACCCTCAACAATATCTGATCCGATGACACATGCGCCTACACCGATGATGAACGTGCCCGCTTGGGTCTGGCGTGATTCCCGACATGCATGCTATCTTGGTTTTTGGTGGATGCGTATGCAGGCGTGGCCCACGGTGAGCTACATGCGGTCAAGCCGGGTCACCGGTTGCTCCTGATCACATGCATGCCACAATGATCATATGAATGCCAGAAACGCATAGTGAGGCGGAAGTAAATTGGCAGCGCCTGCGCATGCAGCGTGCCTGGCCTGCAAAGTTGACAGCTTGATCCAGATCCGGACGAGTAGGGATCGGGCATTCTAGTTGACTTGCGCATGATGGTCCATTCGGAATGAACTTGCACCATGGTTCATTCACCCATGCGATACAGCAGATGTTGAGCTAAAAAAGACATACAGGTGCCAGCTGCAGGGCTTTGCATCTACATCGCATCTGTGCTATAGAGGGTTGGGCAGCGCTGCATAAGTGGCTACCTGTCCTTCGTAGTGCGCGACTGTCAGCATCGACGAAACTGCTCGTCCTCCGCTCCCGCATTACCCCGTGCATGCTCTATGCCATGGAGCTGTGGCGCCCCGAGAGGCGCTGTACCTCGATGGATGCCGTCATTGAACGGGCGGCGAAGCTTATCAGTGGTATACGGGCTGATGCTTCGTGCACTGCATTTTCTAGGGACCGCAGTATTAACCGGGCAGTCATGTTCACTGACCTTGACTTGCTGTCGGCGCACGAGTACTGCCGTATTGCACATGCCAGGCAGTACATGCGAGCGTCTACTGGGGCTGATCGGGCGTCGGCTCTTCAACGTCATGACCCCTGCGCTGTTGACTATGAATGTGAACTACCAGCTGCGATGTCGCCGGACTTCCTGGGGACAGCATCGTTGCTTGGTCTGGGACCCCGCGAAAAATGGCTTCTGCACGCGCAGTCCTCACATGACACAGCACGGATGCAACTCCTCCAGCATGAACAGACGCGACGGCCCAGCGGTCAACGGCGTCGGCCTCTTGATCCTCATTCGCACATGTCCAGCAAGGACATCAGCGAGGGTTTGAGCTGGTTGGCACTCGTCAACAGAGGGCTGGTGAGACCCATACAGGTCTTGCACGGTAGGCTCCGTTGCGCGCGGCTACATAAACGGTCCAGGGGGGACATGGATGTTAGAAACTCGTCTACGCGGCTGCATTGCTGGCATCCTGCCTCAAGGCCATTGTACACAAGTGCGTCATCCGCTGTCGTCCACCCTATCATGTCCCTTCGCTCCTCGCATCTACCTTATGACCACCTCGTCTCCTTCGGGTCGGCGGCCATAACCTCGTCGTGCCACCTCTGCGGTGGCCGTGTGTTCCCCCCCTGCCCGGACTTTGGCTCGGCTCCTCCGGATCAGGCTCATCGGGAGCATGGATGGCGGCACATTGAACACTTGCTCTTCGCGTGTCCCTCTGTCTCCTGCTCGGACGGCAGTCTCGCTGTTGTCCTACGCAAGGACATTGCCGAGGCTTGTGCTGGGTGCACCCAGGCGGAACATGTGTTTCAGGCTGTTTTTCCTAATGACTGTATCTCGGTTGAGGTCGCATCGGCGTGTCTTGTCCCTTTCCTGCTGGACCCCGCCGGTGCCCTGGGCCGTCACCACCCTTGTGCCGTGAAGCACCATTGCCTGCGCCTGGTTGCTGCGTTCCTGCTGGGTGTGTCCTGTGTTGTGTGCACCCGTCAGCCTCTTCCTGCATCGGTTCTGCGCGGCTTGTGTCTGTCTGACTGGCCGGCCCTGAAGTCATGGCTCCGCTTTGTGGCGCACCCGCTTGCTGCTGCACCTACGGTTGCGCCCCTCCTGCGCCCGTCCTGCACCTGTCTGCCCCTACCAGTAGGGTGCTGTGGCCGATGCCCGTTTGGGTTTGGCGTGGTGCCCGATTCCTCTTTCTTTTTGTTTTTTTTGCTGGACATAGCGAACACCAGCGTGGCAGCCAAGTTCAGAAAGGAGTGAAACAAAGACCATGTTAGACAGCGCAGGCAGTCTTGAAAACGTAGCAGACTGTCGTGAAAACCTGAAAACGTCCATTAATCAATTTGCACATCAGGTCAACGCCTACACCAGCATAAATCTGAATGAGAAGATGCCACCTCTTTTCTTGACTACTCCTCCACTTGATTTGAAATATCGGGGGCTGTCAGCAGCAAGCCTTGCTTGACAATTGTGAGGAAGGATCTCTTGGCCTTCAGATCTAGATGCTACTTGCTGGGTGTGCATCATTGCAGCACTGATAGAACCATCTGATCAAGTGTTTGTCTGAAATTCAATATCATAGGCGATCTCTTCAGACGGCGATCTCTTCAGATGGCCTATGCCGCAGCAAAGGCATTCGTGAGGGGCAGTGGCTTCGTGTGACACGGAGAATGGGTAAATTATTTACCCGGCACCTCCATCATACATACATACCACCAAGCCACCGCAGCACCAGACATCACAGACGAGATCGTCCAGCAAGTCCTCGGCAGACTCTCATCCAGCAAAGCCCCCGGCCCCAGCGGCTGGACCTACGAGCACATCTCCGCAGCCTCACGTGGCAGC
>JAUMHO010000012.1:1833796-1855456 GCA_032360965.1 Ulva armoricana
CCGGCGATGCCGCCGCCACCGCCACGTGCGCCGCATGCGGCGCAGCCCGCTGCTGCCGCTCAGGCCGCGGCAGCAGCCCCCGCTCCGCCGCCGGGAAGGCCTCCGGCGCCTGTCCAAGCCGCTGCTCAGCAGCATCAGCAGCGCGGGCGTGCAGAAGACGCGCCCGGGCCCCCCCCGGCCTCGGCGCAGCCTCAGCAGCCGCATGCCCCGCTCCCGTCGCCCGCCGAGTCGACGGGCGGGGTCAATGCATGCCCTGCACGCATTGAACTCAAGCAGGAGCTCAGCGATACGGAACTGGAGGCGCCACCGCCGCAGCCAGAGCCGGCAGCGGCGTCTGCCGCGGTCGGCCCGGCAGCACGCGGCACCCACGCAGCCGCGGCGCTTGCGCCCGGCGCCGCTGCAGACCCGGTCGCCGACCACGCCATGCACGCCGCACAGCACAGCGTCCCGCAGGCGTCTGTGGCGAGCGCGACGCTGGATCCGGGCGGGCGTTTGCGCGCTGCCGGCCCGCACCCACTACCGCCAGTGCCTGTGTTTGGTGTGTCTGCAAAGTCAGAGTCAGATGATGAGGACCCCCGGCCGCAGCGGCCACTGGAGACCCCAGCGCGGCCTACGCCAGGGCAGCAGGCGGCCTCCGCCTGTTCGGCACCCGTGCCGCCGGCAGCGTGGGGGGCAGCCGCCGTCCTGGGGCCGCCGGTGGCAGAGCGCGGTGCCCAGCTGTGGCCGGGGCCGCCGCCGGCACATCAGGACCACCCTGTCCAGCGTGCCCAGCATGTAGAGCGTTCATCCGGGCACGAGGCTGCCGAGGGCGAGCCACAGCCCGCTTCCAGGGTGGCCGCGCAGTCAGCGCCGCGTGCACAGCATACAGAGCGTGCTCTGTCGCCGGCGGCGTCTGCCGCGCCGCCGCCACCGCCCGGGCCCCCTGAGCGTGCCGCCGCAGGGCCGCGGCATGGGGTCCGCCCCGTGGATCAAGGGGGGCGCACCGCAGATCCGCGGCATGTAGACCGTGCTCTGTCACCGGCAGCGTCTGCCGCGCCGCCGCCACCGCCCGGGCCCCCTGAGCGTGCCGCCGCAGGGCCGCGGCATGGGGTCCGCCCCGTGGATCAAGGGGGGCGCACCGCAGATCCGCGGCATGTAGACCGTGCTCTGTCACCGGCAGCGTCTGCCGCGCCGCCGCCACCGCCCGGGCCCCCTGAGCGTGCCGCCGCAGAGCCGCGGCATGGGGTTCGCCTCCCGGATCCACGGGGCCGCGTCCCAGATCTGCAGCATGCACAGCGCGCCGCCGCGAGAGGTAGGGGTCCGCGCCATCTGCCGGCCGGGCAAGATGTGCAGCCGCCTAGAGCCAGTCATGCATGCAATGGGGAGCTTCGACAGCAGGCCGGGGGTAGCACAGCACGGCATGGGGGTGGTACAGGGCCGGAAGGCCACGTCCATGGTGGGCAAGGGGGTGGTGTGGCCAGGGCAGGTTTGAATGGGGATACAAGGGGTCCCACCGGGGGCGTCGCGGGTGTCGCGGGGTGCCACTACGCGGGACGACACGGCACTGCCGATGAGCGTGCCAGAGAGCCCAATGGGCAGGGGCAAAACGGCAGCCTGCGAGGCGAGGGTCGGCACGAACACGGGCGGCATGTCAACGGTGGCAGCGCGGAGCACGCAGCGCGCGCAGGTGGCGCTCATGGTGGCGACCGCACGCGGCGGGGGCCCAATGGCAGCACTGGCAGAGGCACGCATGCAGCAAAGGGGGGCCCTGGGGGTGCTGCGCACGCAGTGCCAGCGCTGGCCGCACGCCCGGGCGCGCACGGGGCAACACAGCAGAATGCCGCGTCAGTAGAACCGGCTGCGCAGGAGCCAGGGGAGGTGGACACGGTGCGGGGCTCTTTGCAGGCACCCTGCCTCACAGGATGCGCAGCATTCACTCTGCGTGCGATCCGGCATAATGCACACGACCTCCGACATGCGCCCCACGTCGCTCGCCAGTGCGCAGCGAGCGGGTACAAACACTCGACGTGTCGGTGAAAAGTGTACTGGAGGGAAGGCTGCACGAGATGCGCCACAGACGGCGTGCCTGATACGGCTGATGGGCCATGCTGCAGGGTCCGGTGGGTGTGCGGGTGACGATCGATGCGGCGACGAGCGCGGCGGCCGCGCTCTTGCAGCAGTGCTCCAGGCAGGCGCAGGACCTCACAAGCGACAGAGCCGCCGACTCCAAGATCCGCGCGGTCCACATGCATCGCCACAACCGCGCGTTCACGGGTTACGAGACGGACGTGGCCACCGTCTTCATCTGCCGAGGCGTCGCAGAGGTCATCTGCGCCGTGGCCGCCGCGCTCCACGGCATCATGCTGCTGCCCGACGTGCGGCAGGCCAAGCTGGCGCCAGCTTCAGTGGCTGTGGCGGCGGGGCCAGGTGCGGCGCCCTGTGTCGCCTCCTCGGTGCCAGCTCTGCTGGCGACGCGGCGCCCTCACTCGCCCGCCTGATCCTTCCCACAGCAGTGGCGCCGGCCACCGCCCGCCTTGCTTGCTCTGTCCCGGCGACCAGCCAGGCCGGCGCCGCCTCACTTTTGTAGCGCACTGAGCTGCCCCCGAGGCAGCGGTAGGGCCGGGCGTGCCGCTGTGCACCACCCTGAGCCGTCGCCGAGCAGTCCGACTCGGTCGCCGCGCTCAGTGTAGCCCGTGCGCGACCGTGCACTCAAGCGCGGCTACTCCCTCCGGGCCCAACGCGTGGCTGCGCCATGTGCCCCCTGCCATGTGCCATGGCCGAATCTGTGGCCTGAAGTCTCTACCCAGAAACCTGCTGCTCTGCCTGGAACGCCTGCCTGCAGTGTCCTCCTGGACGTCTCAAAACCTGGAACCAGAACATCGCGCGTCTGCATGCATGTGGTCCCATGCCGGACCAGCAGGCGTCGCTGAGTGCTTGCGGCGGTGCAGGCGCGCCCGCGGCGTCCACGCTGCCGGGCCTCAAGGCGCATGCTGTGCGCATGCTGCGCCGCGCTCTGCAGCGCATCGACGGCGCCGTCCCCGACATGCTGCGGCAGTCTGGGCAGAAGAATCTGGACAGCCTGCAGGAGACGGCGGAGGCGGACAGCCGGCTGGCGCTGTTCATGCTCATCAAGTGCAGGACCTCGTGCGCAGGCGCGCTGCGGGAGGTGGGCACGGCGGCGCACCCGGGGCAGCCGCAGGAGGTCGCCGAGGTGGTGGCCTTCCTGCACGGCCTGCTGGCGCTCGCGCTGGCGACCATGGACGGCCTGGTGGCGGCCGTCAAAGGTGTGGTGCCTGTGCATGTGTTGTGGCCGCCACAGGCGTGGTGCTGGGTGCCCCCGGCACGTCTTTCTTTCACCGCCTCAGAGCGCCCGATATCTCGGCGTGGCAGGGGGTGCAGTCGTGTAGCGACACTGTGACAGGCCCGGCGCGTCTGTCTTTCACCGCCTGTGGCCCTGTCGGTGCTCAGCAGGGCTGCCCGCCGCTGCTTGCCTGCCTCAACGTCTGTGGGCGTGCTTGTCTGTGAGGCTGAACGCTGTTGCGGCACTCTGTGGAGTAGCCCCGGTTGGCCTGTGCGCAAGATGGAGGGCAGGCCTGCGAGGGCTAGATGTACAGGCGTCGTGTGTCGGCCGGTGGGCGGCACTGGGAGCGTGTCCCGGCTGCGGGCCGCACTGCCATTGCCGGCTTTGCTCCAGTATCCATGCTGTCATCGTGTTTTGCCGAGTCGACCTCGAGGCACGCTCTAGCACTGATTCAGCCTGAGGAGCAGTTCGGGCCCTTTTTGTCTTGGCTGTGCATGGTTACTCTGGCTCTGGCAGAGTGGGGTGTGCATGCAGGGTTCTGGGGCGAGCTTGATTCCAGGGCCGGCTCTGTTTGTGTCAGGGTGTTTCTGATTTGCAGGTGCTGCGTTCGGGGCATTGTGAGTTGTCTGGCGAGTGGTTTTACAGTTGTCTGGCTGTTTATGTAGGGCGTTCGGGTCAGGGGGTGGCTACGGGTGTGACGTCTGTTTAGGATGTGTGGTTGATCGGACGTGTTGGTTGTTTTGTCGACTGCGTGGGCTGGCTTGTGATTTTACCCCTTGGCGCTGCCGGGATTTGGGTTGATCTCTGTGTAACTCTGGCCGCTGCGCACGACTGACCAGAGGCATCGTGCAGCGCTGCTGAGCAAGCCTGGGTATGCTGACGACCCGGCACACGACAACAGAGACCTTGAAGGCATCGTGCGGGACCATGTGTGCAAGTTTGAAGGCGAGCTTGAGGCTAAAACCCAGCTCTGGGGCGACATTGCTGAAGACGGGCGGGTCTGAACGCTGCTTCCAGGCGGCTGGGGGTTGATTTGGTGGAACATGGATGGCAGAGGCCTTCAATCACCAGTTGGACCGAAACACAAGCACGCCTCCTTTCAGCAGGACTGCAGGGTCATCCGCCCGAGTGAAAGATGAAAGATATACCGGAGATTGTAGTTGCATTTTCCGTTACAATAAGATGATCCCAGGAATGGAGTGTAACTACAAGCCCCGCAACCAGCACGCTGTTGACTCAGCCGCACCGGATATGCTCAACCAACTACCACATTGTTGGCAGTAGAGCAACACGTTTCCTGGATTGTTCAAGCATTTGCTGTGATGGCCACCAGCGGATCAATCCAACTTCCCACGCATGCAAGAGGTTGCATGACTCCATATGTTGTCTCACAACATCGGCTTCTCATGCTGGTTTGTCCCGTTCGCCGCTTTCCGCCACACCATCTGTGCAATCATGATTCATCAGCTGGCAGCTGCACACAACTGCATCTACACAGGTGACTGCAGGCGACTCATGTCGCCAGCCCAGAGAGTCAACGACTGCAGGGCACCAACCACCATGACGCCACCTAAGACCGTGGTGACATGGCTCCTATCCATGGCTTCAATCAAATTCTGCAATGTGTCACTTGCGAGTGTCCTACGCTGTTCATAGACTCGGACACGTGCTCAGTCATGACTTCTCAACCGGATTGGCCTCGTTCCACCAAGGCTAAGAAGGCCGCCTTGTCCTGCTTCAGCTCAAGACGGTCCATGTAATCAACTACCCAGTCCACATCAGCCCGATCGAAGGCCAGCAGATTACTGTGGCCGAAAGGCAGCACATCCAGGAGGTCTTCGCCATCTGTGGTCCTGACATTCCGCTGGAGTTGAAACAAGTTCCGCATTTGTAGCACTTGCGCAACGTCAGCATCTGAGAGGCTCTTGGTCACGGCATTTGATGCCTGCAGGTGCCGACCTCTGTTCAGATGTTGTTGCACGCATTGGCCTGGTTGTAGTTAGCGGCGATGGTCCTCATGTACAGCGGTGCAAACCATGTGGAGACCTGGCGGGTGCTATGACTGAATTGCAGACAAGCGGATTTGCCATGGACAGGATGATTCCGGCATTGCATCTTGCTGGATGAGTAGCACAGGTTTCACTGGGACGGCCACAGCTGCATGCCATCAGGTATCGCTGCTACAAAGCTGCCGGGGTCGAGCATCCTTAGATTGCAGCCTAAGTCGGCCTCCACGTGTGCTTCGTGAACACAGGTGCAGCAGAGGGCATGTTTTGGCAGCACGGAGTCAAGCACCGCACCATCTCCGGGATGGCCATGTAAACATTCTCAATCGTCAGATGTTTAGATATCAAGTTCTTGGCCCTTTTGGGGCCAATGCCTTTGACTCCGGCCACATTGTCAGCAGAGTCTCCTGCAGTCGAGTCACCCAGTCACAGGACTCATGACACCGTGCCGTCCTTTCAAACACCACCGCCTGAATGCTCACCAACGAGAAGCAGGATCGTCTTACTCCGGACAGGCAGGCAGGTAGCAGACGCAGGTGTGCTTGCACGTGTGCCTCCAGGTCCAGGCGCTGTGCACTGAAGGACATCCCCACCCGGACGCACCGGTCAGAGCCTGAAAGTCTGGGAAAAACTCTGGACGAAAGTGGTGTTCAGCGACAAAGGTGTCTTCAGTCTCAACCTCCTTCATTCGGTCGAGGCATGCCTGCTCACACAGCAGCTGCTTGAAGTCCTGCAATCACACTGCAGACGTCGGACTATGTTCTCTTGGGACTTGTCGTGGTGCGCCCCGATGACATGCGCGCCAATGACATGCATGCCGCGTTCTGTGCCAGATGATCACCAGCTTGGCCAGCCCTGCCCCTCCGACAGATCAGGAAGTTGCAAGCACACAGGCACGCATGAGAGCTGCCATGCGTGCGCCTTCCTTCAGCACCAGCTGCACACCTTGTCCGAGCTGTAGACGGTGATATTATGCTGCCTCTGGTTGAAAGCTGTGGTCAATGTGGCAATGACGTCATCAGCCTCCACCCCTGAACTCGGAACGTGGCCTCTAAGCGAGGTATTCAGGAACGGCAAGGCATCATCACGCACAGGTCATGGCCAGGGTCCACAACAACGGTCTGTGAAGCAGACAGGCAGCAGCTGGCATATGCACAAAGCATCTGAAAGCGTGTCAGTTGCCAGTGGAATGATCAGCAGCACTGTTCTGCGAATGGGACAGCCAGGATGATAATGAAACTTGTGTTGACACGGGCTAGCACTTGCTCTGGATGTGTGTGCAGCTTGATGTGCGTCGCAGAGGCACACTCCTCAGCTGCACATGTGAGCCTCACTCACTCAGATGATCTAACGAGTGAGAGTGCAGCACAGCCAGCGCAGGGGGAGGTGCCTGGCAGGAGCAGTGTGTTAACACCCATCGCATGCAGCACTGTTGGTAGGCTGGCTAAGGCCGAGACAACTTCATCTGGGGGCCTTGAACGATTCGCCTGCACTGGCCCTGTTTCGTCATGGCTAGAGCAGGGACACCTGCTGTTCCAGGATGGGCTGGGACGTCAGCCTCGCTCTCAAGAGACGCTGTGCTCGTGAGAAGCTGTGACAGCGTCCTGTTGAGGGCGACGCACATAGCCCAGCCACGCAGCGTGATTCAGTTCGCACCCATGAGCCACGCACACGCCCTGTGGGTCGTTGACTACATGGCTGATGAACACAAGCATCTCTGCGCTTGTGATGTCGCCTTCGTGGCAGCTCTCATCGAGTGGACTGCTCATCCGGAAAGTGCAAGAACATGGTTTCAGAACCAACATGGTGTCAAGAACATGGTGTCACAACCATAGCTGACCAGGCGGCCCCAGGCTCTGATGAGCTGCGTTTAATCGGGGTGATACAAGAACTCTGCATGACACCATTCGGTGCTACTGTGTGGTGGGTAAGTGTAGGGCAGCGGTCGGGTGCAGTGGTGTACCTTGTAGGCTGGGTACATGGACCGCCGCAGAGGCAGCCCTGGGCCCTTTCTTGGAGGGCTATCGAACACTACAACCAGCTGAGAGGCGCGTCCGAAGCCAAGGATCTGCTGGCCACTGATAATGTCGAGTACCCGCGCTAGGAAGAGGTGCTCTACCGCAGTCGACTTGCTCCCGACGGACAAAGCACGTGAGGCAGCATGGAAAAATCGATAGCAGAAGCAGCTTGCATCCATCAGGACGACATTATCAGTTGGGCTGCATTTGTTGCTGTCTTTGGCCAGCAGCTCTGGCGTCTTGTTGCCTGCAATACGCATGGAAACTTGCTACATGCTATGCCGATGGCACTATGCATGGGTAACACGGACCAGAGGGTCAGCTACAGCCATGGGTACCTGTGCAACCATGGCCTGGGCATAGTCAAGTCAGTGGGCCGGATGTCATGCTTTGCTCCGGCGGTGCAGTGAGTTGTGCAGGGAGCAGCTTGAAGTCATGGTAGAATACGTACCTGTAGCATCACATGTGACATCGCCCCGCGTCGGTGGCTGAAATGGGTAGATGCTGCCTCTGTGCTGCCGGGTGGGTGGTGCAGTACTCAATTGACCCGCTCGGGCAGCCGCCAGTGCAATCCTAAGAGGTTGCGCTTTGACGCAGCAATGGAGAAGTGAGCTTTGCATGGCAAGGTGCTGGTGAGTGCAGATGGCAGCTACGGTCTACATCACGACGAGCGCCGGAACCGCGATGAAAGATGTGCACAGGACCGGGATCGCATGAACTCTGGTTTATGCTCTCGTTTGCGGAATTGCAGTCGTTTTTTTTGTTATGCAGGACTCGTGCGCGAAGAACGCGTCCAACGCCCCGTGATCAAGCTAGCGTATGTCCATGCCACGGTGGCGACGGTGCGCAGATTCGCCCGGCCACGTTCCATGCTCCAGTTCGGGGCCCACGCATCGCTATTGCAATCGTAGTTGTTTGGGGACGTTGGCACCATATCACCCAAGGAAAATCTTGATATATATGGCTGCGACTGGGTGTGATGTGTACATTGCTTGTGTGTACACTGGATTCTACGGTCATCAGTAGCACCATCTTCACTACGCAATCCTCCGTCAATACAGGACAAGGATATTCATCACCAAGTAAAAGTACTCATAAGAAATGAAAGGTATACCTTGCATGTCAACCAGCCGTTTGCAGCTTCGTCGTTTGCCGGTTCCAACGCATGTGCGCAGTCGGTTGGTCAGTCCAGCGTGGCGGGGCCTTCCCGCAGCCCCGACTGGCCGTGAATATTTTGGATCTTTCACGGCAAGCCTGGTCTCCTTCTCACTGTTGTCTCAGCTTCCAAGTTTAGCAGCAGACGATGCTGCAGCAGCGTCCGGGACCATTGGAGACGTGCTCCAGGTATGGATTCGCACACCTACAGCATGGTTTCCCGCAAAAAAACCGCCCTATAGAGACAGGCCATCACCCAGTAGCTGGTCCTGGAACCACAGGCCTTCCTTGTCCTTGTCATTGCTCGTCTGGTGAAAGGGCTTGTATTAACTGTGGCTGCCAGGGAGAATTCCCTTCAGGCGACGTAATTGAGCGATGCGGACAGATCAGAGAACCTACGAGATCGCTGTGTGTACAGGTGCCGAGCCTGCTTGCAAGATGCGTACTTGCGAGCGTACACTGACTTTGCAACTGGGTCACCCAGCGCCAGCCAGCACAGCCAATCGGTGCGCGTGCCTTCCCGAATGAAACATCACGATCCGAGCTGCGTGTAGTCGGTTTTGTCTCAAGTCGACAGTGCGGGAGCAGCGGGAGCCGTTGTCTTTATTGCAGCCTACGCAATCGCCTCGGTGCTGCTCATCCCAGCATCCGTCCTCACACTGGGTGCCGGCGCCCTGTACGGTCCTGTGATCGGGACTCTGATCGTATCAGCAGCCAGCACCACCGGCTGCACCCTCGCCTTCCTGTCCTCCCGCTACCTCATTCGACCACTCGCAGAAGAGCGGCTCAACAGCAACAAACTCTTCAAGGCACTGCAGGAGCGCATGCCTGAACGTGGCGCGAAGCTTGTGCTGCTCCTGAGGCTCACGCCAGTCGTGCCGTTTGGTTTGTTAAACTACATGTGCGGTGCGTGGCCTGACCGCTTTCCCCATGCATCCACACTGTACATCCGTGCAAGCTGGTGTGTACACAAGCCGGAGGTGATCTGGTATGGTGCTACTGCGGTGATCAGAAATCGCCCAGGATGGGCCGTACGCACGTGCGTCATACACAAGCACCTCATGGATGCGACTCTGTGGCCACCTCTGGGCCGTGCCTACCGCATCTCGCCACACACACACACACACACACACACACACACACACACACCACGGTGAGCAGCGTTGCGCCTGCCAATGCCCGTGCAGTGCACCCGCTTGCCTGGGGTTTCAGGGTGTCAGAGAGCCACTCCACGTCCACACGCCTTTACAGACTGCATTTCTAGACCCATCCCAACCGCCGCTTCTAGCCAATGCGGGGCCCGTTTAGTTACCGGGTCACGCAGTGCCTTGCGGCGGAACATCAGTGCAGGGCAGATATCAGCGGCGGCAGCCGACAGCCGAGGCCGCCCGCTTTAGTGATCTCGCCCACATCCCCCCACACCACGTCATGCCACTTTCAACACCCAACCCCCCCCCCCCCCCCACTCTCTGCAGACAACTGCTTCACGACCAGCTCCGTGACACAGAGCATGCCTCTCGCGCGAGGGTGCACATTCAGCCGGTTAGTGGGGTCCCGCCATGGTCGACGTGGCAGCGTGGAGGGTGCCGCACAGCACCCCTTCCCGATTGTGCGGCAGGTAGTGCCTGCTAAGGCAGGCTACCGCAATGCAGGGCTGACGACGGTGCCGCTGGGGCAGTACGTGGTGGCCTCGTGGGCCGGGATGCTCCCGGGGACAGCTGCGTACGTGTACCTGGGGTCGGCCGGGAAGGCGACGCTCGCCGCCGCCAGCGCGAGCGAAGGCGTGCCGCCTCTGCAGACGGCCCTCTACGGCACGCCCTCTCATGCATGGCACGTGCCTGGCCCTTACGCGGGTGTTGCTGTTGGTGACGCGACCGTGTGATGGTGGTGGGTGGTGGGCGACACGGTGTGAACGCCAGTGCGTGCATGCAGGCCTCGGGGCAGTCTCTGTGCTGCTGCTGGTGAGGGAAGTCTCCAAGATTGCTCAGGAGTCCCTTGGAGACCTTGAGGAGTAGTATCCCGAAGGCCAGGATGGTAGATGCGCGGTGTGAATTGAGCGGCCGCCCGGTGCCGTGCGCCGCTGGGCATGTCGTACAGAGTCTAGCTGTGGGAAGGCGTGACCTATTTCGTGAAGGCTACAAGCCCACGCTCGCTGTAGTCTACTCAGGCTCTATGCTGTGCCAACGGCGCAAACTGCTGCAGATGCCTTGCAGCTGGCAGCCGAACAGCTGGCATGCGCTCGGGCTGTCAGCAGCGCATGAAAGCAGAGCACCTGGGATCGATGTAGCATACATGCGTTGCCGCTATCAGCCTGTGCATCAGTGGGTCACCGCGGTGCTGCGATGCGCGGCTGCCTCCGATCCGCATGTGGTGCTGCCATCACTCTGTACAGCGGGCCTGTGCAAACAGTGCCCCATGCATGCAAACCGGTGTCCACCACCCGCCGCCAAAAGGAGACGCATCACAACAGAATCACATGCGGTGTACGGAGGAGGGGGCCCTGGCGCTGCCAAGGGAAACCCAGCAGGGATCAAGCACCCCAGCGATAGGCTACGGGCCGGCTGAGGTCAGCTCGGTTGCGCCGAACCTTCGAGAGCTCTGACAGGCAGCCACGCACATTCATCTCAGACTAGTGTTGGGTGCCAAGCGAATCAAACGGCGCCTCCTGTTGGCCACAACGAACTACAGATAGGCATCTGCATTGCATTATGTGAACGGGTGGTTCACCACCACTGGCCGGGGCCGTGGGTGAGCACCGCATGCGCACTCAACACACCAGTCAGGAACATAGCAGTGCGCCACGAAGAGGCCTGCGGACACGCAGGCGGCAGGCCTCGGAAGTGAACCCCCCCAGAGGTTGCCGCGGGATTCCGTCGTCAGGCCTCAAGCCAGACTGGTTCCAGGAGGGCATGTGCTACCCAGTGGGGGACACTAACTGTGGGACCGTGGTAGACTCGGAGGAGGAGCCGTCAGGGAGGGGCTTGGAGCGCGGCACAGGCTGTCCCGAGTCCCAGACACCGTAATGCCAGCTTGCAAGGAACTCGAGATTCTGTTTCGGGAGCTTGCCCGAACCAATGAAGACGAACGTCGAACACTGGTCCCATGCAGGGGCACGTGTGCAGGCAGTGACCGATGCACGGACGGGCAGGGGACACACGGCGGGGATCGCCGCCTGATGTGTAGAGCAAGTGGGCCCAGGCAGGTCCGCACGGCCTCTTCACGGCAGCCACCCACTTGCGAGGGAGCCTGGCGTTCGATCGCGAGACAGTGTGACAGGTTCTGGGACACAGTGGCAACTACAATTTACAACAGAGTTACGGCATGCCACCATGAACTAGTCATGACCACCCGCCATGGCTTAGCAGGCCTCATCTGCCATGAACGACCCGCCCCCGTGCGTCAATCCTCCGATCAGGCCTCCGCCGTTGCGGGTTCCAGCTGTGTATGTTCATGGCCGTCAGAGCCTCCCGCAAGGCTTGAGCCTCGTCGTCCATCCCCAACTGCAGCAAGCCTAACACCGTCGGCCACACAGAGCCAGCTAAGAAGCGGGTTACATGCCCGTCCAGCAGCACAGAACTCTGGGTGCTTTGACGCGTCCAAGTGGACGATCAAACAGTCATCAACAGCGTTGACACATCAGACTCAGCATGTCACTGCAGCAGAGCGTGTCCGACCTCGTGATGCTGCGTACTAGCATCGCCAGACGTTGCATGCGGTCATGCCAGACTTGTTTGACATGGTACGGATCGTCTGATGCTGGTGTGCATGAGGTGTGACCAAACGTCTGGGAGTCATGTCGCCACCACAAGCGCTGACTTGGCTGCAACCGGGAGCACGAATACGGAAAAAGTGCAGAACGGTGGACAACACGAGTACCAGCCGACCCAGGGCTTTGGCTGCAGCCGGCATCGGTGTTGAGGTGGGGCACGTGCGGGTGACGGCGAGCGGAGCAGGGGCCCGGACGCGACCGAGGCAGGAACACACCGAGTCGGCGTCATACGCAGCGTTCCGGATGTGCTGCGGGTCGGGCGTGAGCCCTGCGGCGCTCATGTCCTCGACCGTCGCGAGGACCGCCTTGAAGATACGGCGGCTCGCCCAGTGCCGCAGCAGCAGGTCGTACGTCTCCTGCGACCGCTCCACGCTCTGCTCCGCCATCAACTCCAGCAGGTTCAGTATCAGCTGCGACGAGTTCTTTGCGCCATCCTGCCTGCACACCCACCGTTCGCCTCATGATGCCCGGCGGCTGTGGCATGGCCATGGCCCCACCGACCCTATGCAGCGCAGCCTGTGGTAGACGAGAGAGGCGGGGGGGATAGGCAAGGGGCGTGCCTGCAGAATACGGAGAGCAGCGCGTTGTAGGTGTGCACTGACACATCATCAAAGACTTTGCCTGCGAGCTGGTGCAGCTCGACCGCCTTGCGCGCGAGGCTGTCCGCCGGCGCCATCTCTGGCACCGCCTCCTGCACCGCAGACCTCCGGCGCTCACGATGCGGCAGAAGAATCAGCAACACAGACCGCGGCCAGAGCACAGGAGGGCACAGCGGCACAGGCATGGGCGCGCGGCATCACGTACCGCGGCGCTGGGGTCGGATGCGGCGGAGCCGTCCTGCGCAGCCGGCTCGAGGATGGCGCCGTCCGGAAGCTGCGCAAGGGCGGCGATCATGACGTTCAGGTGGGAGAGGGCAAGCTCCCCGTCCCCATCAAGCGCCTCGACCTGCCCCCACGCACGCTTCCACGCCTCCGGGCTGCGGCCGACGCACTCGGTGAGTGGCGCGAGCTGGCGCACGGGGTCGAGCGCACGGCGCGGCTGGCCAGCCAGCGGCTGGTAGCGGCTCTCTAGGGTGGCGACCAGCCGCAGAGCCTCCCGCACGTTTGTCTCTTCTGCATCCCCGGGGTCTTCTGCACAGCGGTGAGAGGTCTAGCGTGATCCTAGCAGCCCACCGGTTATGGCGGAGGTCAGGCGCTGAGGACTGGCGGGCGCCGTGCTGCCTCTGCATGCCTGAGCGGCATGCGTGGGCTGATGTGCCACGAAGGCGTGTTCACGCAGGAGCGCAGCCACAGAAGCACGCATGTGAAAGGGCATGGACGGAGTGCAATGCACCACACTGCAAATGCTCAGGCAGGCTGGCGACATGGACACCGCTGCACTTGCGCACAGATCGGGGTTCCTCACGCGGCGACGCCTCGGGCCGAGCCCTTCGCATCAACACAGCCACCGTGGTGCAGCCATATGCCAAAGACGCATGGTTTGTCACACACAAAAGCGCGGTAGCTACCACCCGAGAGGAGGAAATACGGAGGAGGGGGGCGGAGGGCGCGCGGCAGCGAGGATACAGGTGGCCACAGGTGGGGCAGCGGCTCACTTGCGCACGCGTGAATGGCAGTGAGGTAGGTCGTCGCCTGAGGCACTCGCGTGCCCGTCTCGGTCGTCGGTCGGCGGCAGTTGGACGGGCCGGCGGGGGACACCGGGATGTTGGCGAGGGAGCGCTCAAGCAGCCGCAGCGTCGCCATCGCGGCGCGACAGTTCTGCATGCGCACGCACAGCAGCAGCACCTGCTCCACGAGGCCTTCGTCGACGTACTGCGCTGGCGCCTTGCGCACGCCCTCGCGCCGCAGCGCCGCGTGCGCGTCCAACGCCGCTGCCACGTCCTCCACCGCAAACATCAGCAACTCCCCCTGCAGCCACACCCCCCCGTCTGTAGATCGACGTTCATCCACCCTGCGGCACACACCCGCACCGGCCGGTACCTCTGGGAGCGCGAGGGACGCGCATGTGGTGGGAGCACGAGGGTCCGCAGTTGCTTGCGGCGTCAGCGGCACCGACGCGACGCAGGCCGTGGACGCCGTGGCTACGGGGACGTACCACAACCTCCACCGGGGCGGAGCCCTCGTCCACGTTGTGGCGGATCAGGGTCGCGAGGAGGTTGTGTGCATGGCCGATGCCCATGAGCAAGGAGTCCGGGATAGGGTCGCCGGGCCGCAGGTGCGAGCGCAGCGACCGGAACTGCGTCAGCACCTGATGGAACTTCAGCAGGCGGTCGGGGCTGTTGCTGCCGAAGATCGTGAAGAGGGCCTCGCGGTAGGTGTGCGCAACGGTCTGGCCGTGGGCGTACAGGGTGAAGTTGCGGGGGGTCGTGGTGTCGGCATGGCCGTCTGATATGGTCATGCCCCGCTCCCCCTGTGGCCGCACCTGCCACCGCCCGAGTTCCCTGCAGCGCACGCAGACGCTCGAGTTGCCACGCATGAAGGTGCCACCCATTGCGGTGTTGTGGGGCGTGGGATGGCTGCTTCACCACCACACGCACGCCTGCGCGCTGTGCGTGTGGGATGCCACGGTCTCGAGGCACAGCGCGGCAAACGGATGTGCGATACAGAAGGGTGTGTGCCGGGGGGGGGCACACGCGATCGCGGTTTCTAGATGTTCTTCGTACTGCGCCGCCGGCGCTGTGCGTGCTGCGCGGAGCAGCGTGTCGATGTACACCATGTTCATGTTGACGTCCTGCAGCATCTGCGCGTGGCCGGTGCGCTCCAGGGCGCGCCATGCGCTGCGCGCGCGCTGCGCGTCGCCCAGCAGGCTGCATACGGAGATGTACCGCCGGAAGAGTGAGTGCGTGCAGTGCTCGAAGCGGCGGACTGTCGTGTATGCCATCAGGTGGTGCAGGTTCTGGATGAGCAGCGCGAGCCTACTCGCCACTGCCTCCAGAGCTTTCTTGTCTTCTTTGGATGCATGGTACCTGAAGCGCTCAGCGAGAGGTCACACAGCACGGTCCTTCCGGAGGGTTGGTACGGCCCCGTGCAAACACCGCTGCTGCTGTTGGACACCTGCGGCGGAGGTCAGCGCAGAATGGCACCTGGAGTTGTGGGCAGGAGCAGGCGTTGAACTGTCCTTTCTGCCGGTGGCCGGGAGCACAAGGGGCTGGCTAGTGCAGTTGGGGTGGAAAATGGCAGCGAATGAGGAAGATCATCGTGCAGCTTGCTTGAGTGGAGCTGGGTCGGTACCTCATGACGGTGTCTTCGCAGAGTATGTAATTGGAGATGATGTCGTTGTCTAGGACAAGCTGGGTTTTGCCTGTCTGCTCTAATTGCGTCTTGGCATAAGTCAGATACTTTCCCATCGCCTCCATGGCATTCTGAGCTCGGTCGGGTGTACTGTATGCATCCCGCAGGAAGTGCACAAAGTCTCTGCGCATGTTCGCGTCGTCTACTGGTGCGTGCTGGCCTGAGGCAGAGGCTGGCAAGCTGGCGGCGACGTATGCCTTCTCAGGAGACAGCGCTGCATCAGCCGCAGTGTACGGGAGGGATGAGAAGGATGCAGCGTCATGTCGGTCCTGCAGAAGCGTGGTGCGTGTTTATCTTGCCCGGGATGTGGCGCCTGTCAAGGTGCAGTCCTTTACAGCCGTTCACAGCGTCAACCAGCCTGGGGGAGGAATCCTCCCAGGACCCAACAGCCATTCTCACATGACATACTAGGAGCTCCACGTTTGGAGCATGTTCGCAGCTTCAACCGGTAGCGCTGCTGCCAGCATTGCAGTCAAAGGTCAGCTCAGGTCTGAACTGTCCCGCATCCGTGCTGCAGGACTGATGAAACGCACTTTAGCCTCAAGCAGCGGAGATATACATCGAAAGTGCCATGCTAAACTCCGTGTTCGGAGCGCTTGGGAGACCTCGGTGCATGCCGTCCCGGCAAGAGCAGCCCTGAGGCCAGCCTGAACGGCGGAGCGTATCATTTACGCGGCTCAGCCAGCGATCATCCGTCACGCAGGCCCACACAATAGAAACTCTAGCGTCAAGTAGAAACAGTCACCTACGACAAGAGTCTGCGATCGGAGCTGGTTCACATCGGAGAAGTGCACACGCTTCGGAACACGCGTTTTAGGGACTGGATCAGTCCTGCAAATTCGCTCTTACAGCCCCTTCCACACTCTCATGTAGGAAGCTCCATTCTCTCGCTGCATGCCGTCTTGGGCACTGATTCATCGCATCGTGGAGGCAGGTGGGATCCAGCTGCGCAGGGCGGCATGCCCTCGGTGGCTAGAGGGGCACCAGCCCGGCACAGGAGGACACGGCTGAGGGGCAAACTTCCGGCATACATCAGCCATTCCCGGTCACCTTCGCAGACACGCCTAGCCACCCTCAGCACAACACAGCCATCAGCCGCCCTGGTTGCAAGAGCAGTGTGTCGTACCCTCGACGCCACTCCTCACCGGCAGGTGTTCATGCACACGAGTCCAGTGGTCGGAGGGCGATATAAAAGCTGACCCCTTCTTCGGAAGGTCTTAGGTTCGATTCCGCGTGCCCCCCTGGGTTTCGAACACAATCGCGCGCGACCACCTCGCTTAGCACAGGAGGAGGCCCTGTGAGTTGCGTGCGGTTGTCTAGGGGGGGTTCCAGGTGGTTTACCCCCTTGGCCCGTGGTCCCGGTTATCCGGAGATGGCAAGGTCCTTGTAGGACATGGCGAGTAAGTGTCACATTTACATTTACATTTACAAGTAGATGCAGAGGGACTCAGGGAGTCCCAGACCCTGAATGTTTGCCGCAGGATACCTGCATCACGCGTGTGGTTGCGTAAAGAATGCCTGTGAGTGACCTCTGCCTCGGAAGGCAGGCAGCTGCATATCAGCAAGTGTGCAAGTGGCACCAATCTGGCGGGATCTGACACCATGCACGGCCAACCTTCTCAAGTCAGCCAGTTCAGCACCACACGAGATGTCCCAATGATGTAGCCAGTGCACTCCATCCCATCGGAGAAGCGCACAACCCAATGCAGCCTGGCGGGCCTGCTGCAGTCTGTGTCACCGGTGGCGTGATCGCCGAGACACTGGAGTGGAGCAAGCCAAAGTCACCAGCAACCGCAGCCGTCACCAAACAGTTGCGAGCTCCCGGATGCCGCTCCGCTGCCAGCAGCCAGGCCTGACAGCCCGCTCCAATCCACCATAAAATGCGTCAGTCTCCTTGCATCAATGATATCGGGAGCTGACGTCGACGGGGAGAACGGCGCATGCGCGACATCCACTCAGTCCCCAGAGATGGCCCTGCTCCACTTCACCGATTTGCTTGGGATCGCATGGCGCGACCAGGTGCAAAGCCCCTGTCCGCTCTGCCCTGGTCCACAGACAGCTACTGGTTTCATAATTACTGTCAATATCGTCTGCCCCTACTGGTAGGGGTGCTGGAGCCGATGCCCGTCTGGGCTTGGTACGATGCCTTGTCATGGCACAGCCCCTGCTGTTGTGTGACGGGGCTGGCGCTGGCAAGGGTTGTGAAAGGGCTACAGCGCTCTCTCCAGCTTGTTTGCACCGCGCCGATGGGCTGGCATGGCCCATGTCCAATCAGAGTTCGGTGATGCCGGGTTGCTTTCTGTTTCCCCACAACCGCGGCGGTGCTGCATCATCGGTGGCTCTTTGCGCCGCAACCGGCGTCACAGCTGCCTCGGGTGGGGATACACCTGCGCCGTCATCTGTTAAGGTCCACTGCTTGTGCTTGCAGTGCTGAATCAGTCCTAACCCGTCTAGCACAAAATCCAGCAAGATTTCTTTCCCACTCCAGGAAATTTAGCTCCCCGGTTAGGTGAGGGGGGGCCAAGGTGGAATATCGCCGAGCCCAGGCGGCAGTGTCTGTTTTAGCAGACCTCTCAGAGCCAAAAAAAATGAATCGTTGGGAACAGTTATCAGGTGTGCCCCCAAAAAAAGACTGCTTAGGTGAACGCTGCCAGGTGGGCATTCGCCACAGCGGATCAGGGGCTGAGAGAGAATGGACGAGCCGTAGTCGTGGCTGTTCCCTTGGGCTCCTCGCACTCCTTGGATGAGCCATATTCAATCCTGTCAAGTGCCACCACAGCGATCTTGCTGACTGGCCAGGCAATGATCGCGAATGCCTCCTACCCTGCTGCTGGGCACACGCTTCAGGACGTCGTCCATGGTACACAACACGATCGGCACGCCAGTTGGAGTGGCAGTGCACTGTTGCAGGAATCGCTCACACATGCTGTGCATGGCAAGGATGCAAGCACAGCCCAACGAACCTGTACCAAACAATGGCTTGTGAGCATATTGAACGCCTTGAGCTGCAGTGTCCGCCTCTTGCCCAAGTTTATGCGAGCTTCTTTTACAAACTTTGTCTCCTGACTTCCACGTGCATGGATGGAGTGTTACTGCTCGCATGTCTCCTGATTCATGTGCATGCTGTTCATCTGAGAGCCCAACAGCCATAGACTGTGGTGGGATAATGCCTTAGGATGGGCCCGACACAGGTTCACATGATGTCACCAGAACCGCGGAATGAGTTTCAGGAGCTTGCCGATACTTCGCAATACACGAGGGTTCTCACGGCTTTGCGGCTGGGGAGTGCTTCGCCAGATTGGGGACACATGGCCTTGAGTCACCGGGGATGGCGTATGGATCTCGATCTGATGATTTGGAACGGTTGACGCTCTACAGCGCCACACCCATGAACGGCCCAGTTGACGGGAGGCCCGTCGGAGCTGGGAATGTGTGCATCTGTGTACCCCGCCCCTCTACAACTCTGGAGGCAGGTACACTGGCTCACAGCGGGGAATGCTGATCCTTTGCGTTTTGTTCTACCTTCAGGACGGCAGGCCGCATGCAATATTTCCGCCTCTAGCTCTCAGTAGACAGCATTCAGTGCGGCCCGCGCAGCCAGGCGTATGTACAGTGTCCACGGCGTGTACACGCGCAAGGGCCAATGTTATACATAGCAGCCCGCGGGGGGACCGAGTTGGCCTATGCACCAACAAACGTTCATACTGTCTGACGGCGAATTCGAGTGAGCCTGGCTCAGGTCGACGAGTTGATCGCCGGTCCACAACCCCCGATGCTCCAAGTTAGCGGGTGCTTTATTGCAACAAGTGTTGTCAGCAAAAAAAAAATTGAAGAGATTCAAAGGCTGTGAAACCGGTATAACGTTTGATTTGTGACAATCAGATCCTGAGTACATGTATTCATTCTCAAGCTTGAACACACATGCAAGACCACAAGCCGGAGCTGCTTCACTTTTCCACCTGTACGCCACGTCATGGGCGTTCCCTGTTGCTCGTGTGAACCAGATGAATCATCTGATGATGCACACAATCTGGCAACGAGATGTCGCATGCATGCATCACAGCACCACTGGCACGTTGCAATTGCGAAGCCCGCGGCGCCACATACTGCGATCTAGCATGGAGCAGCTCGCACTGAACAGAGCGCATTCGCAACACTCCGACGTGAATCCTACATAACTGGGCCCCTCGTGCTCACTTGTTACATAACCAAGGAGTGTAACTCCAATCTTTCAGCCCTGCATTTGCTTACTGCACGTTTCTCCGACGCTATTCACTGCCTCTGGCAAGCTGTTGTTCTTACCCATACGCGACAAACGATCAGCATGAGCAACCTTGATCCGTTTGGGCCTTCTTATCCGATGGGTGGCTATAAGTCTCGAGGTCGCGGTGATGTGGGCAATTCTGTTTTCCGAAAGATTGACGAGGCTGTGCGAGATGTGGGATCTCAGCTCACAGGAGGACGCAAAGGCCGTTCTAGTAGCTGGTCATCTGTCTGCGGCTACCTCGGAATGCTCAACATGGGCGTGGGTGTCCTTTTCTTGCTGTGGACCTTCCAAATGCTGGGAGTGACGGCCAAGATCACAGGAGCATGTATTGGTACGCCACTGTCACATTCCACATGCCGTCTAAACAAATCCGTTTTAGCTGGTCTGGCTGGCTATCTGGTGCGCCATGGCAGTGGTGTTCCTGGCGCTCAGATCACGCGAGGGACAGCACGCAACAGTATTACAGGATGCACGCCATAACCAGCACGAGCGCCGGCCAGAAAGTGAGTGATAGAGCTGTATGGCATGTCTGCCCCAATATCCTGTGCCTTTACCCCAAACTCCTCGCGGCGTTGTCTCGTGTGGATATCGAGAGCAGGCGTTCGTCCCGGTCGCATCGCATGACTCGTGTGCATCCTTGGTCAGACAACATTCGAATGAAATGACAAGTATTTGATGTTATATAACCGCCCGCAGGTGTGGGAATGCTCTTGACGGGGGTGTTCTCAGTCCTGGCTATGAAGCGCGACGCTCCAAGCCTGAAAACATTTAATCTTGCCTCGGCGGTTATGGTGGGTCTCCTCAGCTGGTCCTTTGTTACTCAGGTGTGATAATTCTTTGCTCCATGCGTGTTCAATCGTCCGTAGGCCATCTGAATTGTCGCCATTCCTGTGGTGAGCAGCGTATCAAGCGTTGAGTGTGCGATTGTGCTAGCCATGTTCGGCAGCCTGGATGTATCTTGTGTATGTAAGTTGCATGCTTGGTATTTTTGTGAATCTGCGTGGACGTTCTCTTGGGATCTGTATGCGCGGCAGAGAACACATCACCATCGCGGTGCTGAACACCTCAACCACGACGGTCAGTCACAGCGGAGTTATGTAATTACTTTTTATTTACAGGTGTCTTCTAATATACGTAACGACTGTATCTTGGCTGAGACTTATTTGCGTCTGGATCACCTCGAGGACTCCATGCAAAATGTCAAACACGACGAGCTCATCAATGGAATCATGATGCGTCTCGACCATATCAACACTGATATCTCGCACATGAAAGATCATGCTGATGACAAGGTTGACGAGGCTCGCAAGCAGGTGGAGTTCAAAGAGAAGGTGTGTCCGACTAAACATATGCTGCAGTCATTTACACACCGCCTCCAACCACCCCTTACCCGCTTTTGACGCCACATCAGTTCTCGCATCTTGTATGCAGGATGCAAAGTATGTAGATGATAAGCTCCGTGATCTCATGTCAGTTGCCGAAGATGCAATTGGCAATCTGGACTCGCAAATCCGCAACATCGAGGGCAACATCACTGAGCTGGAGAGCATCCGTGAGGAAGACCTGACCGACGTGCGTCAACAATGCACTTGTACTTGCGCCGAGGAAGGAACAGCATGTGTCAGTATTGCGCTCCAAAGCCCACATTTCCTCCTGATATATCATTTCATATTGCAGGAGCAAAAGATGAGCAAGACCCAGCTGAAGGCAAAAATTCGTGCGTACAAGTATCGCCAGAAAGTCCTCGCACCACGAAAGGACGCTTTGGCCGATGTCGTCAAGCGCATTGAAGGACACATTGATGGCACCGTTACCAGTCGCGACTACGTCGTCCGGGGGGGGGGGGGGGGGGGGGGGGGGGGGGGGGGGGGGGGG
>JAUMHO010000012.1:1855466-1896109 GCA_032360965.1 Ulva armoricana
CGCGCCCCCCCCCCCCCCCCCCCCCCGCTTCCAAAGTCTGACAAACCCCTTCCTGCCTGACAAATGTGTGTCGCCCCTTGCGGCTCCCAGAGTATCGTGTCGGTTGCTATCATAGAATGTTATGTCGTTGGAGTCTATGGCATCGCCCACCACCCATGTGTGAATTCACGCCAGGTCGCATTGGCCGTGCAAGGCACCTTCGCTTTTGCATACCCTCTGCTCATGTGTGTCTACGTTGTTTGTGGCATTCTGTCTGAGGAATCCGCACTGTCCTGTTACGCGCTGCATTTTCCCTCGGCTGCCACTCCCTAGCTGTCTGGGCTGGCCAACATGTGTGCGCAGCTGCGGGCTGCCTGCTTCTCCGTGTAGACTGATGCTGATACCGATTCTGACATCTGAGGTTTTCAGGATATCCTGAATGAGCTCGAGAAAGCGGTTAACGACCGAGACCTTCTCGAAGTGTTGCAAGTTGAGCGAGATGATGTACCGTATGTCAAGGCGAGTGCAAACCGCCTGCAAAAGGATGATTACGACCGCATTATGGTTGGAAACTATAAGGAAAAAGCCCGAAACCGTACGGCAATTCAGGCCCGCCAGCGCAAGAAGTATGAGGTATGTCTTCTCTGCAGTCTGTTGTTTTCGGTTAGATCCACTGATCACCCAGCGTTAGTTCGTGACTGCTATTGCTGCTGTGACTGCACTGTGTCTGCCCAAAGCCACTGGTAACCGTTATCGAATGGCGGCATATCTGAATGTCGAGGGAATGACAACACGGTGTGCAGAAGTACATGGCCAACATCTACAAGCAGCATGACAACCGCTTGGCCAACCGTGAGCAGTATTTACACAGCTTGAACGAGTGGTTGGAGTCTATGCCAGAACACTGCATGCAAGATTTGGAGCAAATGTGGCCATCTACCATGCTGGGTTGGGGCGCCATCGTGCTGTCGGTGTTGAGTTCTTATACCGCACTAACAAGCACAGTTCTATCTGTCAAGAAGGACTTCTGAGTAGGCGGGCAGGACTCGATATATCATTAGGACCATTCGTTTGGAGGGTGATCCGAAGGATTGTTGGACGGATGGCTTCAGTGAGCATAGTGTATATAGCACACACAATTATGAGATAATGTTTGCAAAGCCTCACATCGAAAGGTACCTCTACAAACTGAGTACAACACTCAAACTCGGTAACAAGGAATCGGGCCGCACGACGTGCTGCTTTTGTCACTCACCACTAAAACAAAAGACTCAAAATTCTATAACACGTGTACACACATCTCACATTCTCACACCACAAAAAAGATTGCATGTCCGTAGACAAGCGTGCCTCCAACCCGGTGTTATCGTGCGTTGATCTTGTCAAGAGCCTTAGCCCTTGCCTCAGGAGTGCTCTCTGTATAGGCACGATCAGATAGGACCTGCTTGATCCTGGCCATGGTTTGCTTTACCTGCACAAGCATCAAAATGTGAATCGCAATTCATGTGCGCTTGTATCGTAGTGTTGCGCTGCAGATCGGCCAGACACTGAATGAGGCAGGTGAAGGGCCAACAGTGAACAGGATAGAGCAGATTCAAGGCCAGGTAAATCAGCAAGGACTGCCCACTCACCTGTTTCATTCTGTAGTTCGAAGTATCTTTTGATTTAATACGCCTCCAGAACCATTGTGTGTGAAGATAATTCTGTTCCCGCACACACAGCACCCACAGCGTTTGCAGATCTTCGAAAGACTTCAGTCGTAATTCAGAAGCTTCCCATGATCTGCCTGCAAGATACCTTGACTGTCAGCTCATGTGCCTGTTCCTGTCCCTGTCTTCTGCTACGGCTTTTACTGGAAGGTTTGCAGCGCTGCCAAGTTGAAAGTGAAGATCGGGGCAATCTACACGACACACAAGCCTCCAGCCGTGCGATGACCGGCGGGTGCTGCAGCATACCTCGACCAAGTTCTCTTCCAGGCACAAAGCAGAGGAGGCCAGTGCGATCGCTTATTGGTCGCGGTCGCCCCTGCGTTGACGTGGATGCCGCGGTCGTGGTTCCACTGGCCTCAGCGCTCATAAATGCCCCCCGAGGAGCTTGTGAGCTTGCAAATGCATTTACATATCTATAATATTGACAAAGACGGTTCATGCTAGCCGCTATTTATCAGTCACGACGATTCCGCGCGGTCCGAAGTCCCAAACACTAGCTCGACGTATGTCTGAATGAAACAAGATTACTGGTAAGGGTCATCAGTCTTGGACGATGGAATATATTGAACTTCTGTGCGCCCGGAAACTCGAAACTTGCGCGGTAGTGCTCATGCATAGCATAGTGGGTGGTTTGATATGTGGCACGCAGAGGATTGGCGGCAGATGTAACAGTGGGTCAAGTGCCACGTCGAATTGCAGCGTGCTCTCTTGTCCGCGGGGTTTGGTTTGTTGCCCGCACGGCCGCCATGCAAGCGTGTATTGCGGACGCTCCATGGAGCAGCCAGAGCTCTGCTTTGGTCCGGACTATTCGACCTAACGGCGCATTGGTGGTGCTTCATCTGTATTTATATGACAAACCTCTGGACAAACCTCTGGACAAGATGAAGGTCAAACATGGATATAGCAGGCCACTGAAAGCAAGTCGCGGGGCGAGATTTGCACTCGACGTGAGTGGCCTCGCCCCGTGCGTATGCTTCCATTACGGCTTCTTTGTCGATACATGATCAGCTGTATTAGTGTCCTTGCGTGTCTGTCCTAACCCACGGGTCAAATTGTCACCCACTGCATTGCGACAAATATGATCGCCGGGATATCAATGATCCGACTGTGGCACAGGATACACGAGTGCATTGAAAACCACGTAGGTCAACATGTTCGAGAATGCGCAACGCAAGGCACTCACGCCTGCAGTTCATTGTGATATCTATGGCAAGCAGTGTATGTGTGTGTTTGCTTGCAGGGGGATATGTTCCGGGTGAGGTGACTGGTATGATTGCACGTGCTTTTTCTCTTGATTCTCCGTGCAACACGGTCTCACGTGGTTACATTGGCTGCTCAATGTTGGAGAACCAGCAGTGCAGCTGCAGCCGTGCGAGGGTGTTGCCTGTTTTCCTTGGCACTGTCCTGGAGCTATGGCCCTCGGGCTATTGCCACGATCGCCAACCACATGAGCATTCCAAGGACACTCTACAGCATGTACCAGGAGCCACATTGGCGGTTGCTGACCGTCCTCAGCCTGTTTCTTTATCTCGTGTCTGGGCAAGCCACGCTCCCTGTTCCAACACTCTGCTGTGGGATGCGGACGCCGCTCTTACCCCGCTCTTGCCCCGCATTGAAGCACATGCCATGAATGTCCACTGATGCTCATAGATGTGCATGGCTGCTATTACCAACAGGATTGCCTCACATGGCCGGCAAGGGAAACATGCTTCCTCATTGTGCCTGAATACTGCACCGTGCAGGCAGTGTTGGGCAACCATGCTGTTTTGATAGGGAAATATCAATCGTAAGGTCAATTCTTGGCGCGAGGCCCTGGAAAATCTCCTCAACCGACCAGCACTGACCACCATACAATTGTGAAACAGCCATTACACACATACCCCGTTCCGACAGCTGCCAGCTGGGTTGGGCGACTAATGTGCATCTACTCATCTTCTATGTGGGTGATGCAACAGATACCATGCCACAGATACTAGAGCAGCCTCCAGTATGTGGCTTGACACTTCAGGTGCGCCCCTGTCCGAGGCGGTTGGGCATCTCAGTCCGGTAGGAAATTGTCCCTCTGCCTGATCTCTGGCGTTCCGGTTTCATCTGGGCAGGGCCCCTGCTCGATGCATATGCATGTTGGCCATGTGGGATCAAGAAGTTTTGCCGGGGTTTTAGCCCCCTTGTACCCCCTCCCTCCCCCCATTGCCCAAGCCCCCCTGTAACTATTTACGCGCACGTCGAGAATGTGGCCAAGTTCCTGCTGCCTCCTGATTAACAAGGACGTATCAATTACGAAGCCGCGAAAGCAAAATCACACAACTACGTTATCCATCAGCTGCGTGTGATCACTCATGATATATGCGTTCGCTGGGGACAGTGGCATGGCGATGCTGAAGCGCAGACCTGATTGACACCTGTACCATAAACGTACGTGCGTGAAAAGCGCAACAAGAAACGTTACACCGCACACGCTGCATGTAAACTGGCTTTATAGCGTTGGTCAGCATCATGTTCGCGCGGCGTATGCGCGGACTGTGGTCTTTCTTGCCGCTGTTTATGCTCGCGTCAGCGGTCTGTATCTGTACCGCGACCGACGACTCCGGGAACCTCGAGACCACATTAATGGATGAAGTCGCGGGAAATAGCAGGGATGGCCTTCAGTCTTTGCTGAATTGGGCAATTGGTACGCAGCTGCAGCCTGCGATCATGTGCAGGGCTCCACGGCTGTCCAACCGCTCGTGCACCGGTAGATCATTGCAACCTCGAAGTGCAAGTGGAAAACATAGGCAAATGATTGAAGATCTCATGGTCAGTGCATCTCTTACCCGATGCTGATGTGCTACACTGATTGTGCAGAGAACAGCAGTCCAGAGACACTCAGTGAAATGGCAAACAACGTTGGCCAGGAGCTTCCAAAGGTATCTATGGACGAGAAACGTGCCAAGCTAGCGCAGTTTGTGAAAGAGTCCAAGATGTGGCCTTCTGACAGCGAGATCATGAACACAACGCTCCAACTCATCGCGAACAGAAGCGAGCCCGAGTCAACCCGTGTGCAAGGCCTGATAATGCTCCAGGACATTGTGGAGGACGCTCTGCTTGCCAACGGTAACGCTATATTCCCATTCCTACGTATATATGTCAGAGTACATCTCTTTCCTTGCTTCAGATGTGCTCTGGGCAAGTCGCCTCTGGGGTCATGTGCCCATTGTGCATCACGACTGAGCCCTGCAAGTGCGAGAGGGTGCACTTTCACGGTCTGACGTAGCTGCACTACGCCCGGACTCTCCCATAAAAAGGGAATCTGCTGGTTACCAGCCAACTCTCAACACCAAGCACACGCCGCCTGTCCTTGTCCACCACTCGAGCATGAAACGCCATGTTGCGACCCACCACAGCTATCTAGATGCGACAGAAACACGGCTGACATGGCGTCTGCGTGTAGAGCTACCGGCTCTTGGTGGTGTGAACGTTCTTGCGGATGCCATGTTGGAGGGAGGCATCATGCGGACGCAGGCGATGCGAGTGCTGGCCACTGCTGCATCAAACAACGTTCCATTCCAGACAGCAGTGCTTCAGCGTGAAGCCGGAACAGTTCAGTGGCTGCTTCAGGTGAGCACCATGCCCCTCCCTCCCGTTTTTGAGGCCCTCCCGCAGCCACGGATCCCGCAGCATCCGCCAGAGGTTCTTGTAGTCAGCTTTCGCATCCTTGCCCGCATTCTATCGCCCCCTGCCGCACCAGGTCTGCACTGCATGCCGTGTGCAGCTTGCTTTGGTCACCATGCCGCAACATTCTGGCATGTGCCGGCTTAAATTTCTTGCACCAATCCACACAGGGGACCATGAACAATCTCTGTCATACTGTCTCGAAACACAAGCAAATGAGCCGTGTCTGTGTTTCCCCTCCCGTACGCGCTGCCTCCGCCTGTGCCTCACCTCATGCACTAGCGTCAATCTCAGCGATCGTCTATTGGTGCTCGGATCATTGATTGGGGCTCAGACCTGAAAACTGTTCCCCAAACTCGCATTTGTTGGCCTTGGAGGCCTGCTAGACCGAACACCGCCGTCTTCAAGCATCAATCTCCGCCGTTGGCAGATCATCCACCTGAAGTGTTCATCATGGGACTTGTTGTGCCTCTTGAAGGTACCCAATGGCAGCGCCACTTCTGCGCAGCACTGCCTCGGCTGTGTCCTGCAAGGACTGCGGAAACAGTGCATGCATGTGGTGCCCATCATGAGCTTGCCTCTGCGTGTGGGAACATCCGTGTATCCCATGCTGTGCAGGTCGCTGCAGATGCCCTATATGGGGCCCCCTCTGACCCGGAGACGCTCTCTGCTGCGCTCAAGGCTGCGTCTGCAATGTCCCGCAACCTCCCGCCCATGTCCACTGGGGTCCTGCTGGCACACATCGCACACCTGAAGCCGACTGAAGCGCCGATGCCAGCGGGCGTCGGCCCTGTGGACACGTTGCCAGAGAGCCTGCAGCTCTTGTTCAACGTAGTTGTGAAGCTGCAAGGCGAACCAGAGCGGGCGGGGGAGGATTCAGACGGGCGAGCTGCGCGCAACGCTGCTTACTCCGCCATGGGTTTGCTGTCGGACCTGGCGGTCAACAGCCCAGATGTGCGGATCATTCTGCAAGGCTCACAGGCTGCTCAAGCATGGGCAGGTGCGCCACGATGCACTACAGTTGGATCTATTCAGCGGCTGAGATGCGATCGGGTAACTCGTGCCACACATTCTGAGGCTTGTGCTGCTCACGCTTGCGACCATGAGCACGGCCACAAGCCAATCGCAGTGACGCCAGTCAGGGAGTGACGCCAGTCAGGGAGTCGCAGAATCGCAGTGACGCCAGTCAGGGAGTGACGCCAGTCATCCAAGGTGGTGTAGGCTGATCTGCTTGGTTCACTGTCATTCGAACAAACTTGACCAGCTGCTGCTGAGAAAAATCGCAAATCAAGTGCTGACAGTGATCTGCTGAGGTCTTTCCTGGTCAGCGTGGGGTGTCCGATATGCCGTCAACACCTGTGTACGCACTCACTTCGCCACTGCTGACCTCGATGGATGCTGTGCTTGTGCTGGGTGCAGCTGCCTGTGATGGAGGGCAAAAACGGGGGAGCAGGTGGAGAGATCCCGGTTCATGTGTGCAGAAATGTGCCACGTTGTCTCCGGGGCCAGGCTGAATATGATCCAGAGGGTGGTGCAGCTGCTGACTCACATGCACCAGCCGCACCACGCCCCGTCTGCCACAGCAGCTGACGCATGGCAACCTGCTAAAAGCTGTCTCGGAGACCTCACTGAACAAGTGAAGGCCTCCATTGAGAGCGGGGATGAGTGGGCGTCGGAAGTGCTGCAGGAGCTGGAAGCAGCCGCTAAGTTGCTGCCTAGCACCCCGATCAGGGACGAGCTTTAGGTTGAGGGATGCTGTGGTGACAGCAAACTGCTCGCGCTGCAGCGGCATGGGGGGGCAGCGTCGCAGCGGTGCGTTGCAAAGAACTATGAGACACTGCGGTGTCGAGTACACACACGGAGGATCCGTGCTTTCTTTCAGTTCTGCAAGCAGCAGGTGTAACCTGTATCAATCTACAGATGTGACACATGCGTGTCAGTGCAATTTACGTGGCATAAACCACGTACAAGTTGCAGCTGCATCTTCCTGGTAATCGTAGGATTGTGTGGAGTCACTTCTCGGTGGGAAATTTACCTACTGGGTGGATTGATACCCTACGCGCACAAGGCCATGTGGGTTCACTCTGTGCGTGACAGACTCCAGTTACAAGGAATGCTACTGGCAGCACACTGTGACCATTGAGATTGGCAGTGGCATGTAGGCTCCCTTCACTGGCACTCACCAACCTGCGACTGGTGCCAACCCAACAAGTAACACGCTTATGATCCCGTTATTCTCACAGATCAACCCACCAGAGTGCGATCGTATGGAACAATTGTGGCTGGCGGAGTTCCATGTTTCTGAACACTTGCTGGTTCAAATGGCGGGCATGACCATGATCAATTCGTGATTTCACAGTAGCTGGGATGTCTACGCCCCCAGCAGGGTGCTTAGCGACTGTGCCAAGTTGCTGAAGGTCGGCCTTTCTTTTGGTGCTGGTAGCAGGCAGTCCCGGACCATCTGCAACAATGCCTCTGATGTGGAGCTGTCGCCATTCGATGGTGCGGCCATGCGCTCGCAGACGTCGTTCAGAAAGAGGCCCCACGCTCGCACCTACATGGAACAGATAGTGACCAGAGTGGGTCGGGCTGCACCAGACGGCTGCACAGCAGTGACACCGGAAGGCAGCTTGTCATGGTCTGCTGCAAGCCCTTCGCAGAGCCCTTACCAAACCTGATGTTCTGGTGCGCCTTGTGCTCATATGGATGAGAGTCACACAACGCAGGAAGCTTTTTTGATGCCATGTACCAAAGCCTCTGTATCATGCAGTGTTGTTACAGCTCGGTAGCATTGGTGGCTTGGTGCAAACACAACAGCACTATACAGGATCGACGCCTGGCACACAACTGCCCGATGCTAGGAGGTAGTATGACATGATACCTGTTGCAGTTGTTGCTGATACTACTGTGGTAGAAATTGCACACAAACTGCATCACTGAGGGTCCGCCGAGAGTGGCCCAGAAGCTGCCTCTGCATGCACTCGAGAAAAGAGCGCAAACAAAGGCATTGAAGAAACCGGGCACCACACAGACAGGCGCCAGCCACTGCAGCCCTACTGGTAGGAGCAGGAACATTCTGGACCGGGTGAGGAAGGAGCTGATGTGCATGGCAAACAAGGTGACACGGTGCTCACCTCCACAGGCTCCCAGAGCGTTCGTTCATCTGGAGGGTAGAAGAACGAGGCGCCATAGTCACACAGCACAGTGTTGCCCCGAGCGTCCGCTAGCATGTTGTGAGCGTACACATCACCATGGGCGATGCAGTGTGCATGCAGGTAAGCCAGAGCGCCAGCTGTGTCTTTTGCGGCGTTCGCTGCCCACCTGCAGCACCACGGTGTGCGTCAGAGTGTCCGACCACAACATCAGGATGCGCCTCCAGCAGAGTATGCGTAGCTCTGATGCATGCTCCATAGCGATGGCTGATGTGGCATGACTCAGCGGGGCCTTACAGTCTGCTTGACAACGCGCGAGAGTCGGTCTGGTTCTTCTGTTGCTGCGACTGCAGTACGGTGAAACACGAACAGCCGGCACCGTGGCACAGATGGTGGTCAAAGCACGAGTGATACCCGGCACTGGTGCAGTATCGTTCACCTGCCCGATCTCCAGGCAAGTGCCCCTGTCACTGCGTCGGGGCCACACCATGTCGATTGCAGAAATGTGGTAGCGGTCATCCATGACCTGGTGTTCAAATGGGGCGTGGACGCCCAAGCATGCGTGACGCGCATGCAGACGGTCACTGCTATGATGGCTGTGGCATGCAGGCAGCATGCCAGTGGCGTGAAGGGTGCAGCTGGGTCAACATGAGCAGGGGCAGCAGCGCACTGAATGGAAAACGTGGCACCTTGTGCCCACCTGCAGCGCAGCAGAGACTGCAGGTTTGGCTTCTCGGCCATGGGCTTGCCTGAGACGATGTCCATCAGTAACGCTGGCGGGCTTTCAATCCGAGCTCTGACAACTGTGAGGCCAGGATGGTCCACGAAGAGCTTGACTGCAATCTCGTCTCGGGCGTGGCCGTCAGGGCTGGTGTCCTCTGCAGCAAACTGCTTTACAGCGTACTCCTTGCCTTGCCACGACGCACGGAACACCTCACCGGAGGCACCTTCGCCGAGTTTCTCACCCGCAGCGATATCTGAGGTAGATATGGTTGTGATGGTGTGAGTGGGAGGAGGGGCTTCTGGCGAAATGGGGTTTGAAGCGAGGGAGAACCAGGCTAGGGATGGGGACTGCCACAGCGAAGGCGGGAGAGACGTCAGATTATTGATTGCAACACGCACGAGCTCCAGTCGAGAGAGGCGATCAAAGCAATCTGGGAGCTCTTGCAGCTCGTTGTGTGCTGCCTGCAACGGGGAAGGATGTTTCATGTCCGCACAACCACCGCTGATCAGCAGATGACATGGGCCTGTGGGTCCACGCATCCAGGATTCCACAGGTCAGAGGTCACAGCAGGTATGCACGCCTACGAAAACGGTGCTGTGCAGCAGGCCCCTTGACTCTGGGTGTGCAGTGCGGAGCTGGGCATTAGTGATGCAGCAGTTGTGAGGCCATTGACCATGAACTCACCTGGAGCTTCACCAGAGATGTGCAGTGCTGCAGGGACTCGGGAAAGCGTTTTAGGCAGTTATCAGTCAGGAAGAGCTCTACTAAGTTGACCAAGTTCCCGATGTTTGCCGGCAGCTCCTTCAGTTGATTGGACTTCACACCCAACCGATACAGTGAGGTCAAGGCACAGATTTCATCGGGCAGAGCTGAGAGCTTGTTGCACATAATGTTGACGAACTTGAGATTTTTCATGTTCCCGATTGCCCTGCACGCTGGCCAGCCGACGGCGTTGCTCCGGGGAGTACTCAGGCACGACGCAGCATCGTCGTCTCGTGTGCCTGCGTGCTCGCAGGCAGATTCAAGCATGTAGAATCACACCCCGAAATGCTGATAAGTTCATTGCGAGAGGCGTCAAGGTTTACAAGGGCTGTCAGGGATCCGATACACGCAGGCAGCTCACGCAAGCTGTTTTTTGAAACGTCCAAGCTCTCCAGCGTGTGCAGGGAAGCAACACGCGCGGGAAACGTGCTCAATGAGAGACATGACAGCGAAAGTAAGAATTCAGAGCTACTTTCGTATGCATCTATACGCGAGACTGCCGGATCACTCATTATTCAGACTGTTCACGTCCCTGAGATGTGGATGTCGACCGTCCACAATGCCACGCCACGTACAGCTTCCGCGTCTCTGAAATCAGCACACCGTGACCGAACGGGGCTTCCCGCTTTTGTATGAGGAAGGAAGGTGGGTTGTGCAAACTTTACGCTTGTGATGGCGAAATCAGCACTTGTGGGCTGTGGTGCAAGACACATGCATGGGTCAGCAGGTCTGGTGCTTTGCGGCGGGTAGCCCCAGTAACCAGCACCATGACGAGCCGATCAATCTACAGCTTATGCGCCGATTTCACGTAAACATTCCATGCCAAGCACATGTGGTTGATGCAGCTGGCTCTCCGCCACCACGTCCATCAGCATGCGTGTACTTGTATCCTCCTGGCCATTTTTAGAACGTCGTCTTCGTAGATGAATCATGCTAGAGGAAGAGTTGCTTCTGAGTGTTTGTTCTTGCAGTTCAGCGCTGGCCGGGATGCGTTCGTTCGTTGTGCAACCCTCACTCTCACCCCAGGACGCTACATCACGATTAGACGTACCTGCGGACTGGGGCGGACCACCGGGCACGCCAAAACACTTGCAAGCTCTTTGAACGCGTTGGGTTATCGTAATTATCTCAAACCGTCGCAGTTATGGTCCACGCTTCGCCGTCGGCTTCCACTTGTCGTCGCCTCGTGTGGAATAGGCGCTGTCTTGCTCCAAGTCAGCCACCACCATCTCACTCCCGCCCTGTCCCACTGCCAAACACCGGATCTACCATCCAAGGCGCAGGAGCAGGAAGACCCGGGCGTTTTAGAGACGCTCAAGTTCGTGGCACACGTGTGCTTGCGGACAACGGTGCTGCTGAGTATCCTTGTGCCTCTTCTCGTGATCTTTCCACTTGCCAACTTACACCCATGTGGAAGACGCGGCTGGCTGTACCTGCTGCAACATTCTTTGAGGTACTGTGGACCGGCATGGGCCAAGTGGGGACAGTGGGCAAGCGCTAGGCCTGACCTGCTGCCAACAGACGTCAGGCAGGTCCTCGAGACCTTGCACACAGCTGTCCCGGCTCACTCTGCAGCCGCAAGCCGATCCATGTTGCAGCGCTCGCTCCCACTGCCACTCGATGAGGTCTTTGAACACTTTGAGTGGGAGCCGGTCGCAAGTGGTGCCATTGCACAGGTGCACCGGGCCTGGCTGACTCCAGCCGCGGCCAAGCTCTGTGGCGCTTCCCCAGATGAGGTATGCAGCAAGCACATGCCACGTCGCTCACCCAGATTTTGGTCCAGTATACACGCCACCAAATTTGAGGAATGCTAGAGTGCCTGGGAGGGTTCGCCCGATTTGCCTTACAGCCAATGCAGGCGCACCTACAGCCGCAACTGCTTAGGCCTGTGCCCTAAACGATCGTCCTACAGTGGTTGGGTTGGGCACCAGCTATTAAGGTAGCACCTTAAGTGTAGCACGGAACCTGCGTTGCACCCACCGGGGTCTCCGTACATGTTTGCTACATCCACTACGTTCAGTCTACTGCATTCGCAGCAGTCTACTACATTCACCGCAGTCCATCACCTCTCCATCCACCGTCTCTGGCCACGCTATACTGGCTGACTCAGCAGCCCTTCACCGATGTCACCACAGGATTGCGCGGTTGCACCATGTGTGGCGGCGACTACATGGCCTCCCTCAACAGACAGGCATGTGCTCAATGCACGCTGACGTCAAATGCATCGTTTGATAACATGCGTGGCAGCCTGCAGCCCGTGGCGGTCAAGGTGAAGCACCCCGGTGTGGAGCAGCGGCTGCGAGCCGACTTCTCAGTCATGCTCGCCCTCGCGCGCGCCGCCGCCACGCTGCCAGTGCTGCGTGACCTGCGCTTCGATGATAGCTGCTCGCAGTTCGGCGTGCCACTGCACCAGCAGCTGGACCTTTGCCTGGAGGCTGAGAACCTCGACCGATTCCGTCACAACTTCAGGTGCCGTTCGCCCTCACGCCTGCGCCTCCCACGCGACTGGCACTACGGCATAACAGCACGTTGTGTGGCTGCGTTTTGCACAGCCGGCAGAGATTCGCGGCGGCGCTCAGCAAGCGTACCAGTGCCGCCGATCCGGTTGAACGCGCTGCCTCCCGTGGAAACGTCACTGCTGGCAATCGGGACCCTGTGGTGCAGAAGAGCGCAATGACTGGGTGACGCCGGCGCAGGGGCAGTGTGCATGCAGGGTGTCGAGGGTCGTCACCTTCCCACGGCCCCTGTGGCCGCTCGTCTCGCGGGACGTGCTGGTGGAGACGTGGGTGCCGGGCCGCATCGTGCGGGACTACGTGTATGCGGGAACCGTGTACAACCGCAAGATCGCGCAGACCGGCCTGCGCGCGTACCTCCAGATGATGCTTGTCGTGCGCCCCCCCCCCTCCGCACCAGGACCTTGCGCGCGCGCAGCGCTTGACGGCTGCACCAGTGCGTGTGTATCTGAGCGAGAATGACGGTACTGTACCCAGTATTGCAGTCGTGGGGGTCGTCCAGGGCCCCTCCATTGATGCGTTGTGTGAACATAGTGGTTGCGGGTGTCATGCGCTGGGGCCTTGGAAGTGTAGTGGGGTGCACAGAGCCAGTCTGCCGTGCTCCACCGGGGTGTGCCTGCGCTGCCGGACCCGCGTCTGTGCGCGTGTCAGGGAGGTGCGCCCCGTGCAGGACGGCTGGATGCATGCGGATCTCCACCCAGGAAACATCATAGTGTCGACCGTACCGCCGCCGCGGCTGCCGCCGCTGTTGGCACGTGCCGCTGATGCCGCGGTTGTGAGTCTCGGCGGTCGCGCGGTGGCGGAGAGCGCGTGCGGCGTGCGCATGGCGATCGTGGACGCTGGGATGACGGTGTCGCTTCGGCAGGAGCACTTTGGGGCGCTGCTGGAGCTGTACAGCGGGATATCGGCGCTGGACGGCACCGCGATCGGCGAGGCGATGGTGCGGCTGCGGCACCAGGGGAGCTCCGCACGGGTGGACCTCGGCGCGTTTGTCGGGGATATCGAGGCGATTTTTGAGGATGTGGACCGGCGGGAGTTCCGGGAGCGGACGCAGGACGTAGTGGGCTGCGTCCTCGAGTGCCTGCGGCAGCACCGGATCACGATGGATGGCGCGGCGTCGACGGTGCTGCTGACGACGCTGGCGCTGGAGGGGTGGGCGTCAAAACTGGACCCAGAGATCCGCATTCTGGAGACGATCTCCGGGTTGATCCCACAGCCGTGGGGCCGGCGGGTGCCCCCGCTGGTTGATCGGCTGGTGCTGGATGACCTAGTCGACCCGAGCTGAGTTGAAACCTGCCGGTGGTCGCGGGGACGGCAGACCATGCGTGTGCTAGGTGTTGCTAGTGTGTTGCCACTTGTGGCTGCTGCGAGGCAGGGCAGGTGCATATTACACGCTAGAGGTTGCAGGTGTGCTGGGATGTGGAGGCTTGAGGCAGAAGGATGAGTGTCAGTCCATGTAGCTGGCATTGTAAAGAGTGTGATGGAGCCGGGTGTGCCATAGGTGCAATTGCTGCGGTTTGCTACTGCTGTGTTGCACAGCCGGCGGTGTGCTCCTGCCGTGCCCGTGTGAACACGCGCGTGTTGCTGTTCGCTGTGGTAACGGTCGGGTTACATACAATTTCGTGTTGTCTCTCTTTGGCTGCTTCGCTTGCTCCTCCCCCAACGCAGGGTCACTGGTTGCTCTGCCCTGGTTGTTGGCTCTGGATGCATCTGTAGCACACGAGAGTCAGCAGCGGTGGCGGAGAAAGGCGACAGTGTCGCTGGATCTACTGTTCAGTCAACTGGGCACGTGCAGGTGACGTCTTTGCAGATCGCTGCAAGGAGCGGACGAATGAGGTCAGATGAGAAACATATCCCACACACACACCTTGGCTTGGCTTGGAGGCAAGCCAAGCCATCCGATTCGCGGTGCATGATGCCTGAGTTTCTGCTTTGCACTGGCTCAGCAGCCCGGTGTTCGCGCACACCAAGGGATGTACGAAGGTTGCGTGCCTGCAACTACCAACGGTCTGCGGACGCAGCGTCCGCACAGAAGGCTGGCACAGGTATGGAGCTTAGGAAAAATGCCACAATCATCTTGACATAGTTTATGCACTCTTTCTGATCGTGGGTGCTGAGTGCCATGCCGGCTCAAAGGCGGATGCGCGCGTCACTGGTGCGCGAGTTGCACCCTGCATGTGCGAACGAATGCGTGCACGCAAGAGTCGACCCACTGAGCGTCCGCCACAGCACTGCCCAGAAGCACGCTTACTTCAACACCACAGCTAACACAGTCACCTAAATACAAATCCATGGATTCTTGAAGTTCAGAAGGATGGCTGACATGATGCGTTTACGTGCGTCCAGCTTGCTGCTGACATGAGCGCCAAGCTCTCTAATCACCGGTCTCTTGTTTATATAAGTAGTAGCTAGTGTGATGGCGGATGGTGGGAAGTCGTTTGCGTACGTTCTGAAAGTGCATCAGCTCAGACCATGGCCCATGAACGAGGCCAGTCCGCAATACCTGGCGTTGGGCTGGCAAAGAGGCCAGCAAACAGGCTGCGTCGATGCGGTCAAGCCCAAAGTCACAGCGAAGGGATACAGCGTGTATCAGTTCAACGAAGAAGTTGCTATATCCGCTCGCTTGCGCAAGGTACGCGTCCTTGGCCAACACTCTGTACAGGACCATCCTTTCCCAGTCAGGATTTTGCATTAAAGATATTGTTAGATGGGCGCGGAGGTAGGTGATATGTATAGATGTGAGGACGTTTCTGGCCGTGTTTTCCATCGGGCACTGACGATCAAGTCGATACGCTATGACCACGAATGCCGCTTCCGGTCCACAAAGCATAAGACGTAGTTCCATTGAGTTTGAGTATTCTGGCACCAAGTCGTGATTTTCACGGCCGCTGCAGTGCATGGCTGCTCGCCAAAGCGATTCGGTGCGTCGTGTGCTGTCACAACACTAGCGCGCTCTGCCTGGTGCGAAGCCTAGCCTGTCAGAGCCATGAATACGATAGTAGTGTAGCCCGGGTGAAACAGCGTCGATGTATCTGCGTCACGGCACTCTCAATCGCTCTACGTGAAACGTCGAGCATTGGAGCGCACGACTGCCCGGCGCTGCGAATGTGCATCCGCAGCTCGATAACCCAGGTGCAACTGTAAATTTTAGGTTGTACATTTTCCTGCAGAGCTCACCGGCAGCCGGCGCCGGGTACGAGAAGAAGTTTTTGCAGCTGGCTCTGATCAGCGTCTCGCGTGGCCAAGTGGAGGACAAGCCCATTGCTGCCGTTGGCACAGTTGTCATCAACCTGGCTGACTTCACGAGCCAGACCCGCGGCCCAAAAAAGCTTGCCTTCCGCGTGTCCGTAGGCAAGGAGGTCAACGACGAGCTGGTAAAGATTGGCAAGCAAGATGCCCCGTCCCTCATCATGACCATGCAGTATGTGCCCCACCTCTCCCCCAGCCTCCTGGACAGTTCATGAGGAACGACAGGCTAACTCGCCCACAGCTGCATAGCAACCAGCCGCCCATGTAGGTCGAGGGAGCTGTCCGGCATGCTCCCGTTGGACCACGAGTCGTCCTTCAGCTCCCGCGGTTCCCGCATGACGGCCGACCTCTCCGCTTTCTTCTCCTCCAAGCGTCGGACAAGCGACCGGCCAGCCCTAGTCGCTGACCCTAGCCAAGGCAGCATCATCCCCAAGTACCCCTCCATCGCCCCGTCAGACCCACCCCGCCGACCCAACGCCCGCGTCGACTCTGACGGCTTTGAAATCGACGAAGATGACGACGAGTTCCACTCCGCACAAGGCCTCCAGCCCTCCGGCACACCTTCGGCTGGCGGCCGTAAGTGGCGCTCTTCAGAGCCCGGCACCGCGTCCGCACCAGGCGAAAGCCCGGCCGCGCCATCGTCCAACCACAAGCGCACCTCCAGCGCCCAGGGGGTCCTCTCCACTCCTCGCTCCCCGGGTATCAGCTCCTCTCCGGCCCCCCCAGACCGCGAGCAGCGGCGGTCCCGCTTCTCGCTGCTGGAGGAGCACGCTGTGTCCAAGCGCAACCGCCTCGCGGCCATCCGCAGTAGTTCCTTCATGGGTGGCGGCGGCTCCGCTTTTGACAGCGGCTTCGAGCTGAACAACGGCAACTCGCTGATGGAGGACCCGGCTGTGGCCGAGAATGGCGCCTCGGGCTCCGGCCGGGACAAGGTTCGCAACCTCTCCGGCAAGCGCTATACGCCGAATGAGCGAGGTGCGCCGCCAGAGGCACAGGAGCGGCAGCCGCGCACAAACGAGCGGAAGGTGGTGCCGGCCGTTGGGGCGGCAGAAATGGGGCGGCAGATTGGGAAGTCTCCGGAAGTGCGGCGGACATCCACCGACAGGTCTCGAACGCCAGACCGGCGGATCGTGGCGCCGATGATCCCTAAGAAACAGGCTACAGGCCATGATGGAAAGGCGCTGAAGCAGAGGTCCCTGGATGCTGGTGCGCCGCCACCGAAGGTTGCAGCGAAGGCTGATATAGCGGCCAAACCGAGGCTTCCGGCGGAGGCCCGAGGAGGTGTGAAGCAGGATGCCAGGAGTGTGAAGCCTTCAGAGACGGTGAAGAACGAGCTGGTGGCCGCGGCGAAGAGGGAGCCGGCGGTGGTGAAGAAAGAGCCTGTGCCTGCAGCGGTGAAGAAAGAGCCCATGCCTGTGCCCGCGGCAAAGGAAGGTAAGGCGCGGTCTGTTCGGCAGAAGGAGGCGTCTGTAGAGGAGATGAAGGGGGGTTTGGGGGCAGGGGGGCCGCCGGTGCCGTCGCGGCGAAAGACGGGTAAGACAATGTTCATCAAGGACTGGCTCGGTACTGCTGAGCCGGCCCCTGGAGAGGGCCCAAGCATCCGGTTCGCGCGTGATGAGACAGCGCATAAACCGTTGTATGGGAAGCGCACGCAGCCGCGGAGGCTGTCCAGTATGGATGAGGACAAGGAGGAGGAGGACGAGGAGGAGGAGGAGGGGCGGCGGGACCTCGCTCACCACCTGAGCATTTCACGCAACTACGACCTGCGGATGGTGCTGGAGAAGGAGCGGATCGAGAAGGAGAGCGAGAGCTTCATGCGGGACCTGGAGGACGTGGAAGAGGCGGCGGAGGAGGCGGCAGCGGCGCTTGAGGCAGCAAAAACGATGCCAATGCGTGGCGCGGCGACGGCCGCACCACCGCCCGAGGCGGGCTCGATCGGGGACTCGCCGGCGGCTGAGGAGGCGGGGGAACTGGCAGAGGAGGCGAAAGAGGAGGTGCGGCAGGAGGAGGTAGAGGAGAAAGCACAGGAGGAGGAGGATGAGCCGCCGCCGCCACCACAGCCGGTGAAGAGTGCTGGGCGATTTCGTGGTCGGGGCATGGCTGCAGCTGCGTCAACCCGGGAGGCAGTGCGGGATGCGTACCGGGCAGGCTCAGGGATTCAGGAAATGTCGGCGGAGCTGAGCTCTCCTGATAGTGGCGGCGTTGCGGCGGCGGCGGCGGCGGCGCCCCGGAAGTGGAAGGGACAGGATGTGGTTTTGGAGGATGAGGAGTTCCTGGAAGCGGAGAGCCCGCGGCACGAGGCGTCAGCGGAGCTGATGTCTGGGAAGCTTCCTGAAGCCCCGGCAAACGGATTGAAGCAGGAGGAAATCTACAGTCCAGACGCGGCGGCCGGAGCGGGCGCTGGGAGTTGCGACCATGAGGAGGGCTCACCGGTGGCTGCGGAGGATGCTGCAGCGGCAGCAGCAGAGGCCGCGGCCGCTGCGGCGGCGGCAGATGCGGCCGGGCTGGGGGGCGACCCGTCTATGTCGTCGGCGCCAGACGCGGGGGTGGAGATTGTGTCCGCATGTGAGGAGGGGTCGCCGCGTGAGGTTTCACCCGCAGAGATGGCGGTGGACACCGCGATGGAGACGGTGTCTGCCACGGGGTCCATGGGCGGCGCGAGCGGCCCCCGAGCACGCGACGGGCTTTCCTCCAAGCGCAGCGGCGGCCGGGTGCGGCCTGCCTCAGCCCTTATGGAACTGCCACTGCTGATACGAGCTTTGTCGTGCTGCCTTTTTTGGTATTTCCGCAGTTGCCCGCACCAAGGCGCACATGTTGCCGATAGATAGGGAGGGGCAGTGCACCGCTTTCCGGATGTCGGTATTCGCTCTGTTGACGTCGAGCTGGCGGTGCCTTGTTCTTCCAGTACTGAGAACAACGCGTGGCCGAGCGTGTCCGGTCATGTGGGCGCTCATGCTTGAGCAGCGCGCCATGCGTTGAACAACGGTCATCTGACAACGCAAACCCTCGTGCACGATCCGGTGTGTCCACAAGGCGGAGTTTTGGCTCAAACGGGGGTGCTGCATCTTCAGGAGCTCAAATGGCGACGCGCATCTGCTGGGGGATCAGCAGTCGGGCTGGCAACGATGAACTCGGCGATGGACGAGGCGGAGATGAAGCTCGCACAGCAGGTACCGGGGCTGGAACAGGAGCTCCGCATCGTCGGCATCCTCGAGACGTCGGTGTATGCATGCAACTGCTTCAAGGCTCGCAGCGGTGCGGACCCTGCCGGCCAGTCGCACTCCACACATGTCCGCCTGTCCTTTGTGCTGTGAGATCGCCGAGCTGCAGATGCTTTGCACTAGTCGGGGCCCGGAACACGGCCAGTGCGGTGCCCCTGCTGCGCTGCGGTGGTACCGGCGCTCGGCCTGGGATTGGCGGCCCATGGTGAGCATTGCAGCCCTCAGCTCGCAGCACTCTGCACAGCCGTTTGAGGCTGCCTGGGTGGCCACAGCAGGCAGGGCAGCGGCGCAGCACGGGGGTGTGCAATGCGCAGGGTCTGCACGCATGCAGGGGAGGCCCGGAGGCGAGCGCACATCACGCACACGCCGGCGCGGCGGCTCTTCCGCGCGCTGCTTGCGACGCCGCAGGACGAGGCACGCGCGCTGGTGCCGGTCATCCTCGCGGCGCTGCGGCGGCGAGCGGTGGATGAGTGGTGGGAGGACGTCACGCATGCATTCTTCTGGTGGTCCAACATCCAGATGCTCCGCCTCTTCCTGGCGCAGCTCGACGAGGGCACTGTGATGACGGTCGGCGACTGGACGTGGCTGCGACCCGAGATGGACGATGGCCTGCTGGTGCGGCCACCCACACACTCGTGCACTTCTCTCACCCCGTTTACACCCGGCCGGTCTGCATGTGACCTGTTTTGAGGAGCTGTGCAGATGGGGGCTGTGGGGTGCAGGAGCTGTCAGAGGAGATCTACAACAACGTGGTGACCATGCTGTGGCAGGATGTGGTGCTGCCAATCCTGGAGCGCAGCTCGCGACGCAAGGGCGGCGGTGACAACGCTCAGGAGGATGCGATGCTGCGGTGGATTGCGGCCCTGGACGTCGCGGAGGACCGGCTGGCACGCGCCTTTCCCCGCGTCGAGGGCCTGGCCACGCTGCTGCTGCCGCTGCTGCAGGCCGCGCTCATCGCGCGGCTCGACTTTTTGTTTTACGAGAATATCATGAGCGTCGGGCGTGCGGAGCGGCCGGCGAGCGCGTTTGGCGGCGAGGGCGGCTGGCTCGTGCCGCCGAAGATGCTGCCGTTCACGATTGAGGGCCGCGTGTCGTTTCAGACAGGCATGCAACTCAAGATGGCCGTCATGCACATCAGTCACTGGACGCATGACCACGACCTTAAGGACCGGGAGGACGCGGTGCTGTATCCGTACACGCGGAGCGTCGCCGACGCGCTGATGATGAAGAAGGACCTGCTGCTGGACGACGAGACGCGGCAGTCGATCGCGGCGGCGCTGCCGCCCCAGGCGCTGCTGCACCTGCTCGAGAACTTTGCGCCCGACGAGTTTGCGGACACGCCGGTGGACGTGGCCGTGCTGCACCACCTGAAGCGGGTAGTGCGGGAGACCAACGAGCCGGACGCGTCGGTGCCCCGGTACGCGTCGCCGACGCTGCAGGAGCTGGAGGATGCGGTGGAGGGGGACATGGCGCAGCTGCGCACGCGGCGGCGCGCGCGGGGGCAATCTGCCGCGCAGTTCCTCGTGCAGATCGGGGACGACTCAGATGCGGAGCTTGCGGCTGCTGCGGACGAGCGTGCGGGTGCGGAGTTGGACGGTGGGGCGCGCTTCAAGCTCGTGCAGCAGCTGTGGGGGGCAGCGCACGACCGTAGGGACGAGTAGGCGGGAACCTTGCAGCAGGTGGGGTTTTCGCGGGGGCTGGGTGAAGCGGGGAGGCGGGTCGAGTGTATGACGTGACAAGGCGGATTGTATATGCATTGCGCCATAGGTTTGTACGGCTCAGTGGAGTAGCTGCGGCCGGGAGCGTGATCTCAAGGGTCAAAACAGGCTTCCTCCAGGCGGGTCGGGAAGACAGACACAGGCTCGGTAGGTTGCTGATGCATGTTGATCAGGCGATAGGGCGAGGTCATCGCGAATTCAATTACTGGAACAGAGTTCATGTGACGCTATGTGTCCATTCGTTCTACTACTGGATGCGTGTGCTTGCGCCGGCCCAAGCCGCGGCACGGCCGGCTCCTCATCATACCACCTCTGCGCAAACTCGGCCTTTTGTTCTGACACTGCCGCTGCCTTGGCTGTGGGCACGCGGATCTCCTCTGCCTCGTTCACTGCACAACACCCCACATGGTTGCCTCCCTCAATGGCCAGGAAAAAAAAACACTCAAACAGACTTGCAAAGTACACATGACGCAGCTGCAGGTACGCCAGGCGAACGTCACACACCTTCAACCTCGTGAAACTTGCCTTGGAACTTGTACAAAACATAGAACGTATTCCTGCCGCGCGGGTTGAGCTGTGCGAATCCAGGTAGCGCGCTCTTGTCGAGCCCCTGCCGCAGCCGGAGGTGCCCGTCCACCGCCGCTAGCTGTGTTGGCCGCGTCACGATCAGCCAGCTGTCGCTGTCGCCGCCCTCAAGCGGTGCCCGATCCAACGGCTCGAGCCCCTCACCGTCTGCCCTGGGAGCACACTGCTTCACAGCCGCCGCAAGCTCCACCTTGAACGGTGCCAGGCTCCCGTATGCAGCCTGAACACATGCATGCGTGCTGCAGCCTAGACAATTGTACTTGCATGAGTGCTCATCATGGCGGAGTTGCGGCGGACATTGTTGATTCCGGGGCGGGGGGAGTGCCGCACCAGCACGATGACGAAGCCGCTCTTATGCTCTTCTTTCGCCGCCATGCGCGCGACCGTGGCGCCCATGACAGCCTGCTGCCGGAGCGCTCGCTGCCGCGCCTGCGCGATCTCTGCTCTCCGCTCTGCGCGTGCGGCCTGGGCGGTCCGCGCCGAGATCGCCCACACCACCGGTTTAATTATCGCCCTGCACAGCGATGGATGCTGGACTGTGCCAGCCCGTAGCGGTACACATAAGCACCGTGTGTGCATTCCGGCGCCACGCCGCTGTACAGGTGCGCGACAGCCCATCAATGGCGATCGATGTACATGCGTGATGCTGAGTATGAGGAGCGCACTGTGTGATGACGACATTGAGTACAGTCGGCACGGCAGCGGCCAGCAACAGAGCCTGCCAGTCGTCGAAGCGGCTGCTCAGGAGGATCGGGACGTGCATCGTGTGTCCGGCGCGCGTCAGCCGCACATTCAGCGACGTCCCGGCGGTGCCGTACCCGACGCCCACGTAGCCACGCGTGAGCCTACGGGCCACCGAGACGCCGAATTCGGCGCGCGTCGCGACGGCGCTGCAGAAGACGCTGCCGCGCAGCTGCACCGCCGGCCGAAACTGCACCGTCGCCGTCGCCGACGCAGACACCACATGCCCCACCTTCACAGCGCACCCCCTGAGTCCCTGCCCTCACTCGTGCCCAGCACAGCACGCACCACCGCCACCAACGACTACCAAGCAAGCCGTGCCGCTCCGCCATGCACGGCGATGCACACTTACAGTCTGACAGTGGGGGAGGCGGCCACGGGCGCCAGACAGAACCCCGCCGGAATGACATGTCGGCGGTGGATCCAGCCAGAACACGAGAAACACACCCGCGCTCGAACGTCGATGGTATGGTCGGCGATCTTGTGAACGACGCGGGTCTGGACAGAGACGTTGCCGGGCGCGGCGCGGGCAGATGCCTCGGTTCTAGTGTTTGGGGAACACACACGCATCCATGAAAGGCACGCGGCGGGGTCCTGGCCGAGGACGGCGCCGGCGCTGAGCACGTCCCGGAGGCCGCTCCTGAACTGCGCCCACAGGGGGACTTGGAGCCAGCCGGTCATGTTGCCGTTGGCGCTGAACAGGTTCCGGAGGCGTAGATTGTCTGCACAAGGGTGCTGGTCATTCGGAACCACCGCTTGGCCCTCTGCGCGATGGCCTGATGAGATGCACGTGTTGTTGGCAGTGTCGGCTTGCACGCGTGCACGCTGTGATGGAGGCTAGGTACTTGATGCATGGGTACAAAATCAGGCTGCTGCGGCAGCACAGTTGACGTGTGAGTGCAGAGGCGAGTGACAGAGCGGTTCCACTATGCCAGCGGTGGCACGCGCATGTTTGGGAAGGTCCTGGCACCACCAGCTGCGTGGCAAGGATGACCGTATGACATGTGGACGTTGAGAATGCATGTGTGAAAGGGAATAGATAACATGTCCATGGTAGTCAAGGGCAGGCGAAGCACACATCCAACCATGAAGCGAGAGTCCTCAGATCGGTCGATCTTCAAGGCAGAGTTGACCGATACGCCGGCAATGACTGGCCACACCTCCGGCATGAATCCTTTAAGTATGCTAGCAGTAGGCCCAGATGCGTCCCACTCCAGAATAACATCTGCTGGCTGCACCAGCATGTCATACTTGTCCTCATCCCACCTGTTCTGCTGATACAGCAACCATTGTTCCCTCAAAGGCTTCACAGGCACCAGGGATGATCCTGCCTGGAGCCCTGACTTTCCATATAGATCATATGTCGACCTTCGGAGAGGGTCACGGAGCACCTGGACCAGGTCTCAGCTTGGGTGTTGCGGACTACATACGAGCGCGCTGAACACATGCGCTCACCGTTCCCTCGTCGCAATTACATGAGTGTACAGAAGCCATATGAAATGTAGGGAGTGTTGAGTGCTGATGCAGGTGCATTTTCTCCCGGCGGTTGTTGCACTACAGCAAGTAGGTGGCGAGTATGGACCGGATAAAAATCAACTACGCGGGATTGTCAACATCCCTAGTAGCACGCGACAAAGTCACATTCATGTAATGGGCACATGAAGGCAAACGTGTGCGATTTCTGGGGTTTATGCAACCACGGAGCGCACGTTATAAGCTTCAGCCATGTGTTCCAGTCCCGGCGCATCCCCATTTGCGCCCCCACCACCCACTGCATCGTTGAATGCAGAGTATGATATTTCTACATCTTCCCTGCTAGCTGTGCGTTCAAGATTCAAGGTGTCGTAGTATGACGGTTGCTGGGACATTCAAGGCTGCACAGGCTCGCCCGCGGCCTGCACCAGCGAAGCCTGTGGACGATCTGGAAGATGAACGACAGCTGATTCAGAAATTCACCATGTGCTAATTTTCATGGTCACGCGCCCTACTTTTCATCTTTGGCTATCAGCGCTGTTTCCGGAGCTACTCACACGCACTGATCCGGTCAATACAACAGTTTACAGCTCTGCACGCAACCCATTTTGCGTTGGTACGCACGTGTAGTCGAAGTGCATCATGCTGATGACAGATCGCATGTCCGTTCTGTCGTGAAGTTCGGGCCGATGGCGACCCCCCTGAAGTCGAGATCTGGCTATGTGTGCCCAGCTGGCGCGACAACGAGCTCGCTGTACGTTCTGTCGAAAGGAGACGCTGCTGCCCCCCTTGACAACGTTCACAGCTATGTGTTGACAGTGTCACACTTCCATAGATAAACCTGACCACTGCGCCATACAGTCCAGGCAGATCAGACACTGTGTTGCTTGCACTGCTCGGAACGCTTTGACGGCACATGGAAGAGTCTGCACAAGACACCAGTCATGCTTACAGTGGCGTGTCATCCCACAATCCAACCTCTCTCTCTCCAGCTCTCATCAGGGAGGCAACTGCCATGGCACCCCTCCTCACGTGACTGCACCACAAGCCATCCCCCGCCTGCCCCTGCCTCCAGTCCTTGTGCTAGCTCATGCAACCAAAAGCGGGAAATCAACAAGCACACTAGAACCATCCGGGATTCAGCAGGAGTGCCTCTACGTAAAGGAGCAGAACAAGGAAGAACTATGTCCACACTACAGTCAGGAGTGTGGACATGTTTTGCATCTTACGACCCTCGTCCCTGTCCTCATCAGCTCTCCTGGCCACCTTCTCCAGCCAACAGTACCTTCCCACATCCCCACTCCACACCTCATTCTTCAGCGTGCCACCTTTCCTGCTTGAACGCCGTGGCACTTGCGTGTGCATGCCAGACCTGATCCCGCACATGCGTGTGCGGCGCTGCAGGCGGCTCCTTTGGCGTGTAGTGCGGCTCTTGCTTCCTTGCACAGGCGCTGCAGCAGCGCTGGCTCGCCTTCATCAGACAGAAACGGCTTGCGGAGGCGCGACTGACTGTTCCTGCTGCCAGTGCCTCCCAGTGCAGACACGTGGTCGCGTTGCAGGGTCGGTGGTGAGCCGCACGTCTGTGCAATGAGACAGGAACATCTCAACGCCGCCTTCGTGGCATGATGTAGACAAGAGTGTTCATGCAAGCAGCATGGCGAGGCTGGTGGGAGCCAAGCTGGGTCATTTTCCGCTGCATCGACACGGCACTGTGTGTAGCAGGCAAACAACGCTCATATCAGATTGTAAAGTTGTATGCTGACGGAAAGTATGGATCAGGAGTGCATCGATCAAGCCAGCTTTGGAAGCGCAAGCAGCCACGTGCACCAGCGACCAACATGCGGCTTCTCATCACAGCGCCTCCCAGACACTCTAGCAATCAGGCCGGTTTGTCCACGAGCACGATTGGTGTACATTGCCCATGATCTCAACCTTGGGAGATGCTGCTGTTTCTGATATGCTCTGTCGCGTGGAGCAATGGTGTGGCAAGCCGATACAACGTCACCTAAACAAATCAATTTGCACCGGACAGCCGGACCAAAGCAGTGGTGCATCACAAATCAATCACAATTCAATCACACCGGTACTTTGACAAACCGCTTCCGGAGGCTCGTTCCCAGTAGCCACTGGACAGCGTGGCCCATGCATGTGCATGTGTCATCACCGCCAACCAGCGTGACACACGTGGACAAGCGTGTGGACTCATGTATGCCTTCAGGCGATGATCTGACATGGATAATCATTGCGATGAGAGCTGCTCGTGTGCACTTCTGGAGGTCTTGACTATCCACACCTGCAGGCAAGCACGTTGTCCAGTATACAAGTTTTTCGATCATCTGTTGGGATTGACCCCTGCAAATTGATCACAAGCAATTCGAATTCGTTGGCGTTGGGAAAGCTGCAAATTTCAACATGGGCAATGTGGTTAGACAGCATGTCACAAAATGCCATCCGAAGCCGTGCCAACCTCGTGCGATGGATCTCACAGAGCTGCAGGAGTCGGTTCTGCTGCAGTGCCATGCCAAACGTTGGAGCGCTGAACACATCATCGGTGGAGAACGGATGTGCACCATAACAGGCAGCAGATGGCTGCTGACACGTGGAAAGCGGCAACTGGAGGTGTCAATTTCATACACGAAGCAAAGCGCTCAGAGTACCGGATGACGTGACCTACCGACAATCTACAGAGGACATATGCTGCACCGCTGTTTGCTGCACTGCACGAGTAGCGCGCCAGGCACAAGAAAGCGCAGATGCATGCATGCATGAATACTGTTAGTTCAAATTCAGCGAATGGCACAGTCCTCAGGAGCCCAGGCGCACCTCATTGTGTCGGTCAAGCAAGCGAAACGGTGAGTCATATCCCACGGAGTAGTAATATTCTGTCTCCACCTTCACATCCTGCTCTTTGAGCGCGTGGTATAGCTCTGAAGCGTGCTCAGTCACAGACTTGACAGTATTCCAGCCAGAGAATACGCTGACGTACACCTCAAATTTGTCAATGGGATCAATGAATACGTCTGGATCGGATGGCTCCGGAGGATTGGGCTGCATGTTGCGCCTCATTCAGTCGTCGTTGCACGTCGCAGTGTGCACTGAACAGGTGAAGCAGTGCGAATGAACGCACCTGAAACTTGAAAGGAACAAAAAAGGAGATTGTGAAGTGATCCTTGCAGAAGGGACCGGCTCCTGCTGCAACCTTGGTGCGAACTGGTGCGGTCATTGCAATCGACTCGCTATCGACATTCTCACCCCCGATGTACTTGAACAGCTTCTGCACAGGCGCGAGCTTTTCATGCAGCAACTCAAGCCACTGGCATGCTGTAATTCTCACATGGACCTGGTGCTCTTGCATGCTCCCACCCATGTAGGCCAAGGCAAACGTAAAGCAGTCAAGCAGAGGTCAAGCCTCACCCAGAAGCCTTTCCGGATTGCCTCGTCATATCCATACCCGTCTTGATTTGTGGAGACCCACGCTCCTGCCCATCAATTCCCCCGTCATTTGTGTGTTTGACTTCATCAGCAACATGTGCTGGATGCTCTTGATCCAATGAGGACCCGGCCCGCCATAACGAGACAATTGACCAAGGTCGCAGGGCAGAGCGCCAGAGCGGAAAACGTCACATGTACAATTCAGCAGTGTAAATTTGGATATCAATCACACAAAGGCTTTGACAATCAGCGGAAGCGTGTATAGCACACAGTGTTGCGCTTTTCTATGGGCCCTTGGACGACACGCGCTACGTGCCCAGCGTTCCGGCTCAGCGCTCTGTGGCCAATCTGGCATCACTGAGACGCCAACATTGCGAAATGTCCACATGGCAGCAGATGTCCCGACAAGTTCAAGAAAGTAGTTTTGCACATCGTCTCAAAAGACAAACACCAATGCTCATGCGCAGCGCAGAGTATTGTACGCACTACCTGCTTCATACGATCGCAGCTCGTAATCATCTGTCTTCTCCACGAGGCTGAACGTTGGACAGTCCAGGCCATGACAAAAAGATGGGCTGTCCAACATGGTCTGCATGAGGCCTGCGACGAGCGGAATAACGCCCAGCAGCGCGATTGTTGGAAGCGTCAGCATGGTTGTAGATATCCGGTTTTGGTGCAGACACGGAAGCGGTGACGAAGGGAGTTGTGCCTGTCCGCATGCGGCCTTGTGTTATCACGAAGGACGCGTTCTGTCGGGCTGGCAATCCGGAAGGTGGATCAGATACGGGTGTGCGACGCATTTCCTAGCTAAATCCCCCGGTAGCCATGCTTTACTGCGCGCCGCCTGAACCTTAAAAATGTACCAAAGAACAGGTCAACCCTATAGATGGCATGCGTTTAAACCATGCAGGGGACCAAGTCACTTCATGTGCTCCAAATCCAGAGCATATCTAAAACAACCACATCTAAAACGTGCCAGCATAAACCCACGGCTTCAAGCAATGACCATCTGGGAATATACAGACAACTGACAGACCTGACCACAGCAGTGGGAGTCTGCATCCTCAACATATCTGTGGTTTTCTTGGCATGACCTGCACCGGCATTCAACACTGTGGCAGTGTCTACACACGCCACAGCATGTGACATACCTCATCCTTTTAGACACACGTTATTTGTCAAACGCATGACACGCAAGTGATGAAGACACATTATCATGTGTATCTAATCCGATACTACATCTCACAGCCTACTCCTTCAGCTATACTGTACAGCCATCAAATTCCGACAACTGTGGTCGATGCAATGCTTCCGTGCAAGTCAATTTGTTTGGGTCACCGAGCGTGGCTGCAAAGAGTAGGTGGTGGTACTGCAAGGAGGAGATGCCTGATACAGTGGCAGCTGCTAGGCCCACTCTGGCACGTGACATCACTGCCATACTTCATCGGGCATCACACAAGCCGATTCCAGTGGAGGTAGTGTACGAATAGCGCGTTCTAACATCGTGAGGTGAGTGGGCAATTCTAGGTCTGTACACGTTCCCTGCAAGAATCACAGACTACCTGTGGGTGTACATGCACCCGCACCGTGTACCTAAAACGTTTCGGCTCTAGCGTGTGGAAAGATGTGTATTCAAGCTACTTGTTGCACAGATCCGTGGACTGCAGTGCATGTGCTGGTCACTTAGTTATCTCGTTACCTCGATGTGACGTCATGCTTGCTATGCCATAGGTTCCCAACTGCGTTGTCGTTTCGTTGCGGGCAAACCGAACTTACGCAGAAGCCCCTGACAGGCTCGTTCTTTTCCCGCGGCACGGCTGTACAGCAAATCTCCAACTCTTCAAGGACTCGTCAGGATGCCCAGCCTACTGAAGAAGCCCGCAGCCAAGGGCAAGAAGAAGGCCCTGAGCTTCGTGGTGGACTGCACGAAGCCCGTTGAGGACACGGTAATGGACATTGCAGCTTTTGAGCAGTTCCTGTCTGAGCGAATCAAGGTGGACGGCAAGGCCGGTACGCCCACGCGATGTTGACTGCTTCGAACGGATCAATTCCACAAGATGATCGCCTTGTCAACAGCGGGTGCTATGTAGGTAACCTGGGTGACTCCGTCAAGGTGTCTCGGGACAAGAACAAAGTGACAGTGACGTCCGAGGCCCAGATGTCCAAGAGGTGAGGCTGTCCTGAAACAGCATTTTCATTCAACCCAAATTTGTGGGCCAGTTTTGACAGATCTGACTGAGTGGCTGCACTTCAGGTATGTGAAATACCTGACAAAGAAGTTCTTGAAGAAGCACCAAGTGAGGGACTGGTTGCGGGTGATTGCATCGAATGACGATCCCAAGTACGAACCAGCTCACGTACATGGCGTCCATGAATGCCTGCTTATGATGGACACCCATCAACTGGGTTGACTGGGATCGAGCCATGTCATGTTTTGCAGCGTATACGAGCTCAGGTACTTCAACATCGAGGAGGGCGACGGGGAGGAGGAGGAGTAAGCTCCCCAGTGGTAGGCAATCTTCCGCTCACCTGTTGAGGAGTGTGTTGGGGGCCAGCAAGCGTCGTGCAGAGGCTGCGTGTCAGCGGTGGGTTTGCAGGCATGCTGGTAAGAGGCGCATGCGCCCAAATCAGACCTCCGAGCAGCATCTCCGAACTTACTCCACGGACGTGTAAATTGATGGCTGCTGCAGCATGCCTCACTGTGGGAGAGCAGTGGATATCATGCCCAAGCGTGGATCAGAATGCACATCAGGCTTCATGCAAATAGCTCGATGCAAGAAGTCAGCATGTACTGTCACACATTCGCCTGCTCCCAAATGCAGAATGAGTCATTGCGACCTTGTTCGGTCCGGCTGCATCGATGTCTGTTTCCCCAGTTTCCCAGGTCAGTGGACCGAGGCTTTGGGTGGATGGACCATGCCGCATTGAATGGATACTGGTAGCGCCCATGCCACCAAGCCAGACACCGAGGTTGACAGGCCATTCGGTTGTCACAGTACACCGTCACCAGTCACACCTTGGTACCAAGGTTGTCAGGTGGTCTACCACACACAGAACCTCCACATGCTTGGCAATGGTGTTCTTTCAATGCCATGCGCATTGCAAATCTGTGTGGTACTTCTGCATGGGCACAGCATGCTCATGTTTGCTGTGGCTCCGAGCCTGCAGCACTCTGTTTCACATGAACACTCGCGGCCTCCGTTCACAGACTGCCTCATACCACGGCCTCACACTCTACTGCATTAGCTCGCCAGCTGAAAACACCCTGCTGCTGTTAGACCAGCCGCATTCATCTGCCCCAAGGTCTAGTATACCAGCCAGGAAATTGACTTTTAAATTTTTGCCCGGAAATCAAGCGAGCCTGAAATATGATCACTCTGGGGATGCGTTTCAGCAGGAAATTTATCTGGTATTGCTTTGACTGACGCATGCGCATTGCTAGACACATGGAGCCATGGCGAATCCGGGTCCACTCTTGGCCTACTGTACCTGAGCTGTTCCGTGTGTCAGTCGGCAGAGAGCTTGCTGTGGTAGGTGGAGGCCAGTGGTCACAATGCATGGGTAGCGCACTTGGTCACCGGCCAGGAGTGCGCAGAGGGCCTGAGAGCAGGTTTGGAACGGTATGTGTGATACAAGCAACCTCATTGCCATCCAAGCATGACAGACGCATACATGGAGCTGCTAGCATGTGTATCTGCTGCATCTGGGAAGGGCCATGTATCTCTCGGAAATTCGTCGTGGGAATGGCGTCCACGGAGACGTGCGCCAGGTTGTCCTCGTCGCCACTATCACAAAGGCCATAACCAATCGGGAGCCGGCCGGTGTCGACACATTTGTGTTGAGAAAACACGCTTTAAACAATCCTGCATCCCGGCGTTGAAGATAATATCATTAGCACTTCACCAATGGTTTGTTACTGGACGCACCAGTTCAGGCACGATCGATTACAGGACGTGGTTCACTGCATTGACCAGGCAATTTCAATGTTTATGCCCGTGCTCAACACATCATAAACATAATGTCATACTGCGTGTGATGCACTCAACGGCTTGGCTGTGAAACTCGCTCGGGCGACTGAAACCATGCGCAGTTGAGGACTCAATGAGGAGGCATGAGCGGCACAATCTGCCAGACACTGTACATGACATCCCTAGCCCTGGGGAGCGTCAATCAAGTCTCTATTGAACTATCTACACCGGGAGTAGGGATCGACAATGGCCTGGCTGTTTGCTTCATGGGAGCCGACTACAACCTGACAGACCCCGTGGCTTCGGTGAGGCACTCGTCAGGAGGCGATCAGTTTTATGCGCAGTCAGATTCTCCGCTAAGTGCTGTGGAAACAAGTGTTGTAACATTTCCAAGCTTGCTGCAACAGGACCAGACATTCACGTCACACCAAAACCTAAGGTGAGTCAAGCCAAGTACAGGTGGACACTGTGGTTGGTGGCCTACTCGTATTATGTGACCTCAGTTCCGCATGCAATGCCATGCACAGGGCCTTTCATCAAAACTGGGGCTCTCCATCGGACTATGCAAGACGTTTACCAGAGGTGTTATTCCGCCATGACCTGGCAGCCCCGGCTAACCTGCAGTGTGGTCAAGCCGGTCCCCGCTGGCTGGCATGCCCGTCACACTGCTTCAACATCAGCGGCAGCTTCCAGCGCAGCACGAGGCACCATCTCGTGGTCACCGTGCGGAACCCACCAGCAGCTGCTGCCTCCCACGAGCTACTGCCCACAATCTGGGTCACACCGGTGAAGCACGCTAATGGAAATGGAGGCAGCCATACTGTGATCACAGGGCAAAGTAAGACTGGGGCCGTGTGCACTGGCCCTTTGCTGCACAGCCCCGCCAACTCTGCTCAGCAGCAGCTGTTTGATGCATGCAACATGTCCACCAGCCTTGGAGTCTACATTGGAGACCAGAGTGTCGCAGAGCTCTGCATCGGAGCTCTGCAGGCACATGTTCAGACCCTGCTTGCAGCTTCGCCTGCAAGCGCAACCCAAGCCGATGTGCTGCCACCGGAGTTGCAGGTTCCACCACTGGTGTCTCCATGGCCACCCAACAGCAACACAAGCGCCGATTGCCCAGACCGAAGCGCAGCGTCTGCTCATGCTGGTCATGGCTGCATCTCTTGTACGGGTGGTGCAACAAGCACAGCCCTCGATGGTGTGCTCGCTGGCCGGTTTCACTTTGTGCTGTAATGCAGGCAACCGCTGGATCTGACATTTTGTAATCATTGGACATGGTTTGAGGTCACCGCTCCAGCAACCAGACTGCCACTCCCTACTCTCTTTACTGACAATAGGAACCCAGCGACGATGTCACATGACCTGCTGCTGGGCAGCTGCTGTGCCTCATGTTGGACTGTTTGTTGGTGGCGAGATGCTTGCATCACTTGAGCTGTACTGCCTCGTACGGGTCTGCAACGTGCTCATGCTGGTGCCATTGCCAGCCAGGACCACCGGTGTCATTCAACTGCATGCAATGCTGCTGCAGGAGCGCAAGAGTGTATATGTGGGCCTGCCTCGGTCCGCCTCCCTGTTGGCCCTCGTGCCTGCAGTGATGTTGTGTACGCGGGCAGCAGACGAGTCTCGAGCGTGGGAGAGCTGCCACGGGAACTCTGCTCTTTCTTCAAGCAGGTACTGTTACCGCACACGATCCAGTGATGCTGTGTGTTCTGATTGTGAGACCTCGCCACGTTTGCGAGCGGGCCTTGGAACTGACAGTGCGCTGACATCCTCCTGTAGGAGTACAATAGCATGCTGCTGGGTGAGCTGGCAACCGAAGTTGTCGCACGTGAGTATGGACATGCGTTTCTGCAGCTAGCATGGCCCCTACTGGACATGGACACATACATGCAGCTCCAGAAGGTGTACTATCCAGGCATGCTGTTAGATGTCAGGCATCCGGATGTGCCAACTCGCGCCCTTGGAGTCTGGAAAACTTGCTCTACATGTACTCCTGACGGGCAGTTCAAGGAAGGCAGAAGCAACAAGTGGGCCACGACCCATGACTGGAGATTCCAAGCGGCCCATTTGTTCCGATTTATTGGGTTTGTGTTGGATGAACTAGGCAGTGAGTGCAAGGACTTGTACGATCCCGATAGTCCCGGAAAGCTCAACTACGGGCCGTATGATGCAGTGCCATGTGTTGAATTACCAGATGCCAACAGCCAACTGCTGAAAATTTGACAGTAGCGTCATCAGGTGCAAAGCTGAGTGTCAGGTACAGATGTCACATAACCAGGCGAAGGTTCAATGGCAGAGGGAATCAAGGCAGACTCGTCTGCCACGGTCTGGTCCCATTCTGCTGCTGCCACATCGTTAATAACAGGACGTGCCAATCGCACACAACAGACACGTGTGTCAATTATTGAGACCTTGGGCACATCGCTAGAGTGCTGCAATTGGTAGGTCGCCAATGGGGGTCACCCGAGCGTGGCATCCCCTCTAGCCCTCCATCCATGTGAAGACTGGTAAACTGGAACATAAGTGCAACTTCCCGGCAGGCGGCCTACTCTCGCACAGAATCGCCACGGCCACGTGGGGATATGAAAGTGAGCTCCCATTGTACAGCTAAGTGCACAGCGACCCGCTGCACTGCTCACCTGTCGGCAAGCGTGCGCCACCCCCACCTACAAAAGCCGAGAAAGCTGCCTCATGGTGGAACAGGCCACTGGGGGGATCAGGCTGCGCCATCACTCAACCCCGCCACACCCACGATACTTCTAAAAGGATATGTGAAAAGACGGGATGATGCTCACAGACTGGAGGTCGCATTGCTGGAGGAGCCGTCATACACACCCGCCCCCCCCGCCACAGCCCCCTGGACTCGCTCCATCCCCACCCCCAGCTCCACATGCTCCTCATGCTCCTCATGCGGCGTGCCGTACATAGTGTTTGACGCCATCACGTAGTCCCCGGCGCCTGTCTGGCTGACGCTGGGCGCGTTCGCCTCCGGCCGGGGCCTCGGCTCGCGCCCTGCGAATGGCCCGCACTCCAGCGCCGCCTCTGGCCGCACGTTGCCGCCGCCGCCATCCGCCTTGAGCCCTGGGTAGGGGCGCGCCCCAGCACCGCCAGCAAGGAGGTGCAGGTTGTCGCGAGAGCCGCTCTCGCGGACGGTCGGCACCCATGCGTTCATCCCAAGCATTGCCTGGCAATGCCCCATCACCTGCAGCCCACAACCCCCTCAGCATCGACTGCGGCGGACGTAGCTCGTGTACAATGATACCTGCATACATGTATGTTCGAGCCCCCAGAGTGTTCAGGACTGTGCACTAGGGGATTTTGTCAACAAACGTCTGTGAGAAATACCGGCACTGCAGCGATCCGGCGCACGGGCAGAACAGCGACCCTGGGACAGGGGGACCTGTCAGGGCAGAGCACAGCACGGGGGATCGTACCTGGATCCAGTTGAGATAGATGAGCCAGGCGAGCTGCGCGAACATGTAGAGAATGAACGTGGCGCCACTGTTGCGGACCTCACCCCGGGAGAGGACCCATGCGGCGAGGCATCGCACGAGGCCGACAGAGAAGATGGCACTGCCAGTCGCGATGAAGAGCAGCTCCAGGGTGAGGTCCTGATTCCGGTTGACGTAGATGAGCAGCAAGAGCAGGGGGTGCAGCGTGAGGTACACAAAGATCTCGCGCCACCTGCATGGGGCAGGCGAAGCGTCAAGAGCTGCCACTTGCGGGTCGTGCCGAGGGTTTGACAGCCTTCTGGATCATGGTGGCTGCATAGCCGGGCACTGGGAGCTGCTGCCGGTGTGGTGTCCCATGCAGGGAGCATGACAGGCCTGTGCGCTCGAGTGTACAGTGCAGAGGGACACACACGAGGCGTGGCGGGATCGCAGGTGTTGACACAGGTGCTGGACTGGCAGCAGCGTGCGGGCCCCATGCACATGCCGATGCAACCTTTCCCGGCAGGAGAGCTCTCGCAGTCTCATGCGGCTGATCACATGGCTTCCAGCACTGGTTGCAGGAGCTTTGTCTGCATGTATCAGGCAGCGGGGTGCGGCGGTGGCGCACCCGAGGAGCGTGAAGAATCCGATCTTCTGGCGGAAGCTGGTGTACGGGCTGAACATGAGGGGCACGAGGTGCTTCAGGGAGACCTCCGTCCAGCCCTGCGCCCAGCGCAGCCGCTGCTTGCGCAGAGTCTTCTCTGTTGCGGGTGCCTCCTCGCTCGAGTTGAGGTAGGAGGAGTATCCGATCTTGGCACCGAGCCGCGTCGCACGCAGCGAAGAGTCGATGTCCTCCGTGAGCATCGTGTGGTCCATGCCTATGCGCTCGAGCAGGTCACGCCGCCAGCAGCCGTTGCTGCCGCCAAACACACCGATCCCGAAGAGGCTCGTGCGGCCGCGGTGGCCGACGTTGTACCTGCATGTATGCCGGCGCGTGTGTGCTGGTGGGGCGCGGGTGGACGAGCAGTGCCTTTGCCTGTGTGCATCTAAAGCACCAGGCCCTGTGGTCGCGCGTACAAGGGGCTGCAGGCTGACAAAACCGAGTAGCCAAGGTGGACGGGCTGCTCGGGACTCATCAAGGCGATGTTGAGCCGCAAGACTGACTCCAGGCATCCAGGTCAACGAACAAGCTACATGTTCTACTTTGTTTGTGACCTATCATGGTTACGAGACGGCAGGGTTCAGCGTCGGCCAGGTCGGCGGCACTGATGAGGTCGTGGGAGGCAGCGGGGGCTGCCGGGGCGGAGGCGCACATGTCCTCAAACTCGGCAGCGATGATCCACGAGAGGAAGCTGTCCCGACGGATGCTGCAAGCGCCCTGCAGACATGCCCACACTGTGGCAACAGCGCCGCCTGACACGCGCTCGCACAGATACCACATGCATGCTCAGCACAGGCTTCCGTGGTGCAGCATGCATGGCCAGCGAAACGGGGTCGTGTAGTCTCAGCACAGGGTGTGGAGCGAGGCCGGACGGCATGTGTGGTTTGCACAGCAGGTGGAGGTGCGGGGAGTGCCTGCAGGACGTCGAGGTCATATCGCTCCATGAGAGCCACAGCGCGGGCAGCGTGGTCGCGCGCGGGGTGGTGGTCCGCGTCCATGATCAGGCAGTACTCGGTGTCCCCCGGGACCACGGTGAGCCCTTTGTTCACATTCTGCGCCTTGGAGCGCGACCTGCAGCCACCGTACGCTCTTCACCACAGCGGTGTCACACATGCACGGCATGCACGCACACCGTGGACTCTGGGCCGCACCCGGGGTTGCTGACGACGTAGAAGTTCATGCGTCCGATGTGGTAGCCATTCCATGCATTCATGAGCTTCGCCTCCTCGTCAGGCATCGGGCCGCGCGTGTTGTACACGATCATCACGTTGATGATGCCGGCATACTCCAGCTGGAGAAACTGCTCCATGGTCTCGTCGAGGATGCCGGCCTCATTGTTGAGGTACGCGGGGATGATGTAGCACACCTCTGGCCACTTGCGAGTCTGGTCGATGTCGAGCTCCATGTGGACGTGGCCGGACATGAAGGCCGTGCTGAAGAGGGCGACCAGCGTCTCCATGGCGACCCAGCACGCCACAAAGGTGTAGGAGCCGGAGACGAAGTAGTAGAAAAAGCGCAGCGTGGACACGGGGACGGCGAGGTAGATCAGCGCTGGGAGGACGATCATCGTGGACAGCGCGTACAGCGCCGGCAGCCACGGCTTGATGGTGGACCACGCCATTGTCCTGTGCTGTGCGCGCTGTGGGAGGGGGGGCCTGCATGCGTCACGGCGGCTGTGCAGGTGGACTGTCTTTTGCAGGGGGAGGTAGGGGGTGTGTACGTGGCAGGAGTGGCGCGTCCTGCATCGCTGCACGGGTCCGAGCGCAGCGGATGACCATGAGAACGGTAGAACAGTCAGACCGGCGGCCTGTCGGTGCGCAGATGCACTGTGGCGGATGTCGGGCGGTGCACATGATTCAGTACAGAGAAAACTCCGTCTTCTGGGGCTAGTGCTGGGAGTTAGCTGAGGTGATGCTGCTCGGCCGCTTGCCTCTCAGTGGGCGAACACCAGTAGCGGACGTGTGGGGGCAACGCTGCTGCCGGTGTTGCCATGACGGCATGCATGCGCTGGCCATGGGTTACAACCTCACTTGGGCGATACATGAGCTGTTTAGGCTGCAGCTGAAGATTGCACATGCTGCCAATTATCCGACCTGGCGTGAGGACCAACTGTGTAGTGTGCAAGCAGTTGGCAGTGCAGTGTGCCCTGAAGGCGCTGGCGCGGCTTGACGAGCTCCAGGGAATGTAGTACCACATGCATGGCTTCACATTGATGGTCTCACCCGGGCCTTCTGGGCACTTGCATGTGCCATATGCCTTGTACTCACAGAGCTGAAGAGCACAACAAGATGATATGAGTCCATGGTGGCATCTGCTGCAGCCACTAATGCATATATGAAGGCTACATGTACAGCGTGGACAATGTGACCACATCATGCATGCCATGCACATGTGATCACTGAACAGTATGGAAGCTCCCTTACAGGCTAAAGCCTGTGCACAGTGCAGCCTAAAAAGTTTAACTAAGCTGAAAATTTCACAACCGGTGTCGCTGATCAGGTTGGAGCCTTATCGGCTACACTGGTTGTGAAAATTCCAACCTCGGTGTTGCAACCAGCACAGCATACACAGCAAGGCTCACCACAGAGTCCTCCTGACAGGGAACTACACTACAGGGCAGTCAGACATCCATGCATGGACAAAAAAAAGATGGCTTGCCGTGCCAAGCTGCAGACTGGGTGACACAGCATGACACTTGATGCCATCATGACTATGACCTGTCTACCACCTGCAGCTGCTGCTCAACTGTCTGCATGTTTGATTAGGTGAAGGATGCTCAAGGGGTTCCCATGACCCTGGTAGATTATACCTCCTACCTATTACACCATCTAGCTGTGACCCGCTCACCCCTTCCTTCCTCTACCCCTTCCTTCCTCTACCTCCGTTGAGGAGGTACCTACCTTATCATTGAGATCTAGGTGGACTGGGTAACTACTGGGTGGACTGCGACAGAATCGAATAGACCTGTGTGCCAATGCTGTCAGACGAGGCAGAAACAGGGGCAGCTTCGAGAAAAGTGGTGGTTGAGACGCAAGAGTTGCAGTGATTTGGCGAGCAGGGCCATAGTCATCGATCCCCATACTGCAGACGTCGACAGGCGCGCATGCATGGCAGCTGACGGCGTCGGCTGTCGGCGTGGCTGCCGCTCAGCTGAGTGCATGTGCACGGGCCCGGCGAGCGGCAAGCCACCTCCGAGCACAGTCTCTGCCTCAGAATTGTCGCAAGTGTGCGAGAGCGGGCGCGTGAGTACGACCGGGCCTGCGCGGTGTGCCCGCGGCCAGGCCTGCTGTGCTGCGTCTGAGCGCGCGGCTGCAGTCGCAGCGCGTCGCCTCAGGTGACAGTTCCGTGGTGCACTGCTGTAAGTAAGTCGCCTTCGCCACTGCCGCGCGCGCAGAACGACGCGCTACATGCTGTCTCCAGCGTAGAGCAATAGCAGTATACGTAGCTGATCCATGCAGGCACCGAGACGCGCCATCGGTAGGCAACGGCGGGCTGCCTTGGCGTCTCGGGGAGCTGACGGCCGTGGCCACGCCATTGCGTGTCCGACTGCAGTGCCCGCGCGGCAGAGTATGACTCAGCGCGCCCGGTTCCGGCACGCGTACGCTTGCCGTGGCGCGGGATCAAGTTGGCGAAGGAAACGCAGACAAGGACAACACCACGCTGAGCATGCTGCGCTTTCAACGGTGCTGTGGTGCAAGCATATGCTTGCATGGCGTGCTCGAGTCCAAGCGTCGAGCCCGAGCAGCTTCGCCGTCTCTCGATATCGATGCATGGACTAAGGGCACCTAGGCCTAAGGTCTGATTCCATGACTTGGTCCACTTAGTGGGTTTGCCCTTGTACTCTTTTGTAATTACTAAGGGCACCTAGGCCTGCCAGTGGTGGTGACGTTCGGCAGTACCGCAGAAGTGGTGGTGGCACGCAAGGAGAGATGCACAGAGCAGCCATGGCAGAGCTCGTACGTGTGGATCTAGTTAGACGTGTTGTCAATGGCTGTATATGTAGCTTGCGGGGTCCCAAGTCGGCTGATGTCCACACGCGCGAGGCTGCCCGCGGCCGACCAGCTGCTTCGACGTCGACGTTGGCTAGCGCCAACAAAAGAGGTCAAGGCGGAAGGGTATTGCACAAGCTGCTAGCTGCAGCTGCCCAATTGATCGAGGAGTGGGGTCCAGCGGATGTAGGCGGGGGCTTTTAAAATTTCAGAGTGGGGCACCGAGTGCTCGACACGGAATGGCGAGGCATGCCAGTATGGTCATGCATGATGCGCACACGCGCAGCGACGCGTGCTTTCTAGGGGTGAACTGTCGATCGTGGCCACGATATTCCACGCCTGGCTATGCATTACCACATGCATGAACGTCGGCGGCCGCCGACTGCCAACAAAATTAGCTGTCGTATAATTCGCTTCAACCCACCGCAACTTTGGGCCATGCTGCACGAAGTTCGTTCCGTTTACATAATTACCTGGCCTGCGTGTTATCTAGAAGATTGAACGGCATGGTGATCATGGGCAGGTCGCGCACATATGTTCACTGGCATGCCGGCAGGACCAGGACTCGATCGTGCAAGCCACCATCGCCATTCCAGGGTGTTCACAAACCTGCCACGCTACAGGTAGCACGCGCGATGCAACTTAGAGATGCCGCTGCGCGCGGCCGGCGCCGAGCCCTCGTCGATCGGTTTGCTCACACCATCGATATATATATATATATCAGGCGCACGTATCCTAAACAAACTGGATGTTGCATGCTTTGGAAGGAGTTGCACACTTGGATGCTCCCGGATCCACAGTCACGCTGCGAATCACCGACGGGCGCAAGGCAGCCGACAGCTGTCACCGTGACAGTGTCACGCATCACTCGCAGACTTGTCAAGACGCACACACCGTAACTCCAGCCTCGCCATATGCATGCATGTGTACGTACATGCGCTGGTGCGCTGTCCTCGGCCACACCCCCCGTGCATGGCCACGGACACTGCAATTTCAGCCTAGTCTGCGGTCTACTCTCATGTTGAAGTTCTCCATGACGGCGCGTCACTCCTCCATGACTCAGCCTACAGCTAGTAGCCCTGCCGGCCACTTTTAGAAAATAGTTGGACATCATGCCATAGTTGTCCTAGCCCCGCGCCCTAATTGCAAGGCCTAGATAGCAACGCGAATCGCACCACCACAAGCTGCAGTGCCAGGGCCACCAGTCTTCCAGGGGGCTGGCAACCTGAGTGGGGCCTGCAGCTATCGAGGCTCAACCAGCAGCAACCAGGAGCATGGCAAGTGGAGAGCAGACATGCCTTGGCAGGTGGGCCTGTGCAGACGAGACTTGCAGACTTCATGCCTGGCTCAGCAGCATCCTCGAGCTTCCCCTAGTGGGCAGACATGTGGATTCAGCAGCTCCAGATTGGTCATGGGCAGAGTGCATGCACACCTTGCCTCCGCTGCCTCTAGCCCCATGCCACTGTGAGGTCACCAGTACACAGTGCCCTCCTTGCCACACGGAGCTTGAACGGCAGATAAGACTCCTGAGGTATGCAAACTGGCTCCAGGCTGTGATTGGAGTGCACGGAAGCAACCAAACGGTCCAGTGGTCGGAGGACGCTCTAAAAGCTGACCCCTTCTTCGGAAGGTCTTGGGTTCGATTCCGCGTGCCCCCCTGGGTTTCGAACACAATCGCGCGC
>JAUMHO010000012.1:1904983-1956214 GCA_032360965.1 Ulva armoricana
CCTTGGCCCGTGGTCCCGGTTATCCGGAGATGTCAAAGTCCTTGTAGGATATGGCGAGTAAGTGTCACATTTACATTATTTTTAACCTGGGGAATGGCAATCTTGTCCGGCTGTGGATCCAGGCTTGCCATCCGCTAGTGCTGGCTGCTGTGTACTCCATCAGGGTTTACTGAATGCATCAGGACTTACCACAAAATATATTTTTTTTTAAGGAGGAGGATCGAGAACCAAATGTATATCAGGAGCAGGTGCACATGTCACGAACAAAGTGTCATGATAATGGTACACCTACTGCTGAAATTCGTATGCTAGTTGAATGCAGAGATGGCCTGGCTGCAAGGCTGCCTGTTCAAGTGGCCGGATGCTGGGCAGGCAGGCAGAAGGTGTGGGGAACCCATGCAAGCTGCACCAGATGCACCAGGGCTAGCGGCGCCGCAGAGATGCTGAGCAGAGCTGCGTATGCTGGTGCAGGCTGTGGGTGAGGGATACGTGGCTGGATGTTGCGGCAGGCGCTGGCGGCGTGCATGCGCCCGACTCGTGCCACTGCCTGCCGGCCTCAAGCCACGGGTCGCTCCTCACTGCACCGTCAAAGTTGTGCAGGCCAGTGCATGCAGTCAGTGCGGCACCAGAGGCTGTTTGAGCTGACGGGTTAAGCTGACAAGACCAGCCAGTCAACAAGTGTGGAGACTGGGTTGACAGCTTCTCATCATTGGATGCCAGGCTTGATACTCAGAGTGTGTAGTGGCCACATGCGCCATCTTTTCGCTTCACAGACACTCACCGACTTCATGGGGAGTGAAAGCGGTTGTGTTACACTTGCATGCCACGGATCTTGCTTAATCTGGCACCAGTGGAACTCCTCCTGATCGAGGTCCCGCCACAGCACCTAACTATGCTAGTTACCTTTGTCAGGCAGCTCACGTACACCATGTACTGACGTGTGTCCTTGGAAAACGTGGCGCTATCATGGAAGTCTGATGATAGGCGGCATGCTGGTCATGGCGCAGATGCTGCACAGCAGGAAGGGCATATGCAACAGGCCCAAAACCTCAGCGGTGGCTGCACATTGCAGCCTGGGCGCAAGATGAGGTAGCAGCTGCCCTGGAGTGCGACTTCAGAATAGATACCCATGAGCAGCTGTATGCACAGGGAGGGCTTGCGGCAGCGCTGCACTTGAGCGTCAGCATGACTGTACAAATGGCTACCTCACAGTATCTGGTGCAGCATGAGGCTAGTCCTGACATTGCAAGGCCTCAACCACTGTCTAAATGCCACTGCAATTGGGCACCTGTGCAAAGCTTTGCTGCTCAGGTACCCCTGGCGCACGGCAGCATGCATGCTCTAGACTGGGATGCATGGCTATCAGGCACGAGAAACTGTTTTTTCAAAGAGACCAATAATCTGCAGACTTCAGTCGCCCTTTTTGACGTGACAGAGCTTTTTCCGGCGCTGCTGCCACAGGGAACTGTACAGCTGCAGCCAGACAAGAGGCTGCACCACGAGCACCACTCGAACAAATACTCCGTAGTCGAAAGCCATGTTCACTGGATTTGGCATGTCAGCGGAGAGCCGACGCGACTGGTCAACAGATGGAATGATGAGCCACATACACCAGAGTTCTGCAATTAGCCCAAGTGGATACATGACGATGAAGCCAGAGTAGCGAAGCCATGTGATGGCAAATGGGCAGTGCCCCAGCTGAGTCAGTGTGTACCTGTACAGTGTCCAACCATTGTCAAACTCTTGGTCCCCCGGGATGCTGTCGCTGTTGAGTTCGGTGACAGGTGCTACGGACTTGCAAATACACCGGAAGGCAGTGGACCCACCATGGATACCTACACGCTTCCCCTAGGCCCCAGCTGAATATCATCAAAGCTGCTGCTGGGTGTGCATGCAAAAATGCTTCAGGATCAACGGCTAGGAATAGTGCATGCGATCGTGCTGTCCATTGCAGCACGTTCATCAAAACCCCACTCCGCACGATTCCCGTTGCAGCATGAATCGTTTCGAGTAGTGAGATTGCCTGCAGCCATCTGACAAATGGGGCAGCCTTGCTATATGCAAGGCTCGAGACTTCGTTCTGAGCATAACTCAGCGCTACTATCAGCGCAACAGCTGTCCACCCAAGCCCAAGTAAACCATTATATACAGCAAGATATGTATTCTTTGTACCCAACGTCATGATCACGCACGGCTGCACACACCCAAAGGAGCCAGCACTTGATCTACACCCCACCTGAGCCTCAGCGCCGACTTGCGACGTAGCGCATCGCGGCAAGCGGTGTACGTGCATAAATTATAATAATGGAATCTTCCACATCTAGAGCACACCCATCGGATCCAGCACAACGTTTGGATGCATGCGACGAGGCGTGGCCATGGGTGCGATGTAAATTGCAAACACAAGCGGCGTAACGCACCCCTCCTTGCGTCGCACAAAGCCGCCCATATAGGACCTTCCAATTCAGCAAAATACAGTGACACCCTTCAGTAGCTTGTCCGTTACGTCGGGCCCAGATCCACGAACGCACGATCATACACCGCACCATCGACACAAAGCAAACAGTGAACAAGCAGATCAGTCAGTTCCATAGCCTCTAGCGAGCCTTCAATAACTTAAAATTACTGTTCTAAAAATTCAGCATGAGCTTCTAAATCTGACTGACGACCGTCGCTGGACGTTCCTGGAAGTAGCCATCCATGTGTCGTGGGTGCCACTGGTTACGGGGGATTCGCAGCTTGCGCCTGGACCAAGCAGTATTGTCGTTTCAGATGAGCAGCGCCTGACAGCGCTGATGCTGAGCTTCACGGTGCTGCAGGAGCTATCGTTCAGCGGCAATGGCCTTGGCTGTCAAAGCGCAGCTGTAATATCTTCCGCAGCACTGCGGCGACTCGGCACCCTGTGCGTGCTACGCCTGGCCAACTGCCAACTTGCGGGCACCTCCAGTGTCACCGTGTTCCCTGCGCTTGGGCCACTGCCCCAACTGCAGAAGCTACACTAAAGCAGAACCGCGCTGCGTTGTGCGGGCACAGCAGCGGCAGCTCAGCATAATTAACAGCTGCCCGCGCTGGGTCGCTCATCACTGACTTCCTGTTGTCTTGGACAAATGGAGTCATGGTATTTGCTGGAGCTGTCTCACACTTGCGTGCCTTGTGTGTCTTGCACTTGGCTAAAGGGCATGTGAATGAAATGGCAGTTGTGAATGAAATGGCGCGCTGGCCGCCCGGGAGGCGCCGCAGCTGCGCGAGTGTGTTGTGCGTGAGGAGGTATTAAGCAACCGGGCACAGGTGAGGCTGCCAAACCGGAACGCAGTGGACTCACCAAGGGTACCTAAACTCAAAGCTGCTGCCGGGTTTACACCCTATGATGCTGCAGGATCAACAGGTAGGAACAGGGCATGCGGATCTTGCTGCCCATTGCAGCTTGTTGATCAAAACCACACCCCACACGATTCCCGATGCAGCATTAAATGTTTCGAGAGGTGAGATTGCATGTGGCCATGGGACCAAGGGGGTGGCCGTGCTATATGCTAGACTCGAGTCTTCTTTCTGAGCGTAGGCTTAATTCAGCGCTAATTGGAGCGCAACAGGTGTCAAACCAAGCCCAACTAAACCTTTTTACACGGCGAGACATGCGTTCTTCATACCCAAGGTCATGACCACACTCATCTGCTGACACACATATGAGTTCGCGTATGATGTACACTCAACCTGATCCTAAACGGCAATTTCGATGGAGCACATCATGGTATGCGCACGCTGTCAGAAATTGGGATCTTCCACATCTTGGTCATACCCATCGGATCTGGCACCACCCATGCGTGTGTGTGACGCGGCGTGGCTATCGGTGCGATATGCAATGTGGAACGCTAGCAGTTTTATGCACCACTCCGTGTTTCACGCAAAGCCGCCAATGTAGGAATATCTAGGAATTCAGCAAACACAGTTACACAAGTCTGCAGCTTGTCCGTTACAAAGGACTGAGGTCTTTGAACACACGAACACAAGCCGCACCAGTGATATAAAGCAAACAGGGAACAAGCAGATCAGGTAGTGTCCATAGCCTCTGGTTCGCCTTCAACAACTTGAATGTCTTGCAACGTCAGCATCTGCTTTTGCTTGACCACCGTCGCTGGATGTTCCTGGAAGTCCTTCGGGAACTGTCGAATGAACAATTTCTCTTGCAGGTGTTCAATGTTCCGTTTATACTCCACCCCTTCTTTCGTAATGATACATAAATCAACATTTGACCCGGACCCGAGATCATTGTATATACCTGCAGCAAGCATGCAGCCGGATCAGCAACGCAGGGAACGCTTGCCGCCTTCGTACCTCTATAGACATGCTATCATAACTACAGTCAATATGGGCGGGGTTCCCTTTCATCCCAAGAACAGGACATACCAAACCGAATGGCCCGAGATACCAAGTCCATTGCTTCTGCCTTTTCCATGCCATCTCGATACTTAGACTCAAACATAGCCATTGCATTCAGGCTGCCTGAGCCCATAGTTGCAAAAGGCAGGCTATCAGTAGATCCATGCGGGTACACCTGCAACATGATTGTCAACGTGAACTGCGTGTGGCAAACTCAATGACAGCAGCCCGCCTGCATAAGTTATATTGCCGGTGACAGCGCTGCAGCTACGTTTACGGCAACGCACCGTGAACAGGTGTGGCCCATTCATGTCGACACCTCCAAGCACAAGTGCAGCAGACACACGTCCTTGGTACCGGAACAAATGCTGCTTCAGGAGTGTTAGAGCTGTGATCACACGAGACTTCCTTCCAGTTGCATACTGGTGCAGCTTCAGGTGGGAGGAAACCATCGCCGTTACGTTTTCGGTATCTGCTGCTGTCCCAGCTCCACAACAGTAGATGTTGTCAGCAATGAAATGGATTTTCTCACAATTCTTGTCCGCCACAGTTGAACCTGCCGTTGACCGAGTATCTGCACCCAAGACGATTCCATCCTGCATACGTTATCGCGCTTACGATTCCTGCGACCCAGTGGTCAGAGAAGCCGGCCTCTGACTCACAGGTCATGATCACAGTCCCGATACATGTCCAAACACACCTTGAAAACAATTCCCGCGATTGTCGTGCCTGTTTTGGTTGGTGCAGGTGCCTTCACTCCCCTGGACAGAAGGAGCTCATTGCGTTTGCAAAGGTCAAAGTTGAAGCCCGTGCCCTCCCCTGTGACGCCCGGAACACAAACGCTCCCCTCTGATTTATCCATATTTGTAAGCTTTCTTAAATGATAGTATAGTACTACCGGTCAAACGAGAACGACACCTATAGTACGAACGTGCACATTTGCGACCGATACTGGACAATAAAAAGACACGTAACGCTTTGAGTGACTTGTGTCTCTCACTTGAAGTGTGTCATGCGCGGGTGAAAGGCAGGAGAGAGGTAAATGCCTCCAGCGGTGCACCAGAAGCATGCATCCCTTCTCAGCTGGCGAGAGGCGACGAATGGTGAGGCGCGGAGCTGCTGCGGTATAGCGGCGGTACGTGCGTCGAGTTTCGTATGTACCAAGGCTCAAGTAAGTGGTATACTCAGCGCATCCTCGGCGTCTGCGCTCGTTGCTCGTCTGTTCTGGTTGAATCGTTAGTCCTCGAAGATTGTATAGCCATGGACTTCGACGATGTGACCCCCATGATTCAGAATATTATAATCATGGATTCTGAAGGCAAGAGGATAGCTGTGAAGTACTACAATGACGAATGGTGCCGTTGCTGCTTGGCCGCTGCTATATGCCCGCTGGCACATGTCCATCAATAAACAGCAGCACGGCTGCAGGAATACAGTGACCGCCCAGGCCAACTTTGAGAAAGATTTATTTGCAAAGATCAACCGTGGCCAGCAACGCAGCTTAGAAGGTGAGCTATGGCACATGCCATTGTGCTCCCGCGCGTGAGTCTTGTCTTCTGCAAAGCCATCTGTACGTGTAGGTGACGTACTGCTGTTTGATGATGTTGCGGTGTTATATAAGCGGGCTGGAGACCTCATCATCGTCGTCACTGGGTCTCAAGATGAAAACGAGTTGATATTGACAGCCGTGCTATCTGGGGTGTCTGAAGCATTGCCGATCTTGCTAAGGTGTGACCAGCTCCTGCATAGCACCGTTTATGGGCGGCGGGAATCATTGTGCAGCTCGTCAGCGGCAGATCCATCAGCCAGAACCTGTTGCCCTGTTCCTGCTTTCCAGGGGAACCGCATGGCTTAGTCACCCTTCACTGCAATTCCATGTGCAGAGATGTTGTTAACAAGAAGTCGGTGCTGGAGAATCTCGATCTGGTGTTGATCACAATTGACGAGACTGTTGACGAAGGGTGTGATTCGGCCAGTCGTCACCACAACACTCCCTGTGTCTGCAATCTGTAGCAGTGCTGAAGCTGATCGCTACAGCTTCACCACTTCGGTCAGGGGAAACTCAAATCAGATTGCTATCATCGTGATGTATTTGTGCTGATACTATCAACCACAAAATGCCACTCAGAGTGTTGCTGTTTGCGCAGCTGTGCAAATTACGGTGTGCATCGCAAACCACATGCCGTTTCCCACATCAGAGCAATCTTCGTGACATGAAGTGCCAGCGTTCTCAAATGGCAGCTCCAGTGTTATTCGACTTCGCCACAGCGTCCGCACTGGTACTACACGGGATAGGCTGTGCTCCACATTCAGCTAATGCACGTGCACAGCATGCTTGATCAACGCCACCTGCAGGTTCATCCTTGAAGTTGACCCCCAAATCATAGCACAAAGAGTTGCAATGCGGCCAGATACTGAGGCTGATGGAGGAACATCAGGCTACGGTGAACATGTGCGTCCTGCTCATCCTTGGTGTGGCGTGCATCCAATAGCTAGTGGCACAGCCGTCTGCTGAACAGACACTGCATGCATGCAAGGTGCACCAAGTTAATTGCATGCTGCTGTGCAGACATTTTCTCAAGCGTTGGCAAATGCTCGGCACCAGCTTGCAAGGTCGCTCTTGAGCTGATAGAAGTAGTGCGTCGCGCCAAGGGCGATTATTTCAGAAATCGTGTCGAACTGCTGAAGTGATGGACTTGCATGAAACCTCACCAATAATACAGATCAAGGTCCTATGGAGTTAAAAGTGGTGATTGGGCATATGGCCTGAGACGCAGAGCTGTCAGATTTGGCTGATGTTGTGGTCTCGGTGCTTTTCTTGTTGCATTCTTCAGGGCAGCGCGGGTGCTGTGGATGTGACCTGAAGGTTTGGCAAACTGCATGCCCTGTGAATCCTATGGCTCTTCATCAATTCAATTGTTCAGGTCTGCCCCAAACTAATCTGCAGCGATCTAAGAATTGTTTGGTGGTCACAAGTCAGTGCCAGCACGAATGTGCGGGGCGAGGTTGTAACGGTTCCAGCATAGATTCCGTCACGTTATCAATATTTTGTGAGCACCTTGCCTGAACAGCTGAGCACAACACCGTTGGGGCGTGACTATATTTTAGGCAGCACGATATGCACAGGGTATGTTTGGGATCTGCAGACGCGATACATACGAGGAGAGAATCCGATGTGTCGAATGAATCCGAAATGAGGTGTCACTGAAAGTCTTTGTGTGCTGGTTTCAATGGTTCTGGTGGGCACCCTGGCTGGATGGGTGTGGGTGTTACAACGAGACGGGACAGCTACCAGCATGTTGCTGCTAGTGCGCTATGCCTTTCCTCCATGGTTGGCATTTGTATGAGATGGGGCACAGCGCAGTCTTGTGGACGATGTGGGCACGACCAGCTACAGCATGTGCATCCTGGGAAACTAGGCTGAGTTGAGGGGGCACAGGCAGATGTGGTGCAGAAATGAACACTCGTAACTGCTGAACATGCAAGTTTCTGGAGCACGACGAGCGCCCCTTGGTGCCACAATCGGTCTACCAGGCTCATGAGACGACGGTGCCGCAGGGGCCTGATGCTGAACCTGCCCACACAGTGCCTGTGGCAGACACCAGATTGACATCAATATTATACATAACCAACTCTGACTTATGTCTGCTGCATATACAAAGTAAGCAGATCCTGGCAGCCCCATGTGGCTGGGTGCGTGATCGAGCCCGTGGCCAGTAGCCACAATGACTTGCATGCATGTAGCCTACTGCAAGAGCTGCTGGATGCTATGCGGTTTCGGAGCTGCCTGTTGACGCAGTCCAATCTGAAGGGTAAATCAATCATGGGGTTTATGATGTACATGCGGTGGGAGGAAAGGCCAGCAATCCGGTCCGTGATCTGTTGCCCGCCGCGTCGCTTCCCCAGAAGTTCGGGCGTAGTTGGAAACAACGGAGTACAGCCTTGGCGATCACCTCTTCACAGAGAAACGAAAATATGAGTAGAACAAAATTCTTGAAATCTGTGATTGAATTGTATCAGTCTACTTCACCTGCTTCAACGCAGTGCAGAGCTTGTTTAGCAGAAGGATGGCAATTTGCTAAACCACGAGCTGTCGCAGCGTTTTCTATTTGGAGGTCAGCTTTGTTCCAGGTGTAGTTTGATGAAGTAAAATTTCGTAATGCAGCCATCCCATCTCAATGAAACGGAGCTACCATGCAGAAACAGCTATGATCATGTGCCTCCTTGGCAGAGCACAATTCCCGGAGCTCCAACTTCTGGAAGCAGCCTGACGCACAAGATTCGATATGGAGAGACAGCAGCGCTTGCCAGCGCTGCCGTTCCACAGGAGCATACAGCAAAGTCATGCTGGTTTTGTGGCGATTGCACCAAAACTGAGCACCAATTCTCATGCAACAATTGTGGCTACCTTCAACCACCCAACTCTGATATTGACTACTTTGCACTATTCAGAATGTGCGCTTCGCTTGTTGGGTACCACATGCCGTTGTCAGAAGGAGCAGCCGCGTGTGGTGTAATGCACGACTACGTTTTACAGGAGGAGGACGTTTGAAATTGATCAGAAGGACTTAGAAAGAACATTCCGCGAGATGCAGATATTTGTGCATCCCGATAAGCATGCAACGAAGGGGAGTGATATCAAGGAGATTGCGCAGCAACAGAGCGCTCATTTGAACACAGGATATAGCATCTTGCGGTGTCCCCTAGCCCGTGCACAATATCTGGTACGTTCACGCAAAACTGCAGACAATGAAGTTGTACGTGCAAGGTACGGTCAGCTGTCTCACCTGTTGGTGATTGCAGCTGGAGTTAGAGGGTAAGCCAATTGACGAACAGTCACGGATCGATGACCCTGGCTTCCTGATGGAGGTGAGCTACGTGTCATCAGGAGTTTTGATTTATGCGAAACGAATGCCTGCAGCTGCAACCGTCGTGGACGTCATACCATATGCTTGACAATGCTATGCGAATGATGGCCTGATTATATGTGTCCAGGTCATGGAAATACGAGAGGACGTGTCTGCTGCACAAGGTAAAGAAGAAATTCTTAGTTTATTGGAGAGAAATTTGCAGCGCAGGACTGAGTATGCAGAAAGAATCAGGACGGCATATGCCACCATGGACTTGGCAGAAATGGCCAAATTGGTTCAAGAGTTGACATATTTCCACAGAATAGAAGAATCGCTCCGTGACAAGTTATGAGTGTACTCCAAGCGGACTTACACTCCTAGAGACCTACATGGGTATGTTAACGACCACATATACGTTAAGGTCAGTCGTTGTTGCTAAGGCACAGTGCCTGCTTCACCAAGATGGATTCTGTACGCGTGGCAATAGTTTCAACAATGTGTGGGGTTGTGACTGGTGACAGTGAACAGGAGGCTTTATAAGGAAATATTACCACCATAGTCACATGATGCAGACTTATGATCGTATTCTTACCAGTTAAACTGTAAATTTCTCTCGACATTGCAGGGTGGAACATGAATTTGTGAACAGGGTCGATGCTATTGAGTTTCAGCAACAATAGCCAAAACGTCAATGTTTAGCATCACCATGCTACGCTTGTGCTTGACCATGCCTCAAAGTGCATATGCATTTTCCGCACTTGCTTGCTGCCGGCTTTACATGTCACTTACATGATCAAACAAGCATAGCGCTGGAAGAGGTAGCACTATCCCCAGAGGTATTAATACGATTACAACAGTAGAACTATGCCTAGTACACTCCTGAGAACAGATCTTCCCATGGAACAGTAGGTGCTTGCTCATCAGCCACAATCTCAACTACCTGGTTCACTGCACTGTCCTGGACAAGAGACTCCCCGATACACTCTGCCACCTGCAAACACAGGCACCGATGAGACAGCGCCATCATGTGAGGAAGCAAAAAAAGATTTGTGGGACTATTATAACATATTGACTGTAAGCAATAAACGCATCAAATGCTGTTCAACGTACCTTGGTGCGCAGAATGGATCCTGACTTCTTCGGAGGGAAACCGTATGTGCCAGCGCGTGCCATCACCACTGCACCCTTGCCAGTGGACTTCTTGCCTCGGCGCGGCTTTTTGTTCGAATCACTGTCATCAGTCACTAGACCACCTGGGCGAACAATTGTGTAAGGCAAGCCTGAGCGCTGCAGATGCTCCTCGCCACGCTTCTTCCAGAACAAAATGCCCCAAAAGATGTTTGCTGGGTTTATAACTGGCTCGTCAGTCCCGATGGAACTGATCAATACCATCTGTTTCACACCAGCTGCCTTGCTCGCCTCCACAATATTCACAGTTCCCTGCAGGCAGCACAGTGAAAGTTTCTACACACATTGCAACAGCATAGCACTACTTTCCATCCATAACCGGCACTTACGATTCGTTTAGCTTGCACAATTCGCCGCTTGGGGCAGGTGGATATCCGCACCGTGTAGTCAACGCTGAATGGGCCGAATGGGTCAATGAATTTGTTGGTGCCACTGGCGCACACCACTGCATCAACGCCCATGACAGCATTCTGCACATCTGTGTACTGGTACACATCCCCCTGCACCACTGTCACGTGCTCTGTGGGTAGAACCTTGTCCGCCTTCACTGTGTCCTTCACCATGGCAACTACCTCAACACCTTTGCTGGTAAGATACTGGACCACCTTCCTGCATTCCGTGACGTTTAGCCAGTTATTTTCATTAACGAGTCATCGGAAATTCGGAAGCTGCTCAGCATCCCACAATGATACTCGGTGCATTGATTTGGCAGCATGTATTCAGAACATACTTGCCCACACCACCAGTTGCACCAGTCACCAGCACGGTCTCAATCTTCTTGTCCGCAAATCTGGTGTCGGTAGCTTCCTCAGGTAGTGCTGCAATAGGCTTGTTGCTTTTTGGCATCGCCTCTGGGTCCGGTTGCAGTGGTGTCATCGCTGGAGTGGCCGGTGACGTGGCTGCAATCTCAGGCTCGTTATCAGCCGAGCCGTCTTTCGCATCTTTCTTCGCAAACGCACATATACCTGAAACATAACATTCGAGCTCAGGTGCCATCGACAAAACCATGCCGTAAGATGGAGAAGGACCAGATATTGCGCTGTACCTACTCAAACAATTGCGTCGATTATCCCATGGCGAAAACACAGACAGAACGTATACCGCGCAAAAGTGCATCATAAACATTCTAGTCGTGCTACGTTGGTTGCGAGGTAGTGGACAAGCGCAGCACACCACGCTTGTTGGACTGAAGGCTCGAGCGCAACACCCCCCGTTGCGTGTACGCAACAGGCCGTGACTGTGATGAAAGCTGCACTCGCATCGTGGCAGATAAAGCTGCAGGTGTAGGACGTAGAGATCCAATTACCACTATCCAGAACTCTGCAAGTGTGTATATGCTCCAGGTGCTATGTTCAATTCACTGTTAGCATGTGCTAGCTTCTACACTTCGAAAAGGCCTAGCAGAATATATTTAGCCACGCCTAGCCGCAGCTGAGCTTCCTGAGCCCTGCGCCAGCAGCAGTAGACGTCCGCCAGCAGCAGTGGGCGTCAACGGAACATTCGCGGTCCTCCGCGACCGACAATCCTGTGGCTGTTGTGCTGCAACATGGCATTCCTGGACACGCGTTAAGCTACCGAAATGCGGCAGGATTGAAAAATCATATGTGATGAATGCTCAATCGACTACTTACTAGCGTTGGTCCGCGCAATCTTCAAACATTGGGGTAAACATGTAGTGCGAACCAGGCCCCACAGGCACCAAGCACAGGATCTTGCAACATGTAAAATATCGACACGTATAGCAAACAATGTCCCGGTCCTACATCAACTATTGTACATGCGTGAATGTATGCATCGCTAACGCCGCAATTGATGAAAAACACAGCAAAAAAAGTAAACGGTCCACATTCACCCCACTCGACAACCAGTCTACACGCTAGAGTCCAGAATACAGAATATAACACCGGAACTTTACCATTGAGAATGAATGGAAGAAACCCTTTGACTCCATACAGAACCAATACAGGCATGATCAGGCGATGCAGAGCACCAGGGATGTCAGGAAGACTATCATTCTGAGTGGACAAACGAAATAACACAAAGCGTTAAGACAGGGGATGATCGATAAATAATCAACAGATAGATGAGATGATCGACATACAGACGAATATTGATAGATTTTCGAGAGATTGAGAAAAAAAATTCAATGCTTAGCAATGGAATATAGGATTCCACCCAGATTAGACTAATTCAGTGCAGTGGCAGGAAGGCTAGCATTTGGAAAAGGCACATGGCACTCAACGCAGCTGTGACTGACATCGCTGGGAGTGCAGCTTTGCCTGGGATGACTGTAAACCCTCGCATATATTCGCAGACATGTGCACGACTGTCTGGTTGTGTCGAGCACTCCGGTTCCAGGTGTTGCAAATAAACAATGAACCATACGGCGCACACCAAGGCGAAGGAATACATACCTGGAGGCAATCCTGATTCATGAGGTCACCTGTAAGGCTGAAGTACAGTGGAAGCAGGTGAGCTGCATGGCCCCTTCAGCTAGTTCGCGAGCGGACTGAATGCTCAGTTCAAACACTCCACCACAGCGACACTCGTACTCATAAACAGGCTGCCTATGGGGTCCTTCAACTAGATCCATATCAGAGATCTGAACGGTCATCCAGGGAACTCCCTCAAATCGGCTGCGCTGTTGTTCACCCCGCAGCTGTGAGTCGTAAACCGATCTAGCCTGCGCATCCCTGAGCACAGCAAAAGCTGTCTGAACGTCAGCTAACACATTTTTCGAAATGTTCATGCCAGCTGTTGCACCGGACTGTACTTTGTCCGGGTGCACCTCCAGAAGCTTGCGCCTGTATGCTGCCTTAATGACCTCAAGGGTCGCATCGTTGGGCACGCCAAGAACGGAGTAGTGCGACATTGTTTCAGTTTACTTCTTGCAAACACGCGATGCCTTGGAAACGATCACAAAGCATGGAAGCACTGTTCCCAGTGTTAAACGGACGAGAGATAGTCTCCACCACTGCAGCCGTCGGTACATTCCATGCTGGAGCGTAGGAAACTAAATTTGACTGCTGCTGGAGCACAGAGTCGGCGGAGTGACAGTGCATAGTCGCCCTGCCCTTGACAGCGCATGCATGTCACACCATAGACGACGCACGGCGCCTGGCCAGGTCAGAGTAACGTCCAGTTGCTATACATCACAGCCATCGACAGTTGCAACAAGCCGATGGCAGCCTCTGGGCCGGCATCTCTCACAGCCTGTATCATGATGATTGTACAAATGAGTCAGCACACACTGATGCTTGGTGAACTATGAACAGCTTCGATATGCACGAGTCGTCATCTGCAGCTGTGAGGTTCAATGCACAAGAAGTTCGTGCCTGGCGATGGTGAGGTGTGCAACGACCAAATAAAATTCTCCGGAATCACCCAGCCGGACCCAAACGGACAGCGTCCACAGCACCCCTGCAGGTAGGAGCGGAAAAGGCCGGGGGGACAACATCCACTGCAGTGGGGAAGGGCGGGGGGGACCACATCCATGAAGCTGTCGTACGAGTGGGGGCGGAGAGTATGCAGAGGGCAACAAAAAAAAGACACAAAAGAAGAGGAGATGAGGCATCACGCCAAACCCAAACGGGCATCGGCCGCAGCACCCCTACCGGTAGGGGTGGACAAGTGCAGGACGGGGGCAAAACCACAAGGGCAGCAGCAGGCGGGGGCGCCACACAGCGGAGCCACGACTTCAGGGACGACCCGTCGGGTAGATGCAAGCCGCGCAGAACCGGTGCAGGAACAGGCTGCTGGGTGCACACCACATGGGAGACAGCCAGCAGGAACGCAGCAAAGAGGCGCAGGCAGTGACCCGTCCCTGCCGATGTGTTTCCCCCGCCCTGTTCTGACTTGTTGGATGTGGTTGCGACGCATCCATCCTACCCGCCCCTACTTGTAGGGGCGCTGTGGCCGATGCCCGCTTGGGTTTGGCGTGATATCCGAGTTGTCTTTTATTTTTATTTTGTTGCTTTACAACACCAGGGGGGGTGACGGCCCAGGGCACCGGCGGGGTCAAGCAGGAAAGGGACAAGACACGCCGATGCGACATCCACCGAGATACAGTCATCAGGAAACGCAGCCTGCAACACATTTTCCGCCTGTGTGTACCCAGCACAAGCCACGGCAGGGTCCTTGCGCAGGACGCCAACCCCGAGGTTTCCGTCCGAGCAGGAGACAAATGGACACGCGAAGATCAAGTGTTCAATGTGCCGCCATCTATGCTCCCGTCGAGCCTGATCCGCAGGCGCCGAGGCAAAGTCCGGGCAGGAGGGCAACACACAGCCACCGCAGAGGTGGCACGACGAGTTTGTGGCCGTTGACCCAAAGGAGACGAGGTGGTCAACAGGTAGATGCGAGGAGCGCAGGGACATGATAGGGTGGACGACTGCGGATGACGCACAAGTGTAAACTGACCTGGAGGCAGGGTGCCAGCAATGCAGCCGTGTTGATGGGATACAAACGTCCATGTCCTCCCCTGGACCGTTCATGCAGCTGCACGCAACGATGCCTACTGTGCAAGCCCTGTGCGGGTTTCACCAGCCCTCTGTCGGCGAGTGCTAACCAGCTCAAACCCTCTCTGATATCCTTGCTGGACAGATGCTGGACAGACCAGTGAGGCATGCCGTAAGGAAGGACCGTGCACGCTTCTAGGGTGTGCATGTTTCTACGACTCTACCGAGAGTCGGCATGATGATCCATTGAGTCTGCCGCCTTCAGTGCACTGCGGACAGTCTAGCGCTTTGGTTGATGTGTGTGCAGTGACCTTGGCGAGGCCGGGTCGTTGCGTTGATCTCCGTGTGCCACAGTTGATACGAGTGTCACACATCTTGAAGTTGAGATTTGGCTAAAAAAGTACTCAACTTGTAATGGTACGGAAGGTAAGCCGATCCCCAGTACCAAACCGGGACATACACTCATAACTCACCCTGAAATCAGACGCAGTACACTATGATGGGCCAAACGAACACACGCAGACCAGTGTGACTCCAAGACACCCTCAGTATGTCAGGACTGAATAGCGTTCGATAACACAACTACAACCTTGTAGTAATCACCGTTGCCAGCTTGACAGCTTGATCATGGACAACAATCTCAGCATCAGCAATTACAGACTCCGCAGTGGCATCGAGGCAGTTGATATACCAGTGGTGACTAGTAGATACACAAGTGTTGAGCCCAGAGTGCAGCAGGTGCCACCACGACAGCCCGAGCTCTGTACTGGCCTGTGGGAGTGTGTAGGTTCATTGCACCCGTCCGCAACAGCTTCCTGGATGGGTAGATGGTGGCTGCTGCTCTCTCAAAGCGTTCGCCGTCACAAAACGTCGACATGCACGCTGGCTTTTGAAAGTGAGGACGAGATGCTCTGGAAACTTTGTCTGCAGACGATCATACTGACGACTCCACAACAGCACGCTATACATCCTAGCATCGGCGGCACACCGACATGCACTCCCCACACTGGCTGAACCCCAGAATCGTCTGACTCAGGTACTGTGCTGCACCTGGGCAAGAGCTGAAATCCAGCTGCATGGGATGCACCGAAGAGCACGTCACCCATTGATAAAGGGCGATCTCAATGCTGGGCTCGTGGCAAAAAGCCATACTCCTCCGTACATAGACTTGATGCACGCAGGTCGTCAAGCAGACCAAGCAGCCGTAGCTTGTCCGTTGACTCATAACAGCTGTCACCATGAGCACCAGCACGAGGTGGCTGGGTGGCGACTGCAATCACACGCGAACTGATTCTCACAGGGCTCACCTACGAAGTTTGGTCTTGCTAACAGACTGCATAACTTTCCATGCGTTGTACCCTGATGTGGCGACGTCCCCTGCGCGCTCGACACACACCACACGAACGTCCCAAACTGGAGATGCAAGGCCTTGCGTACAGCTGCAACAGCAGAGTGCTGGAAGATGAGACGTGGCGACGCCAGCTCCTGCTCCTGCTGCCCCAGGCTGCCACACGCCGCCTCAGCATCACCCTGCCGTGCACCTGCAGAGTTGCACACGTGACCATCGCAATCCATTCCGAACGAGCTTGCGAGGAGCGCCGGCGTGCAGCTGAAGTAGACGACGTAGCGGCACCCACACTGTTCAAAACACGCAGTGCGACCGAGCGAATCGAGTCCTGGTCCTGGTCAGAGCATCACGTGCGTGTTCAGAAAGATGGCGAACCGTGGTTCATGTCTCAGGCAAGGCGGTCATATCCGGAACTATCCATCTGCCTCCTGAGGTACGAGTGCAGCACCGCCGGCTGCCGGTGGAAATTCTGCACGATTCCCTTCCTGAGAGACAAATTCAGACGTGATTCCCGCCCCGGCGTCCAGCTGTCCCGCTGGGAGTGGTGGACACCCCATGGGCAACCGCTGCCCTCGCATGGCGGTCGGCGAATGCAGCAGGCAGCAGCGAGCAGGCGGGAAGGGTCACGCGCTTGTTCCCGCTAGCGAGTCTTCAGCGTCGCAGAAGAAGGCTAGGCGGCTACGCAGCAGGTCCAGCTCATCATCAGACAGCAGCTGCTCCGACAGCACATTGTACGATGGCCCAGACAGGTACTTCGTGTCGAGCAGCCTCGCTCGGTCCTCGTCCGGCCATTCCTGCATGCCCCAGGGACGCGAGTGGAAGCAAGAGCATCTCGGTTGCCCGCAAGCTGAAGCAGGGCTGTCTCACATACCGACTTGGCCACAGTATGTTGGCCATTCTCTGGATCGTTGTGGTATGCAAGTGGTGCCGTATGCCTACTCACCACAGTTGCTGAGGTCAGTGCCCGTTCCCGCGACAGCACACGACTGAAGGTCGGGGTGTGGCCTACACCCTGCCGAGGAAACAGTTGCCACCCCCATGAAGAGGTTGATGCCTCACTGCGGGTTTATGCCAGGTGTAAAGATACAGAGCGCGATCTGGGATTGAATGCGGCTGGGGTGGTGCTGGCCACATGCACACACCTCTGCAGAATACCACTCTCTCGGAAAACCCACGAGCTGTCGGTCATCGTGGTTGAAGGGCCCCTTGAGGATGGAGGCATCCGGGTTGATCCGGCCGACGATCTGCCGGTACCACGCTACGCCGCCATCGGTGTGGCCGAGGGCGCCGCAGATACGGCGGAACCACAGCACGCCGACCGCGACGTGGGAGCGCTCCTCCTCAGAGATGCGGCGAACGATGGCCGCAGTGCGGTTGTCCCCGAGGCCGACGAGGCGGCTCACGAGGCGGGGGCCCGCGTCCAGGCCCCGCGCCTCCTGGCTCATCGGGACGATGGCCAGCCGTGCGGAAACGTCGGCGGCGCTCGCGCGGCAGCCCTCCCACAGCAGGTTGTGTCCCGGCATGTCTCCGTAGTCATAGCCAAGCTCTCGCAGCCGCTGCACGCACCTGCAGAGGGGTGCATGCGTACGGACAAGATCACTGGACAGCGTCGAGTGGGATGGTTTTGGGCATACTGGCGGAGGTGGTATAACATGGGTGAGGAGTATGGGCGCACCAGGAAAAGTGCCGGCCCTCATCGTCTGCCACTCGGGCTAGATCTATGTAGAAAGCCTGTATGGAAGACCCTTATTTGAGGCACACACATGCCTCTGCATGAACTGAACCTGGTGAATAGAATGCTGTGTACCGAGACCAGAAGAAGGGAGGAATACCGTTGGGAGGTTGAGATGTGAGAATCGGGCGACTGTGTCCCAAGCAAGATTGATGGCGTTCAGCTCGATATGCGCCAGCTGGTGAAGCATGTATACTGCTGATGGGAGATTGGTCTGCTTTGGCTTTGGCATGTCCAGTGCGTTCACCAGCTCAGGTCTGGGAAGTCTAGCCGGGCCTGCAGCGAATGATCCCCACATTCTCAGATGCAGCCCGACAAGGCCTCCGGAACACCACAAGTGGACATCCATGGGGAGAGATACAACAGCGTAGCTTGGAGCGTACAGTCAGGAGCTCTAGCTTCCCCAATTATAACATCATCCGATTTATAGATGTCAAGAAACATTCGATGCGTAATGGCTGCCTTAATGCAAGGATCTGCAGTGTTCAGGGCTACCACCGCACGCTCAGCGACGCTTGGCGGAAGCACAGCATCTCCTGCATAGCTTTCCCACTCCGGCATAACTTGATCAGTGATGCCTTTCGGACCTATGCCTCGGCGACGGTCGACGAACGATCGCCAGTTATCGAGGCCATCCCACGACGACGTGCTATGTGTGCCGCTTTGAGCTAGAACACCGCAGCGACGGAACGGGGCTAACCGCGCGGGTGGTAGCTGGAAACCAGCTTGCATCAGAGCGAGGCGCTTGACGTTCATGAGCGCACAAGGCAACTTTCCAGACTGTGCACGTCCGGACCACTCTCTCCCCGAACAGCGTGTGCCAGGGTTGCTGCTGACGAACTGCAATGTCCTCAACCCGCATTGGCATCCCTGAGCTGAGAAACATATTCCCGATTCACTGTTATGTGCCTGCCCGCTCAAGCTTGCAACGGTCCATCCGAACTCGGAGAAGTGCCTGCAGCCACGGCATGCATTCACTAGCGGACTCTTCCAGTTGGCAACACAAGACCCGGACCACCGCAAGGTCAAGCTTGTATCTCCTCTTTCAAGACCATCCAAAAGCGACAATCTACCGAGTCGTTCCCTGATGCACTCTGAAGCACCACTGTCCTGAGTTTGTCACACACTGCATTTGAATATCCGTAACGCGCGCAGTGCTAAACACAAACAAGCCCTGTCACAAAGTGCACATACGTGCTGTAGCAGAATGTTTGTTCAAGCTTTGTAATTCAGCTGCCTCCCAATTGGCCTTTCAAGAGCGACTACCGGATAGCTCATTTCATCGACATGACACAGACCGTCGCACCGTACCAGGTCGAGCCTTCGTACTCTCAGAAGTTTAAGGAAAAAGAAGTTCGGGATATTATTCAATGTGTTTTAAAGAACAAGTTGACAGGCAGTGCATATAATGTGGATTCAACATCCGTGTTGACAAGGGAGATCGCAGACGATATAAAACAAGAACTGAAGGACAAGGAGTGGCCAAGGTATAAGTACGTCGTACATGTGGTTGTTGGGGAACAGAAGGGCGAAGGGCTACAGATAGCATGTCGAGCGTTTTGGGACTCTAACACAGATGCCATGGCCAAGGAAGTATTTGAGAATAAGAGTCTGTTTGCCGTTGCAACGGCTTATGGTGTTTACTACTACTAAAGTGGTCATCGTGCTATATATATAAAGAGGCAATTCATTTGTCCTCCTCCACATTCGAGGACTGGGCTTGCACACAAATGATGGATCACCATGGACAAGAATCCACAGCATACACTTGGTTGGGCACTATAGGCCTCACTCAGGTCGGCATAGGGATGGCATATGATACAAAATCGTGGTTTAAACTGGAGAGGATTTGGAACCCTGCATCCAGCTTGGCATCAATCCATCCTTATCGGCAAACTACCGCCTGGCATCGATCTTCTTCAACAACCTGTCGCAATTCCTCCTCACATCTGGGTAAGGCGAATCTGTCATTGGCCGCACCCTAAGCTCACAATCACCCGCCCTCATCTCTGCAATCATTTCTGGGAAAGATGCCATGTTCCCGAGCGAAAACAGAGCAACGCTCTGCAATGACTGCTCGGTGTTGGAACATGCCACCTCGATCATTTCCTGCAAATGCCAAAGATGCCATTGTTCCAGGTGCAGTCATATTGCAAGGCTCATGTGGTGGCAATATCAGAATACATGCGGTCACTGTGCCCACCTTGACCGCACTGGCCTGGATCATCTCATGTAGTAAGCCATCACCGTTACGGGCCAGATTACCAAGGGCACCGGCAGCGTTGACGCGAGTCTTGACTTCTTGATCGTACAGTGATGCTACAAGTGATGGAATTCCAGGAGCAAGCTTGCGATAGAGGCTGTTATTGTGGAACGCTGCATTGCCAAACGCAAAGCATGCGAATTTTCGCGTGGCGCTGTCCGGATCTCGGCATCGTTCAATTATGGGTGTGATGATATCATGTGTGTCCAAGTGGCGGTAAAAGTAAGCACTATGACGGCATAGGTTCCCTGAAGAAGAACACAATGCACTCACAAGCCAACTCTCTGCCCCAGTTGGGCACACAACATGCTGGCACACTGTCACACAACAATTAAGCAGGAGTCAGCGAAACGAAACAGCAGCATACCGATCAAGCTGCATAGACGCATCCGAACACCAGGATCTGGGTGAGAGAAAAGTTTGCGTAGGATTCCATATATATCAGCCCGGTGTATCAGCTCGTAGTTGCCTGCCATGACTTCATTGCCAGTGCGCGCGATTCGGGCAAGCTGGCTGATAATGAGCAGCGTTTTGATGAGCACCTGCTCAGGATTGCTGTCACGCAGTAGTTTCTGGAGGAATGGTCCGTGCATCCCGCCTGCCTGCATTTCCAGCACGATGTTCATATATGAGTGCCTGGGCGTGTTGTTGATAACGAGCTCTGGGTCTACAGGCAGGCCATGCCATAGACGCTCTGGTAAGACACGTATTCCATGCCATATGAGCACGAGCTACGCATTACGCACCGCAACGAACTGCCGTACAAAATGTTGGCTCAGTCCATGATTGTCCACAAGGATTTGCCGGAACATGATTGCCATCGGTGGTCCAGATTCAGACGCATTAAAATGCTCCATTGCAGGAATAAGCAGCTTGGGCAAGTCCTGCTCCAAGAGTAGTTCCTGCATGGAAGATTCAAGTATGCAAGAAGCTCACGGCTCCGCAGATGCGATCGGCTGCCAGCACCTCCAGTGTAGGTGCTGGCTGTCCACGTGCAACTCGGACCGGTAACCTCGAGTCTCAGTGACTGGTTCAGTACACCCATGAGGGGGGGCATACCATGAGCTTAGTCTCTGCAACGCTGCGCGCACTGTCACGTGCAGACTGCTCGGAAATGGCGAATGTATGATTCAGAGTGTTACAGACGGCATTCACCATATCCGTGACGCCCCTCCTGTTGCCGCCTGAGTTGATTGGCCACACAAGCAGCGCAGAGATGTGCTGTGGGGACAGCAGGCCCACCAGAGGGCTCACGCATGCCCTGTCACTGAGCACAACTGCGCCAGCGGTTGTGGAAACCATGCGCCCAAGAATTCTTGGTATGCGAATAGCGCCATCCGGCGACAAGTCCTGGAGTCCTGCATGCGGCCCAGACAGCACCGACAGAAAGGCAGCAGCCAGCGGCGAGTTCATGATGATGGAGGCGTTCGGCAGCAATGGCATGGTGGGCTGCCCTTCCAATTGCGGTGAAGGCAACAGAGAAAACAGGAACTGGAACGGGGCATCCAGTAGCCCAACGCGGCACGGGAGGCCCTCTAACGCTTCCAGCAGTGGAGAGTCCTCAGAGCGTGCCATCGTAAGGTCAGCAGCGATGCTTAATGTCTGAGTAGAGTAGCACACATGTGGAAGCACTGGTGCAGGGTCCAAGCTGCCAGATGTGATGAGTTCGCAATACCTGCATGCACACCATAGGATCACAGATGCCTATCACACCACGGACAGATGGACATGCACAGCGCCACCATATCCAGCGCATCTGTGGAAACCTGCCACGCCTCTGTGCGCAGTATGCTATAGTTTTGACGTAGGCGCCCTGGCAGGACAGGTACTCACGGGCAACAAGTATCAAAGATGCAATCAGCGCTACAAGAACGTACGACGCAAGTGCTGACAGCGCAGCAGTGGCTACCAGTGGCTCATGAGAATGTGCATCAAGCGAGTCCACCAGGAATTGGGGAGCAGTCGTCAGCTGCACAAGATTTCGGCCTCTTTCTGACATTGTCAGTGTCTGACGGGCATGCCCCAGAAGGTAAGCAACGATCCTGAAGCAGCGACCCTGCAATGGTTCACCCAAGATGAGATATGTTTGCAGTCACCATCCTCAAACTGACACAACTATGTCTTAAAATAACAATTTAGCGACACTTTTTGCAACTGTACGTTGTCAAAGCTGCCAAGTCCTGGTACCTAACAAAATTCATTGCGATTGCATTCAAGCCGCTATCACCAGGACAGCGAGTCTCACCTTCGCAGTGGTTGACATTTCAGGTGAATTGACAAGGTGGAACAGCCTCCTGATCAGAGCATTCTTTATGCACGACTGGCTGAGGGTACTGTTGAGCTTGCAGCAGTGGAGGAGGATGACAAGGGCAGCATCGCGGTTGGCTGGGGTTCCATCAAGCGCCTCCATCAGGGTCTTCGTTGCGTGACTGCGCTCCAGAAGCTTCTGTGCCAGCAGCCGCCGTTGCACAAACGTGTGTGTGGACCAGTCCATAGCAGGACACAGGCCAGCATGACTTGCACGCAGCTGAGAGAGCGTGCGTCCCAGTGGAAAATGCTGCCCCAACGATGAGCGCACATCTGCTGACTGCTCGCAGTGCACCGAGTGCTTCATGCACTGCAAGCAAGACGGCCCAGGTCAGCCCACCATGCACACAGCCAGAGCAATCTTCATCATGTCTAGTACATGCACACTGATGCCAGCATGTCATTGTTGGCAGTGGGAACGTTCAATTGGGTGCTGTGGTCTGTCCTGCACAATGCAGCCTGAGGTCAAAGTTGATTTCACACCTGCAACGCCGCTGCCACGGCTTGCTGGTGGAACATATCGACATCACCTGTCGGCTTGTCTGCAAGTGGCTGTAGCATCCTACACAGGCTTGCTGCAAGATCCTGCTGGATCTGGTTAAGGATGGAGTCAGCATGCCTGGCTGCGTTCTCGTTTCCACCCCCAAACAAGCACATTTGGAGGCGCCGCAGAACTGCAGCCAGAGCAGATGCCGCGGCAGCCCATAGCCGGAACACAGTCCCCTCGTCTGCTCCTGAAAGACAACCACGTACCATTACTTTGCTGCCATGTCTGCAACGGGAAAAAACGGACCAGACAAACTTGCGCTACACTGCGTTGTGGGAAACATAATGGCTCACAATTTATCTTGCAATGGATGCTGGAGGTCTCAGCATGCACCACCCAGGGCGCCAAAAAGCAAGGCTCTAAAATGTCTAACAAAAAAACCGCACCGCTCATATGGAAGCCCACAAGGTAGGCATACATGACATATGTGTCATCAAACGCAACAAATTCTTCTCTTTCCTCCACAGGGGCAGCAGCGGCAACTTCCTCTGCTTCCTTCAGAACCTCAAGGAGGTGAATGGAAGTCTCTATCACTGGAGGTTGCAGCATCACTGTGGTATTTGCAACCTTTGTCAGTGCTCGCTGCAGCTCCACAGAGCGCTCTGACCATGGATTATGACCAAGCAGCTTGCCTGCATGACAGCATCAGATCTATGACATACTATAGGCGTACACAGCTATCCACCTGCCGGAGTAAATCTGCAGTCTCTGAGTAAGGCTTCACCAAGACAAACAGCGCATGTTGAAACGTCGCCTGCTTGCAAAAGCAATGCCACAGAAAAGATCAGCTGCCGCTGGCATCCCAAACCAGGCCAACCTGTTAAGTGTCAACATTGAACCTGCTATGTCCCTGTTTCAGGTGATTTAGGGATTAGATGTACCTGCAACTATCGACGCCTTGCGCAGGAGATCGGAGGGAGCCCAACGAGCACAAGCCTCGCCAGAGTTTGGGGATCGCAATAAATGCAGGAGCAATGGAACAGTTATTCCGTCACTTTCTACTGCCTCTGCACAAACACGGTCTTTGATCTGTGCTGCTGCCTTGCCTACCAGTCGGGCCGCATCTTCCTCTGTCATGTTGGCCAGATCTGAAGTTGCAGCACCGGCTTGCTCACTCACCCTGCAGCAAAGGCATGTGTGTCCAAACATATGAACAAAATAGCATGTCACACTGCATGCTAAGCACTCATTAAAATGCCAACACAGAAATACGCGTGCGAGGGCATGCACTGAATGCTTGACGGGCAATACACTACGATGCAGATGGAGATGTTACCAGGCAGGACGACTATTTTAAAGCCATGACGGCTGTGCTCCAAGGCATGCTCACAAGAAGAAGCACAATGCTGCAGAATTCTGTCAGAGCGGTACTGATGTCAGTGTGTAAAATGTGAACTATGCAGGCTTCGAATCACTTCTGGACAGTATACTCAACGGAGTTTCGCGCATGACAATAGAATGAATTGAATGCAGTATGCACTGTATCGAACATATGATGCAGGTCGGGCAAGTATCACAGGCATCATGGCATGTGCATGAGGTGGCAGCTGACCTGGCTGTGGAAGACACCAAGACAGGAGATTCAGGCAACAGCGCCATGTGTTCTGCCGCCTGTCTCTGAATTGCCAAAGGGGGTGTTACGTTAGCCTGCTCCATGTTTGTCTGCCGCTGCCCCAACACTGGGGTTGAAGTTAATGCGGGACACGGTGTGCTGGGATCCCTCAGTGGCGTGCTACCCCTGCTACCTGCAGGTAGCCTGCTGGTTGATTCACCCTTCGGTGTGATAAAATTCACTTACGGATCATAGTTCAAATCTGTAGCCGGCTGGGCAATCGAGAACAGGACGCATGCACGATGGAACTCATGCATGCGGTGTGAGTCAGTGTAGCGACATGAGTAGAGTTCAGCTGCTGGAAGGCAGCTGACCGTTAACTGCCAAGGGAGCACCAGAAGATGTTCTGTTATGGAAGAACAGTAGCTAGCATACCTGAGTACACAGCTGCACCAGCAATGGCGCCTCCCTCTCCCTTCCACGCAAGCGAGTGTTCAGCACGAGATGCAGCGTACACCAAGCGCTGCTCACGAACCAGCCGGTCCTCTTCGGATTCTCTTACGAAGGGATGCGACAACAGATCAGGCCAATCGAGTCGATTCTCTGGCCTCTTGTTCAGCAATCCCTGCATACATTGTATTCATAGGCTGCGTGCATAGAGTGTGCCGATGAGCTGAGCCATCTGAAAGAATCGGCCATTTACAAAATCAGAACAGCTCAAAGAATAAAATTACCTGGAGGAAGTCCTTGAACACTGGAGACAATGAGGATGGGTACCGCACGGGATCCCTGACAATGTGATTGACCAGACTGACTAAATTGCTGGTGAAAAAAGGAGGCTGGCCACAGTATAGCTCATACAAAATGATTCCCAAAGACCAAAGGTCAACAGTTCTGTTGTAAGTGCGCTCCTGAACCAGCTCTGGTGCCATGTACAGGGGCGTTCCCTTGATGGATGTAAGAACCATTGTTTGGCATGACATTGCCCGAGCAAAACCAAAATCACATAGCTTCACAGCTCCCCCACTACCTGTAAATATTCTCATGACCTGTGCTTACGAACTTTGTGGTGGTCACCCGAAATTTTTGCAGCAGAGCACAGGCACCAATTCAGAGAACGGAGACAGCTCTGAGAAGTCACTGATGGGCAGCATTTATTAACAGAATTCCCTGGCATCGTGTGAGTAAATTGATCAGGGTCTCACCGACAAGAATATTCTGTGGCTTCATATCGCGATGGATGATTCTGTTGTGATGAAGGTAATGCAGAGCCCGTACTAACTGCTTGGCGATGTTGCGGACTATGGGCTCAGGAAGGCTTTTATCATCCTCCAGAATTTCGAACAGCTCTCCTGAAGCAGGTATCCGTGAGCCACGGCAGAGACATATCGATCCGTAAGAAGAAACACCATGCCAACAGTAGCGCACCTTGAGCAAACTCTGTCACAACACAAAACTCATCATTTGTTTCGAATGTATCTAACATTTGAATGATGTTCTCATGTTTCAGGTTCCGTAGAATCTCTATCTCCTGTCGCAAGTTGCGGATGTCCCTGGCAGTCTTTCCATGCTTCATGATGAACTTCATGGCGGTCGTTTGACCTGTGGAACGGCGCCGGCCTTTGTACACCTACATGCATTCCAAATCTAGTGGCTCATAGTGACTGTGATTGTCCAATTGCCGCATGTCTACGAGCAAATAATCATTTCGGCCATCCAGCTCAGCGGTCAACAACGGGTGATCATGAGCGACATTTATTCTGCCATACTAACCTAGACCAACTTCAACCGCCCAATTTTTGTTGATAGCATCAGTATCGTCAGGATCGCAGCCAGTTGCGATGGATCCTGACGCTGCTCCAATTGTCAATACCAGCGCCAACGCGACACGTCAAGTGACATCATCAAGCCAAACAGGAACACTCACATACCTTTCCAAAAGAGCCTTCTCCGACAAGGTCGATGACATGATAGTTTTCCATGGTTGCGGGCCAAAGGGTGCTGTCAACACTGTAACAGCAAATCGGTCGCCTTCAAGTAGCGTGTTATGTACAGGCTAGCTACAAATATGTCAGGACGAATTGTCACCAAATTGTTTTGACGCGCAACCTCAACACCTACATTTCTATCGTCAAGAGGAGATCACCGCGGCACAGTTTCATGTGCCCGTTGATGCATCCAGTGGCATGTACGCAATTCCATGACAAGAAGACACCTTTGACGATCAAATCGTGCACAGAGTGCGTGGAAAGTGAATTGTTTGGAACGTGATTTCCGCAGCCAGATCTCCGCTACTTTCAAAAACATGTGCAGTTTGAGGCGAAACGTCGATATGTCGACGTATCGCCGCGCCACCTAGTTCCTCATGCATGCAACTTCTTGATGTGCGCTGGCACGACAGAATGCCAATACCATAAAGCTAACGGATCATCCCAGCCCAGAAGTTCTGTATGACCTGCATGCGGTTCTAGTACGCGATGTTGTCGTCGGTTCGTCAGTAAATCTCGTTGGCTGCGCGATGCTGAACGATGCGGGCAAGGTCTTTGTCGGAGGCCTGAGTGCCGACGTCACTCAAGAAGAAATTTCTGAGAAGGTATGCAAAGTCAAATCTGCGGACATCTGCAAGGACGCGGGCCGTTTATTGTCTTGCCGTCATGTTGCTCCCCAGGGCTTGGAATCGTAGCGACCCGAATAAGACAGACCTATGGCGCTTTGCAGTTTGAGAAGTTTGGCCGCATTGAGAAGATCTGGGTCGCCCGACAGCCTCCCGGCTTTGGCATGTTCCTCTCTTCGAAATGCCCTCGTCGGTCCCGCCGACTTTGCAGCGGGCCCATGATTTTATCACATGTGGCACTGCTTGATTGAATTCCTTATTTTTAGACTCCGAGTTGCACATTTCAGTCTTCAGGTTCACCGTTTGGCATCGTACCCCTTGTCCGCACACTTGGCCTGTTCATCCCGAACTGGACAGCTCTCTGCTGGGGTGCAGCCAGAAGTGGCTGTTTCTTCATGATGCACCACACACCATCCGTACCCGCCCGTGTCGCGAGGATCCTCCGTTGAGGCAGCCAGTACTGCCTGATTCATCTCAACATCTGCGCTACTTTCGTCGATCTTTGGCTTCCCTTCATGGTGCTAGGCTTGATCATCACCTTCCGCTTCGTTGTATTCGCCAACTCTGCGATGGGACATGTCGACGCCTCACACTCCTTCTGAGACATTCTCTTCGCGCCCTCCTTCCGCCTTCGCCCCATCCATTTCCTCCACCTGACAAGATTCCATTGGTTGCAGCCTTTGTGCATTTTGAGTCTTCTGATGAAGCTGATGAAGCATGCGCCGCGCTGAATGGTGTGCCTCATCTGTTTCAGGCTATATTGTGCGGAAGTGGGCATCGCAAGTGAATGGGTACAATTTTCAGCGTGTTGGCCGATGTAGCAAGCAAAGTATGTCTTGCAGAAGTGGACGGCTGGCGTGTGGAGAAGGCCCGTCCCCGTCGCCAAGGTGGTGGTTACTCTCGTGGTGGGTATGGAAGCCGTGGGGGTGGGGGCGGATACGGAGGATATGACCGTGGTGGTGGTGGTGGTGGTGGTGGTGGTGGTGATCGTTATGAACGAGGCGGTCAAGATTACCGTGACAGGTATGACAGACGGGATGGGGGAGACCGAAGCTATGACCGCGGACATGACCGAGGTAGCTATGAACGCAATGGTGGTGGTGGTGGCGGTGGCGGTGGCAGGGACAGATACGGTGATCGTGACAGCTACCGCGAACGGGACTACAGAAATTAATTCAAGTGAGTATGGGGCATGCCACAGCACGAGAGGGGGGGTGGGGGAAGGGGGATATGACAAGAATATCCAAAGTGGCATAAGGCTGCGCGACAGTGCACCTCGTCTTTGAATGGAAATGTGCTATGTCACAAGCTCAGTAGCATTGGCATATGTTGCAATTTGTAACAAACATCATTAATAGCAACAACCTCTCTAGCTCATTGTTCTAGTGTGTGTGCTAACCACATGACCTTATGCTGAATGCTCAACAGTTATGCTGGTCGAGAGCAAACCGTGTACTAATCCAGTGCAGAACCAGTTTTGATAAATGGCGGTTTTGGGTCCAAGTAGCTGCTTTGTGTCAAATGTGATTGGCGGTGCAAACCATGCCCACAACAAGGAACACTACACCCCTGGTTGCATGAATATCCCTAATTTCTTTAATATACACATAAGCGGTTGGACAAATGCGCTGTGGTACAGACGAGACAACACAGCATCACTGTTGATACTGGTCAATATGCAACAAGTTGCTGAAGCATTAGCCTTTTGATCAATGCAAGTGTAAAATTTCAGGTCCGGCAATAGTCTGACTGAAAATGTTCTGTCAGTGCCAGGACTGTTAACAACGCATAAGGCTGCGAACTGCACTTCACCTCAAAAAGTTGGTACCTGATGTGGCAGGACCAGTCAGCCCGACATACCAAGGGAGTGGGCATGGACTGTGTGTGTACAGACCATTAGCTACACTATATACACATAAAATTTTTCCATCAAACTGGGCTGTAACTTACAATTCTGAAATGATCAGCCTCATCACTGGTAACGGTGACGACATGATCAACCTCTTCAGTACCTCTGGAGGATAAGGATATCAGTTACTATCATGTTACCATGCCTTACACCGGATTATCTACCCAGCCTGCACGCATGACTGAATGTGGTAACGTTATTATCACACTTAAATGCATCTTTCAGGATCCGTGTCAAAGCCTTGTAACCACTGGTATGCAGGATATGTACATGCCAGTGTGAAATGCTGCTTGGCACCTACTTTCAAACCCTTGGCTACCTAAGCAGTGGCAGATGATTATGTGTTTACAGCAGCATCACATCTCATCCAGATATATCCGACACTTGCTCTTAAGACAGAGGATCAACTTCACAGCCAACCAAACTGAAATGAGATGTACCATCGGAAAACGTCGGTCAATACACCAATGAAGATAAACACAGTCCAACTGTCATGTGGGGTGCACCATAGCGCTTTGCAGTGTTCCTCAAGCCAGGCAAATGTCAGGCTTGGCTGGGTGCTGGGGCGTGATGAGCTGAATTCAAATCAGCGGTTGCCATCTTCCAGATCAGATCAGGAAACTCTTCTCGTTCGATCGTCTTGTTGTTGTTGGCATCGACTAGATCAATAAACATTTGAACTTGCTCTGGTGTGATTTCAACCCTGCACGAACTACAGATGGTGGCAAAGATGCAAAAGTGATGCGGATTCATGGCATCAACCACCTGCCAAGGTGCGGCCTGGAAAAAACATGAGATTTCGGCTTGTCCACGAAGAGTTCATGGTCGTACTGAAAGCAATGATGAAATGAAACAGACATGACGAGTTTTACCACTGGCAGCTGTACCTCGCGTGTCCAGGCTGGTATTCCAAAATTACGGCACTGGCGTCTGATTGACATGATTGTACAGTAGATGCAAACCTGTTTGATTGCAGGGCTTCTGCGATCTCCATGTGAGTCAGGTGGCCATCGGAATCTTTGTCAAACTCTTCGAATAAATGAAGCAAAGGGTCATTGTAAACTTGCGACGGGACGTGTCGCCGTCGATCCCACACCTGCAGTCATTTGATTTCGTGCATTACGTGTAAGTCAACACAGGTAGTATTGCAGGGGACATGTCTTGCCTGTTATGCTGCATACGGAAGGCACATTTCATGACGGTGTCTGTAAAAAAGCTGTCGATGATGAACAGCCTCGTGGCAACCAACAGGCGCCCGGTACTGCTGAAACTAGTCAAAGGCACAAATAGTTGCAGAAAAGTGCCACGCGGATAAGGCGCAGAGGATCGTTGAGTACGCCGTAAGAAGGGCTCGTTGCCGTGAGACGCACCGCTCCCGCAAACGCTTGCAAGCCCTTGATTTTCGTGCACTCAGGCATGGCTGCTTCATAAGCTTTATGAAAAGCATCTTTGGCCGCATCCCTGTCGTCAGCAGGGCTGGGTATCTTGGCACTTGAATTCAAGCGAGAAGATGAGAGCGGCTGGCGCGGCCGTGTTGACGGACTATGCACTACTGTCTGAATGCGTAACGTTCTCGGACAGCTTGGAAACATGTTTGTCCTGTATGTCCTTGGGAAGCTTTTTCCTGCAGCGCAAAGGGCCAGTAGGAGCTCATTGCGAAGTCACTGTCGTCGCCATATCGCACGCAAAACGCACGCTACAAGATACAAAAACTCATTGAAAATGTTTGTAAATGTCCAGGACGCCTTCCGACAAACGCCACATGACCCTGATGTCTGCACTTAGTTCCGGTCTTCCGACGCGGAGTCAGCAACTGCCGCACAGTCCACGCTCGAATGCATTGCATCTGAGAACAAATGCAGGGAAACATGTCACAAGATTCAACAGCACAGCACTGGTTGGTAGCACGTACCTGGAACTGTGGCGGAGCACGAGTGAACACTCGTTTGTGGGGTCACGTAAAATGTATATCGACGTATTTTAGTACCAGATATGATAATATGTATAAGAGTGGTAAGCAGTGTGACCCTTCGGCAGCTAAGAACTTAATCCGCTTTTCCTGGTGATCAGCGCTTCTGTTGATCGTGCTAAAAAAGGTACTGATGTGAACGTGGTCCTTCGTGTTCAGCACTCTATGCCTGAAGGTAAACGAAGGAACACCGACAGCATCTCGCTTTTATGCTCCGTCACCGTTGTCAAGTGATGGCATTAGCGGTGCGAGGGAAACGCGAGATGTCCACAGGTGTTTGCCACGTGTCTGAAGCTGCGAAGCCTGGACCATCGAATGTTCGGTGAAGTCCAACAGTGCGAGTGATCGCATCTGAACCACCTCGTCGAGGCAAGACAGCGTTGCCTCACTCAAATTATGTGATCAGACCTGAGGCCAGTGTTATTGTGACTGCATTTGATGTAGGGGATCGCCGCAGAGTGACAACGTTGTACTCCTGTTCAGGTGCACATTTGTCCAGAGACGCTGGCAGCTGGACCAGTAGGTTTATCATGACAATCCATAAACTCTGCAATGATAAGCAGTCCGTGGTCGCTGATATGCTGCAGGGCGTAGTTGCACTGAATTCCAATGCGTGTATATTGGACGGATTGGATCAGGTGAGTACTACTTGTGATCAAAGCTGGCCATGACAGGTTGAGCACATCTGGTTGGGTGCAGCTCGCAACCCACTGTACCACTCCATGTTTTGATCAACTACAAGCATGCAGTGCGTGATTCGTTCCTTTGGATGTATTGCTAGATAACTTCACGCTCAGCACATGTAAACCAGTGCCACATCGTACCGCCGTGCCGATGCCTAGCGCTACCATGGCACGTGCAGGGAATTAAAGTCGTCTACAACGCCCGTCATGATCCTGTGCATGTCGCCGTGATCTCTGGTGGAGGCAGCGGCCACGAGCCTGCCACAGCTGGCTACGTTGGGCCTGGCATGCTTGCAGCAGCAGTATGCGGAGACATTTTCGCTAGTCCTACTGCCCGTGCTGTGTATGAGGCCATTCTCAAGGTTACAGGCGAAGCAGGTTGCCTGGTTATTGTGCTCAACTACACAGGAGACCGGTTGAACTTTGGCATGGCAGTGGAAATGGCACGAGCCGATGGGCTGGAGGTGGAGCTCATGTTTGTTGCTGATGACTGTGGCGTTGCAGTTCCCGGTATTGCGGGCTCTCGAGGCATTGCTGGCACAGCAATGGTACAAAAGGTGATCCACCAGAACACAGCAGCATCCCGGGTCCCATAGACCATCCAGCCAATGCTATGCCGCTTGCTCTTTCCACAGCAGCGCCCACCGAGGAAGCAGTGTCGATGTTTCACGTATGATATCTTTGTGTGTACTACATGAGGGATGCTGTGCTGGAGAGGGTGAGTCAAATTTACTCAGGGCTAATCACACCAACGCAGCCTCCTCAAGGCTACCTCTGCAGAATTTTGACTTGCTCCAGTTTTGCCACCGGTACGGCTCAGGTGACCCTATCATGCGATGGCGCAACTCAGTGCACATTGCCTTGACCTTGGCCATTGGTCAGTGACGTTCATGGCCGATTCAGGCGCAGAGGTAGTGACATGTTGCTATGCAGCCGCATTACCACCCCTGCTTGCAGGTTGCTGGCGCAGCAGCAGCAGCTGGCCGGGGCCTGGGCGAAGTAGCTGCAGTAGCGCGTGTGGCAGCAGATGGTTTGAGGTCGATGGGCGCCGCCTTGACCACATGCAGCCTGCCCGGGGCGACAGAGGCCCCGTCCGGCCCGGCTGAGGGCGAGATGGAGCTTGGACTAGGAATTCATGGCGAACCAGGTGCCACACGATGTCCTGTAATGTCATCCAAGGACACTGTGGAACATTTGCTGGGAGCAGTGCTCAAGGCACTCTCTCCAGGAAGTGGGAGCCGATCCACGATGCAGCCTGGTGAGCGTGTGGCGTTACTGGTTAATAACCTTGGCGGCACCTCAACTCTAGAGCTGTTTATCGTGGCGAGGGATGCACTGGCCCTCCTTGCTGGTGCGACGTCTGTGCCGATAAGCGCACGTGTGATGCCCGGGAGGGCTCTGTGATCGAAGGATGCCCTTCAATCTGGCATGATGGACCATGATAGATCATGATATGGCAACCAAATTGATATGGATAAATGATTGCTGCCACTGATTTACGCCGTGCCAGCCAACGGTCTTGGATGCTCCTCGGTCTGTGATGTGATCTCCTGCAGCAGGCCTTGCTGTTGGGTGGTCGTAAGTCCCCCGCATCACTGACGTCGCCCACCATTTGACATGCAAGGGTGTCGGTGATGCAGAGCTCCTGGTAGAAGAAAGCTGCGGGATGGGTGGCAGTCGTACACCGCTCCAACACATGTCATTGCTCACGTGACCCCATCAAGGCCGCCCTGGTTCCACCACATGCCATTACCCACACATTTGCCATCCTTGCAGTCAGTCCCAACAAGGCATTCCCAGCACATTCACTGTGTAGATGGGGATATGCAGCCATGCACGCGGATGTCATGGAAGCTGGCGTGGCTTCCAAGTGTCAGGGCAGTCCAATGCATTGAATCGTTCTCCACTGCACCACGATTGTCAAGTCATCGCCACAAGCTCGTGCAGGCAGAGGGCTTGTTGTTGAGCGGGCAGCAGTCGGGACCTTCATCAGCTCACTGGACATGGCAGGGGTGTCCCTGTCCGTGATGCGCTTGACCGACGACCTGCTCCTGCTGCTCGACGCTCCCACCGCGGCACCCGCCTGGCCGCCCGCGCTGCCCAAGCCCAATCTTGAGAAACCTTTGCAGCCTCTGAGCAAGCAGTCTCGCATGGCGGTTGAGCACATAGAGGCAGAGGCAGCTGCGGGCAGGGGCGGTGGGGACCTCAGTGTGGACGCCCAGCGAGTGTGCTCCGTGCTGCGCGGCTGTGCTGAGGCATGCATTGCTGCCGAGCCTGAGCTCACAAAGCAGGATGAGAAGGTGCTTCCCATCTGTCTGGGTTTTTGGGCAGGTGAGCACCTTTGCGGGTGAGAGCATGTACGTGCGGTTGAGTAAGTGGGCTTGAATGGCACTGTGATAGCCAGGTCGCAGCAGCTTGTCCGGCGTGTAGGTGCCAACACTCTGTTGATAAGCAGCTGCAATGACGCGCATGCCCCTGTGGCCTTGATTGAATCAGGGCGCTCTCGTCATCTGCCCTGTCAGTGACATCATGGGATCCGGTACACGAGGCGAGTGGTGTCGCTGTCTTCGAAGCAGTCGTGTCTAAGATCGCTGTTCAATGGCCTGTTTCTTGTATATTCTCTGCCCCCTCCTCTACACCTCTCGCGTGTTATTTGGCTTCTGTGGCCGATGCAACAGACAACCTCTGCAACAAACTCCTGTCATTTGGCTCATGACGAATGAAGTACAGACCTGTGTCCAGTCTGCTTCATGCCACGGCATGTTCCCCCATGATGTAGATGCAACGATACGATTCAACTGTTCCTGCAACTGCGCAGGCTGGGGATGGAGACTGCGGGGAGACCTTCAGACGTGGTAGTGAGGCGGTGCTTGCGACGCTTGACGTTCTCTCGTTCAGCGACCTCGGGGTGGCGGCGAAGCGGCTCGCAATGACAGTTGGTGAGAGCATGGGTGGAACCTCCGGCGCGCTGTACCATATCTTCTTTACTGCAGCCGCGGTGACCCTGAACGGCGTGGCGGCTGAGGCTGCGGTGCCTGAGGACTGGGCATCGGCGCTGCAGGCCGGCATGGAGGCGGTGCGCAGGTATGGCCTCGCGGGCGTGGGGGACCGGACGATGGTGGATGCACTGGAACCGGCGGCGCATGCGGTAACCGCAGCCGTGGAGGCGGGTATGATGCTTGGTCAGCAGCTCAAGCTCGCCTGCGAATAACGATACGCATGGCAACCATGTATGACTCGCGGCTTGTTTAGCTTGTGCGCACGATGCGTAGCTCTTGTGGTCTGGGCTGTGTGCGCGCGCCGAGGGTCCACGTATCATCCGTCATCTGTGATGCAATGTCAGCAGAGTTTGCAGCAGCCCCAGTGTGAACCCAGTTTGTGCAGGAGATAAAAGCCCAGCCACTGTGGCGGAAGCAGGCAGCGTAGCTGCACAGGGCGGTGCGGATGCGACGCGCGATATGGCCGGCGGTGGCGGCCGCGCCAGCTACGTGAACCCTGAGCTGCTAAGGGGAGTTCCAGATCCGGGCGCGTCAGCCGTTGCTGCATGGATGGCCGCGATCGCATGCGGCCTGCAGTAGTGCCGGCAGTAGCCTGCAATCTGGCGTTGTGAGTCCTGTTGCCCGACTCGACTCGTGCTGCGTACTTGTGCTCCATGGCAGGCCGCAGGAAAGAGCCGGGGAGCAGAAAGGTCCTCCAAGCTTGCGCTGTGGGTTGCATGTGCGCTTGGTGTAAGATCTACTAACCCCCCGACGCATAGTAGCAGCACAGTGGTAACTACCACTTGCATCTCATTCATTCCCAGTGGCGTGCTGCAGCGACTGCGGTATGGTGCGCTCTTTCAAGGGGAGGAGGGCGTGCGGCTTCCGCTGGCAACGAGCTGACAGACGCACAACACACCACATGCTTCCTCCATCTAGCAACTGCACTGCTGCCTCGTGTGCCCATGCTGCCCTCGTGTAAGAGCAAACACCTCAAGGGTGTGCTGACCGCCCGATTGTTTCGTTTGTCAGTGAATAGCAACAGTGATAGAGTCACTAGGTAGCACGGTTGGGAGAGCATGGGCCATGTGCGACCCAAACCGGATGGACCTCCTTGTGCTCCAGTCTACTAAGCTAGCAAAATCTCCACGGTTGACAGCAGGTCAGGCGCTTGGTCAGCTGTAGTCATCCTGTTCACATCGGTGAAACATGTTGGATGTGTAGATCCGGTTTGAATGTGTGTCAATCCTGCGGGCTGCTAGGTAAACCACCATGAGTCAAAGGTTGTGTAGACGGCGCGGAGAGACTGCACTGTTCAAGCCCAAGTTGCAGTCAGGTATCAGCTGGTGTTATGCCACCAATAGCTCAAACCGCTTCATAGTATAGATGCTTAGGACAACCTCCAATGGTAAACTGCGACATATCCTGCATTAATCAGTGCTTGCCGACAGTGGTTCATCCGCTCTGAGAATGCTTCTGTCACACTCAGCATGGCCCAGGTGCACGTGAGGCGTCCGGCTTACGAGTGGTTTTATAACTGAACTGGACCATGTCTGTCGTGGTTCAGAACTGTTTGTTTGGGCGTGAGTGTTGTTTGTTCTTGCCAACCGCCGTACTCGCCCCACGAGGCCGTATTGAAAACAGCTGCAGCAGTATAATGGAAGGTGATAACAAGCAATCCAGTACAAGCGGTGCAAGAGCGATATAAAGCCATGATGGGTTACAATCGGCCAAGGTCGACCAGGTCCTCCCCACTGAGAGCCATGCCAGCAAAACCAGACCTTCGTGAGTCAGAGTCGAGTGCTCTGCATCAGAGATCATCTTTGGTCACAGTTGTTGTACCATGCCTGAAACATGTTGAATTTGATATGCAAGGGGGAGTTCGAGCGTTGATACTGCCAGGCCTACATATGCAGTCCGGATTCTGGACGGGATGTTGGGAAACTAACACTGAAAGCCGGACCCAACAGCGATCGTACACGGGCAATACAAGCTGGTCCCAGCAGGCAAACTGACAGATAATGAATACCATGTGTGAAGTGCATCTCATGCAGGCCTTAGATACGGTACACGTCATGTTTCTGTTCAATCTGGTGCACGATCGTGTGCATGAGCTTGTGCTTGTTTTCCCGTGTAACTCGAGATAGCGAATGCCGTCGACATGTTTAGATTCCCAATGGGACGTGAGCACCGAAAACAGCTATGTTCTGTACCCCGTCTTCGAAACACATATCGCATGCCTGCGGTGGACAATTTGTTAAGGGCCAGGTAATGGCGCCCAAGCATAAAGGAATTCTCTGAAGCTCGGTTCCAGTTCTGCGAGATCTCACCCAAAAGTGGCACCTCGACACCGGCAAGCACGATGAAAGCGTCTCTGCCCACTCGCATGGTCGAGCTCCGGCCTACTTTCAAAGCAAAGCCCGGAAAGTTTGAAGAGATGAAGAAGTTCTGCAGTGACATTTTTGTTGTTGGAGTACTGAAAGCTGTCGAGACTGGCATCCCAGACGAGACTGCGTGCATGCAGTACAGCTTCGTGGTCAACGAAGAGCTGGAAATGTTCATCTGCCGAGAAGGCTACACCGGTGCCCAGGTGCGTACCCAGAATGCCTACTGAGCGTATGTTATTGCTATGTGCTTGCATGGCTTGTGTAGGGCTGAGTATTTGCACAGCCGGTTTGACCCCGATCTCTGGACTCGAACGACGATCGCCATAGCGGTTGTCACAACAACTGCCTGTCCTCTGCGCGCACCGATTATGAACCACATCTGAGTTCTAAACATTTTCAGAAATCAAGTATGAGATTACAAGTAGGTCCCATGCACCAACAAGTGCACCGTGCACTGCGTACATTGCCTTGCGGTCAAGCAGCAAGTCTTCCTATAGATAAATAGCTATTTATTGGTACATACATGTACGAATTTTGCCTTGACAAGTTAAAGAAGACCGAGGAGGTGTCACGAGTCCTAATTATCGCAACCATCAGCAAGTGAATATACTATCTGCTTTGAGGACCGTTTACGTTCCATCCCGAAGTGAGGCATGCCCGCTCGGCCCCCAACCACTTCGTTTCCTCCCTGCGCCCTCCACAGCTCGCTGTAGCCCTGATTATTAGTGACACCTGCTATCTATGATGATCGAAACACATCCTTAGGGGCGGTTTTGTGTATTGCGTTGTCCCAAAAGAAGGCCATGTGTGAACACCCTCCCCCCCCCCCATTTTTAAAGATACACCTCCCTCTCCAAAGCCGGACCCGTGCGGGTATTGGCCAACATGTTGACTGATACACAATGAGTATAGTGCGGAATTTATATACGATATGCTAGCCTTCAACATCGCTCTCTTTGTCTACAGGGGGTGCGGCAGCATCTAGCAAACGTGGACGCTGCTCTGAAGCAGGCGCTGGAGCTCAGTGATCTCGTCGACCTGCAGGTGCCCTCCCAACTATACCATGCAAACCTGCCTACATAATTTGCACACCCCAACACGAGTAAATATTGACATACACTGGATGCACTCCGCATGCAGCAGTACTCGCTGCGCTGATGTATAGCTAATTTTCTCGCACCCGATGCTCTGTCAAAACCTGTGTCTAACGTTTGCTGCTGAAGTCAACAGACGCGTGAAGCACACGTTGTCGTGGGGTTCTGCAACGCAGCACAAGGTCCAAGCAATGCTGGATCATCCAGGTAGATCCAATCTAGCATGTGTCTAGCATGACGTGCACGACCGTTTCAATGTGGAAAGAGGGACACCGGATGTGTACCAGTCGCCTTGGAAGAAGATCCACGCCAACATGAGGCACATTGGTGGATCACACGCACGTTCATCGATGGTACTGTTGCATTTACTCTTGCACAGCAGCTGATTTCCGCACCCAAGGGTAGGTTTTCCCATGTGCATGCTTGGTGTAGATTTGTAACTAACGGTCCTTTCGAGGCAGCCGTCCATATGTGATGGTACATGCAACAGCAAGCCTGTTCATGTGAATTTGAAGAGAGCATATCAAGCACATCATGCGTTCATGGTCTGTGCCTGTGTCAGGACAACAACAAGGGGTGGTGTCATGTAGATCACGGGACCCAAAGCGGAGCTGGACCTGCTCAAAGAAGAGCTCGCAGGCTTCAACGCTACGTTCTTTGAAGAGATCTGAAGGCTCCTGTTGCCGTTAAGCGGCTTTGGGTGGCAGCCACGACCATGTTGGCAAGCTCCATCATGCACATGTGGCATTTGACTAGCACCTGAGTGATGTAATTGTGATTTCCTCTTATCAGGCCATGTGTCAAAGCGTAGATATTTAGTGCTGTTGTGTTTGTGCACCATGTGCTTAGATACCATTGTCAATATTTATTATGTGCGTCCTGATGGCGCCATGGTCACTGGCCGTTGCATGCTATACAACATTTGCGCAGGCTGCAGATGGCGGTCACAAAGGTGCATGGACACAGTTAAATAGAAATGCTCGACTAGTGCTGTAGCTGGCTCTCCGGTGAACCAGATCTGGTCTGAGTTCACCTGTTTGAGTTGTGCAAATTGTGAGTTGTCTGGTATACCCTTGGGCTGACTCCTGAAATCAAAGCTCTTCTGCAACAAGGAACCTTGTCCTGACACATCAATGGAAGGCGAAGGTGGCAATATGCGCAAGCAATATCATGTCTGGGTAGTGCGAGTGTCTGCCTGATTGAATAGCAAAGTTGACAAGCAGCTCGATCATGCCGATCACAGCAGTAAATGACCACACGTGAAGCATGACATTAACAGACATGATGGCTTCTGAGAATTGTACCAGGAACTTTGGAAAAAACGGCCGCCATTCAAGCAGGTAACTCTTGGCACTGTCACTGCATACTTGTTGAAATGTCCAATGAGCTCCACATGCTCCGCCAGTGGCAAATATGTACATTGTACACTACCATACTGCAGAGGAGGTCCCACGTGTCAGCTCTTGCTGCTGCAACTATGTTTCAGTTGCATGTACCAACTTCAAAGTGCAACAATAAGCGATGTAAAACATGTGTGGGTCGCACACCATCCATAACAAGGAGTATTCCTGCACTGGGATTTTAAACTGCTGCTTGGCCCACCCTGATGCCCCAGAAGCATCTTAAATTTACGTGATGACAATACTCCAAGACACCACAGATCACTGTGGGGCCATTTAACATGCTGGTGAACCCTCAAGTGCCGATTTCGAGCTTGCAATGGAGCAGTACCAACACGAGAAAAGCATGAATACCCGCCCGGTCGAGTAAATCACCAGGAGAGTGCGTAAATTCAGGTTTGGGGAAAGTCAAACGCCACGGCCACCTCTTGCACAAGCTGGGATGCTTCAGCAGCAGCGACGTCCGAGCCCTCAATGTCAGCAGAGCTTTCTACCTCCATGATTCGCATTCTGAGCTTATCCCAAGCCTCACGGATGTTCAGCTTGAGCACTCCCGCTGACGCAGGTTTGTCATTCTCGTCGACTGCCTCAAGTGCAGCCTGCATGTTCAGCTTGCAGTCAGCCGAAGATGTGGGGCCTGACCAACACGAGCACCTTGCAAAGCATCCCGGATTCAGGTTATTTATCAGCCAAAACACCTGGCAGCGTCCACAAACTAGTACTGGGGTATCGCAACAAAGCGTGATGGATGCATCCAGGAAGTTTGCAATCAAACTTGACCACTTGGCCAACACAAACTAGGGCTTCACAGCTTCGCGCATGCCTGATGCATACATGTCATGCAACATGGATGTAACAGCTGACAGCATGTATATTTCAATACCAACGTGTAGTTCGGCCTGCCATATACGTGCGAGCCATTTCACAGCCTTATAGACAGTTCACAGGTGTGCCGAGACACCGTCTAATTTCACACTATGTGTACATACAGATTCACAACGGCAGCATTTCTAATGTTTGGTGCTTGGAAGTGTGGGTGTGAACTTCAGTTGTGAAAGCTGGCATACTGGTGAGTTGGGCGTTGTTCACTGGGCCAGCGAACCAGCATGAACTGTAAACAGTCACCTGCGCGCTTCCAAACGTGAAAAAGGTAGACTTCAAACATTTGAAAAGGTGCGGAACGCTGTTGCGATTAGGGTGGCCACGCACCTGCAACTCGGTAACGGCACCTCGAAGCTGCACTAGCGCTGCAGAAGACCGAGATTCCGTCGTCGGCATTTCTGCTGGACTCCATGTGATGTTGGCATCTGTAGGAACTGATGGATTCGTCTCTGTAGGCGTTACGGTGCTGGGCTCATCTGATGCATCCCAGTCGTCCAGGAAAGGATGGCTCGGACGCAACACTTCGGCAGCACCGGAGGGCAGCACAGGCAGGACCCGCTGCCATACTTTCTCTTCTAATTCAGTACCTCGTACCAATAACGTATCTAGCTGTTCGTCAATAACGCGTGACACTGCCTCCTGCATCAGCGAATTGGCATGTTTTGAAAACGCGCGAAGACTTGTCAACATACCTGCATCAAATCCGCAAATCCAACTGCGAGGCGACAGGGCCACCATGGACCTGTGAAATTTTTTTAACGGCGAGCAAACGCACCCGTTTTTCTTCGTCAGTCATCACGGCATCGTTGACGAGCGTGTTCACCTGCTGTAGCCCGATATTTAGTTCCGAAAGAAGCGCGGGACCCATCAGTATTGCACCAGTAGACAGACGTGGAATAAATGCAATGATTTCTTTAGGTCCTGACACCCAAGAAGCCAAAGACCGCCGAAGACCACCGTCGTACGCAGGAGAAGTATTTGCTGCACGAGCATCCACACGTCTTCCTCGTGCACCAGATATTCCAGTACAGAGGACACCCATGATTCTGCGTTTGTCGGTGAAAGATGGAATGTGATAGCCGTTTAACTCTTGCCTGTAAATCTTGACACACAACCGCAGAGACTCCGTAGATTCTCACGCAAGGGAAGCGAAATGCAACCACCGTCCAGGTCACAGCAACGTGGTTATGGACTGGTCATGTCTGCGACCCGCTAAGCATGATTCGAAGCAGGTATACCGCGTGTAACGACAAGCACTGCCACTTGGATGATTTGGCTTGATGTAACGCGGGAGGCATGCGCACAGATGCCGTGGTCTCGATCGCACTTCTTGTGGGCGTAAAGAGCCGATAAACACAATAGGGCAATGCACCCTGACCTGCGCCAGCATGCGAACCCTCGCGTGTGGAACTAAACCAGGAAGGACAGCATTGCCCAGACTGCATCAGTTTCAATGCTTGCTGAGCCAGTGAATCTGCAGTGAAGATGTGGCTTAATGGCTGAATCATGACAGCCGAAACGGATCGTCCGCACATCGAGCAGTGGCTGGATGTCAAGTTGTCACAGCTTCAGGCAGCCAGCCCCGCACAACGGTGTGTCTGCACACAGATCACAAACGCCGTCAAGGAAATACGCAGAACAGACATTCCAATGTGAATCGGCTAACCATGTTGGCACTGCGCAGCTTCATTTCATTGGCATCGACCCTGCTCAGGAATGAGACGGGGAATTCGGAGGTGCTGCAAGCACGCCAAGAAATGCTGGCCCTTGCAAAAGTTATGGTGCACTCTGGTGATAGCCCCCCGGACTTGCTGGCCTCAGCCCTTCTCCAGCTCGCAGTTGCATACAGCAACATGTCTTTGTATGAACAAGCGCTGGCCCACTGCACAGATGCGGTTGCTTTGGCATACCGCCTACACTCACACGCTTCAGCAGATGACAAACATGCAGCAATTGCACAGATGGACACCCCATCAGTATGTGCCTAACACGAGTGGTCGAAACTCAATGTTGCAGTGCTGGAACACAGGCATGTGAATGAATGCCCGTGATGTACAGGCTCTAGACCTGTGGAAACACGGCACACACTTGCTCGGTGACTTGGAACTAAAGCTGTATCATGAACTCCACAGCAAGGCCAATTTGCTGCGAGCCCAGGCCCACTTTGAGGCAGCATTCCCGGTGCTGCTCAGCCTCCGTTCCCACTGCACAGACGATGCGCTTCAGGACGGTGTTCTGAACTTTCTACAGCAGGTTTGCATTTTTCGGAGAGTTGTTACTGTTATCCTTGCACTGCAGTTCTGTACCGATTTGAGCACTTGGCACTCTGCAGCACAAATTCACATCGCCAGGCTGCTCTGGGTTTGGCTGGACCTCAGGGCAACCAAAGAGGTCCATATCCAGAACGGAAACTATGAAGGACGCATTTAACGAGCAATGTCGAACCGTAGAAGCCTTGCTGGGGGTGGCACATTGCATTGTCGTCATCGACTTCATCCTGTAGGCCCACTTTATCGGATGAAGCCAGGCACCCTGCTTGAGCGAGAATCAGGGGATCTGTTGATTTGGCTTTGTGATATTGTTGTGATTTGGTTCAGCCGAGGTCATAGGAACAGTGTTTGTTGCTCCGAGCGAGCGAGGCATTGTCCCACACAAACAGTCATACACAACGCAGGCGCATGGGTGAGAATGAGTGCGCTGGCATGCATAAGGTCTTGGAGGCACATGCAGCGGTGGAGTCTTGCTTTGGCGGTGGGTGAATGCTATGGTTCACTTGGCACAGAGGAGGTCCGCCTGGCCGAAATAATCTCCAGCCGACAAACGCAGTTGGAGGCCGAGCTTGAGGCTGCGAGGCAGTGGCAGGTTGGCAGAGCAGCAGGACAGAGCAGGCATACAGAGCCTCTGAAAGTGCAGCGGCACCTGGTAAGCAAGGTGTGAACATAAACTGTGTGGGCAAGCTGGCTTCAACCTGGGTTTCACATTGCACGTTGGGCAGCATGCCAGAAGGCGGTGCAAGCATCAACTTGCATTTCATTGAATTCTTGCAGAAATGCTGGAGATCGAGTATGGTTGCACCATGTCAAGTGTCCATGCGCTGTGACATTCTCCTCTTATGACAGAATGAAAATTACCGTTGGACAGTCATGGTGTGATGTTTTGCAGCAACAGTGCGGTGTCCACTGTCCTGGCAATTCCGTGTTAATGTGTTGACATGCTTCACAGTGACTTAGTCACAAGACAATTGATGGTGTCTGCTCGGGATACAATTGGGGGTCCACTCAGGCCAAGACAGTTTCTCAAGTCACCGCCCTGTTTACGGCAACATCCAACAGTATGCTGGTGAACTCCAATGTGGATATATTATTGGACTGGTGTCATTGCAGATCGGGGCATCAGCAGGGGATCTACAGGTCACTGTGGGCAGAGCCCGGCAGTACCTGGATATTGCTGTCAGCCTGCTGCACATGTGTGAGCAGCAAAACGCGTCTGTGATGGCAACGAATGACACAGAATTCCGCAGCAGCAGCAGGAGCTACAGTAACAGCGAGACTGGAGGCCTCAGTTGGAGCACACCAGGCTGTAGCCGGCTACAACAGCGTATCAATGAATGCCTGTACAATGCTGCAGTAGCAGACGCTCTGAACCGGGAAACACCGGAGTCACAGGCGCATGCGACAGCAATCGGAAAGCTACGCGAGGTGCTCAGCCGGGCGGCGTGCAGTGGAGGCAGTGGATTGACACTTGAACTAGAAGGACAGACCTTGCTACTGATGGGAAAGCTGCAGATGGCTGCGGGGCATGGAGGAGAAGCAGTGGACACGTGCGCCACACCTTGGCACACACGTGAATGTGGTACATATGCGCATGTATTCGTTTACAGGGAAGTGCATGCCCATGCTGATGCATGCAGTTCTCCCATGGAAACAAGACGAGTCAGAATCACTCTCTGCCACATGCCTGCCTTCACTAGTTCTGATGAAGTCAACATGAGTTACAGGAGGGAATGCAACTCATTGAAGTGGCCCTAAGCGGTTCTGACACGAATCAGCACCATACTGTGCAGGTTCCGGCAGCTGGTTGCTGTACAAAGACAGTGCAGCCGCAACAATATCACATGCAAGCGGCGGGTATCTGATGCAAGTTTTCGTCTTGCGCTGGCATTAAGGTCGATCGGGGATTTGGAGGAGGCAGCAGATCTGCTGACAGCAGTGAGAGACTCCTTGCTGCGCGCACCAAAGCAGAGAGAAATGCTGCTGGCTGTTGAGCGAGAAATGACCAGCACAGCTACAGCACGTGGGACGCACAAACCGGGGGAGAAAAGCCGTCACCAATCACAGCTGCCATAAAGGAACCAGACTGGGTCGTGCACCGTTTTTGTTGTGCGACTCACTTTCCACCTTGGCTCTAGTCGCCAGGTCACCCGGCAGTTGCTATGCTACACCTTCTCCATCTCATCCTCATCCTATGAACATCAGGGATGTGACACCAAGGGATGTTGCATGCTGCAGTTGTTGCATAAGCAGCCGGCATCTAGATGCACAGGCAACCTGTAAAACACAATGAAACAGAAGCACACCAGGTGCACAAAAAACTTTTTGGGCTTGCCACTAGCCTCGTAGTCAATTCTGACTTTCCATGGGTAATTTGGTGACAATGATACCCCCTTGTAATCTGTGACGTTGCTCTCTATGGTTCCCTCCTTGTCCTTGATTTCCATCCCGTTCTTGAAGCCAGGAACATGGAACACCTTAAAGTCTACTTTAATTTTGACCTGCTTCTCGCAACGACGTTATGGCAGTCGTTAGCTGTCCACCCTGTGGACCTTGCGCCCGTGCCATATAGCACGGCGGTAACGCATGGTAACCTTTTCAAGACAGTTTCGTACTTTGTCGCCTGAACCATAGCTGGCTTGAGCCACCACTGATCGTCGAGGGATCGGGGCACGGCGCTGATTTACTACACCAGATTGCGAAAACATGCAGCCGGCCATGTCTGGAGACTGGAAACAGAACGTGGTAGATTGATCTTAACAGTAATGCAAACAGACGCTGGCACACGTATTTTCCGGTCCGACTGCAACAGGGCTACACAAGGCGTAAATCTGGCAATTGACCAACGCCGCAAAGAACCCGATATCAATGCGACTTGATGAATACTGTGCACACCAAATGCCGCAGTATGCCGTTGAAGTACAACCCGCAGACGAACGTGCCGTACCGAAAAAAGAATGGCTGAAACGTTTCGGGAGCTAGAAGACCATACTATGTGGGTTACACAGGCTTGTATACGTGAACGTTGTCGACACAAAAGCACGGTTCGCGTCTACTCTGAGTCCTTACATCGAGACTCAATGGCCATCGGTGCTTTCTGGAGCATCGAGTCAAAATTTGGTTGTGTGATCTCTAGCTGCAGCGTTGCACAGATACTGTACTGTGGACACGGAATCCGTTTTTGTTGATCAGGCTATATTTGGCTGAAAGAACCTCACCACCATGCATGCCACGTGTGCAAGTGCGCGCATGATACATTTCGCGACCGACACCGCTCGCAGCTCTTTCTTCGTGTGGCGCCGAATAGCTGACTGGCGGCAACTTGTCATTTTAGTGTGCTTTGTACGCTTTTTCAGACCATGTTGACCTTATAAGTTGTTCCTCTTGGTCCTGCATCGTGAGCATACGTTCCCATCAATATACACGGTTGACAATACAAATAAGTCGACGCAAGAGGTATCAAGCGGTCCACTCCCTGATGAGTGTGTTGAGCCTTCCAAACATGGCCGCGCCGTTCAGCGCTTTCCGCTCTGTGCCCAGCCGGACAGCGAATGATGGGCTCAACAGGAAGGGACTGGTGCCGATCGACGCAATGCTCATACCAGCTGAGTTTATCACCGCGTTTTCCATTCCTGTGGTCAGCTTTGACCAGCGCGAGGCACCAGCGACTAGAGCTGTGTTGAAACCACCTTTCGAGCTGCCGCTAGCTTTTGCGGTACGAACTGTTCCTGATATTAGTTATTTCCTTCAATTTGTGCTCTCACGCTGCTTTTGCTTGCTTCTTGTCCCCCCCCGTGTCGTTGCGGATTGTCAGCATTTTCCAAGCACCCGCTAGTTCTAGCCCGTTTCTAGCGACATACTATATATCCATCTCGCAATGCAGCTGTGACGCCCATATGCGCGGTGCTGTAAATGTGCTTTTTCACGATGCGGATTGCGATAATGCCGCCGTGCGCAGAGCTGTGTTGCTCAACTCTGTATGTTTTCCAGCGCTTGAAGTATAGCATAGGCAATTGGCACGGTCATCAGGCGATGCTGCCGCTTTTGCTGGCATATTCCGGATCGTCGGTATCTGGAAAGTATCTCATCGTGTGCGCTTCGCCATACCGGAGACATACAGCACCCCACGCTCAACAGCCTCAGAATCATAGGCACGTATGCATTGTCTTTTGTGCAGGAGTCTGAACTTCCACCGCCAAGGACGCAGACCGATGACCCTGTTTGCTCCGCTGGCCATAGTCCATCTGCAGCACCGCGTGCGTTCTCCCATCTACAACATATATGAAATTATAGATGCAGGCGCCAAGTACAAACTGTTGACAAATTTGTCCTGTGACGTCAGAGGTTGTGTGCACAGTTTGTGCATGTGATTTCATCAGCTGGCTCACGGTCGGTACGATTGGCAAGGTCATGAGGATGCATTCGGTGGTGATAAGCATTTGGCATAGATACTGGAAACACATGCTCTGAATATTGGCTGGTGATGCGCAAATGTCGGGTGATACTGTCGCCGCACGAGTTCAGCTTGCTCTTGCATTTGTTCATATGTTCCGCGGTTTCGTGTCTCAATCCGTACATGCTCTTCCTTGAGGAATATAAGCCTCGCTACCTGCAGCCTCAGGCAGTTCACATTGCATTTCGTCTCGTGACGCCGGCGTGACCCTTACGCGGCATCGGTCCCGTGCAATACTGTCGTTATATGGAGTTATGGCAAGCGTTGGCCGCGTCAGACATGCTGTATCCTTCGGATAAAGCCATTTTGCGACGGGAACACCGGCTGTATTCAGGCCTGGTGAACGCGCGCGGATGCGCATCCACGCGTTCGTACTTGTGTATGACCCGGTTTTCGATTCTTGTATCCTATCCTGCATCGTCCGGGCCATTCGTGCGTTTTTGTGGCGTATGTGAAACAAGCGTCGCATGCAAGGCAGGCGAATAGCGCCTTGTCCTGCATGTAGTACAACGTTGGTGCCACAGCCTGGTGGGACAGTCCTGGTTTGGAATGGACTGGGCCAATGAACCATGTGGAGTCCGGCAGGCGTTTGCAATTGCTTTAGTGCCTGTGGCTTGCAGATTGCAACCCCATCCAGGCCCATGTCGTATCAACTAGCTCAGGGGCGGATCATGCTAAGCCTCTGCACAAGCCACGTGTCGTGTGGACAGACGAGCTGCACCAGAGATTTTTGCGGGCTATCGATGCAGCTGGCTCTGATGAAGCTGCAGTGCCTACTGTCATTCTGAAGGTGGGTCCTTGAGGCATGTGCTCATGTAGCGGCATTTATCCAGCTTTGCAAATCTCCACAAATTGCACCATAATCCGTGTGAGCACTGCTTCTTATGCAGCTCATGAATGTGAGTGGCCTAAGCCGAGACAATGTCGCAAGCCACCTTCAGAAACACCGCCTAGGGCTGAAGCGTGGGAAATCTCGCAAGCGAAGATCATCCACACTTCAAGGGCCAAGGAGCAAGGTGTCAAAGAGCCATGATGCCACAGTGGGAGGTCAGCCTTACGGGAGCGGTGTGTTTTAGTCATTTCTCTTGCACTGTACAGATGTGAAGGTGCCATGTTAAACCTAGAATCGCGCTTTTCATCCTGAGGGTTCGCCTGTGCGTCCGTGCAGAGCTTTGGGAGCAGGATGGTACCCCAGTGCCGGGTGAGGTGGCCACAGTGATGCACGACAGGGACACTGCAAAGAGCTGCGACGCCTCTAACCCTGCTGGAAGCGAGATGCCTGTGGCAGCTCCGTCAAGAGAGGGTGACGGCAATGATTGCGAGGGCTCGAATGAGCGTGACGACTGTGATGCTAATGAAGGCCCAGGGAGTGACGACGGCGCCGGGGCGGGGTCAGACAACCGCACAGCCTGTAACGCGAGTGGCATGGATGTGGGCGAAATGGCGCCGCACGGCTCGCATGCAGGGGGCGGCCATGGTGCTGGGGCGGAGGGGCAGGGTGGGGTTGCGGACACCGGCAGGAGCGAGTCGCCAGTGGCGGCAGACGGCGCACCGGGCAGCAGCGGGGACGGCAGCCAGGAGCGTAAGCACGCGGGCGTGTCACCGTTCCATAGCCGCTCTGGGTCAAATCACGCAAGCAAGCAGCAGAACACCAGCAACGGGGCGTCCAGGGCTAACGGGTCTGGGTCAGAGCCCACTGAGGGCAGCCGCACTGCTGGTGCAGGCCAGTCCACGAACAAGCAAGCCGTGCAGCCAACACCGGTGGCACAGTCGTCTGCGCAGGCTGTGGACGGGGGGCTTGCGGCTGCCGGGATGGTGAGCACGCCGCTGCTGCCGGTCAGCGCGAGCCACTCTGCTGTTACGCAGTCAAACGGCGCACAGAAGAGTGGGGGCTGGTATGGCAGAAGTCTGGTACCCGTCGGCATCCCGCTACGGTTGCCGTCTGATATTCAGGTACCACTGGGGAACACGGAGAGGATCTGTGCACCCAGGACTGGAGACGGCGCATGAACTTGTTTTTTGGGAGAGAGGGGCATCGGGGATATCAGGCTACGTAGATCAGACAGTGTTCACTTCTGACCTAGTGGCGAAAAGTGCGATGGCACGGAGAATTACTTGTGTTTGCAGGTGGCCGTTTGGCCACCGTTGAGGTACCTGTGTGCCTTGGCTTTGGATTCTGGAGTGGCTAATGTCTTTGCACATGCATGCAACTCGATATTGCTGCACATCTGTACATGATATTATGAAGCTAAGGTTTGAGTGCCAGGGTATGGATGTGTTTCCGTGGCTTCGGATGCCATTGCGGATCAAGAGGCGGGTGAAGGTATATGACTGGGATCTTAGCTGACAGGCCTTGGCGTCAAAATCCTCATGATGACCCCTGGGCAAGGTCACCACGAGGATGAGCCTGGACTTGGGACCACGACTGGATTCAAGCCGTACATCGGACTGAATGTAAAACCATTATATATGATATATTCAAAGCATGCACCGCCTATCTAGCCTCGAGATACATACTTCCCGATGTAGACGAATGGGCGTGGAAGTACTGATGAAGCAGTACATGTGCTCTGGGTTATAAGACTGCACTTGTTGATCTATGCCTTCTTTGAATTGTAGCCACTCGCCTTTGGTGCATCGTTGTGTGACATCGATGCATTCCGAGCTTAAAGCTGTCCATGTTGTGTGAGGTCGTGCTTTCTGTTTCGTGGCTACTGTCCAGCACTGGCTGTGGTTGTGGGCCATTCTGAAAACCTGTGTACAACACATGTTTTTGGTATGTAGTTACATCGAAGAGGGGCACGGTCACAGGTGCATCACGCCACAGCGTACAGGTCTCGAATCAGACCACCCTATCACACAGCCTCTGCATACGTCCCTCCTGGACACTCCGCCGGTTCAAAACTTTTTGGTATGTATATGTGTCACCCAATCAACATAAAACCATGCACCAGGCATACTCCAATATGGGTGTGCAGAGGGAGTAGATATGTTGGGTTTGCATATATCGCACAGAATGTATCAGCGTGCTGATGATGTTAAGCATTGAAGTGCGTCGTGGCGGGTGGGTGCAGACGAATGCTAGTCGGCCATCAAGCCAAACCCACTCATGTATTAGCCACAGCAAACCTGCTGGTAGGCGTATTACTCAATACATGGAACCAGATGCTGCGGGAAGCTTTGATAGCACACACGCATATGGAAGCTGTAGAAGCCTCCATGTGGCAAGCTGGTAATGCAACCGCCATGCTTTACTCAGTAGTGTTTCACAGAGATCAGAGCAATTGCTCAGATTTGCCAAGGGGTCGACGCAAAAGTCAAAACAGGCACGTGAAACATGATGCTCACCTCACCCAGAACCCTTAAAGCCACACAGTAAACACACAAACCAAACCGCTAGACTTCTCACAACGCCCGGAATGCAGACTTACCAAGCAAGTGGGAGAGTCAGCCCATACTGTTGCCCGGGAGTTTTTGCTGAGAGTTTGCCGGGAGTTTCTGAGAGTTTTTGCCGGTGTGCCAGTGTTGTAGCAAAGAGTTGCGTGTTGAGGACTACTCCAAAGGGGTCATCCGCATCTGTCACCTTATGACTGCTCTACAAAAAACAGCTGAGGTGGGTGACAATTAGCTCGGGACCAGCGCCGTGGTCATTCCACTCACCAAGCGTATGGGAGCAACACACAGGAGTCTTTGGCGGGATAGTTCCAATGCCCGGCATGCAACAGAAACAAAAGGAATATGTTTTAGGGGGATGCCACATGGGGGCCTATTTCGGGTCGAAGTGGAAATGGAAATTTCCACTTCTCGAAGTGGAAAGTCTGGGCCTCGGTCCCGCTGTGTTGCCGCTCGAGGCCTAAGTTGGATCTTAACATTATCAGAAGTCTCTTACATTCCGAACACCATCGTTTGCGATTGAAAAGCACGCCTTGGCGCGGAACTGTGCTTGCGTGCGGAGGACCTGATGCGTGCCT
>JAUMHO010000012.1:1956314-2086577 GCA_032360965.1 Ulva armoricana
ATCGTGACGATAGGGCACCGCGTTATTCGTCACCTCTATGCTTTATCGTCATACGATAAGCCCCCGTGGAGACAGGGGAGGGCCTTGGGAGGGCCTTGGCAAGGCTGTTTTGGTCCAGTGTTTGTGGCTTGCTGGGCCCTTGCTGTACCGCGTTAAAAAGGGAAACATAACTGCACCACGGCGTGACAGCTGTACTGCAAGTAGTCCAGATGCCTGCTCCATCAGTAGTAAGCAACATTGCCCGCGCTCGCGGCAACATCGCTGCACCAACCGCGTACTTGCCTTTGTGGACTGTACGACTGCAAGATTTGGGCTCAGTGATGGCAGCTGATCCGATGCTAAATACCGCTGTAGTCGTCACTCCTGGTACTGCAGAATCACATTAGTCAAGTGCGATCAGGCGCAGAAAGCATGCCCAAGAAGTTCGTATTAACCACCATGGGCTTACAGCTGGCTGATAGTGCGCAGCTGAACGCGCACGAGCCACCTGCTAACGTTGTCAGCAGCCGCTCTGCACCTGCACAGCTCCTGCCACAGGAAGACGATGCAACCTTTATAAACTTGCGTGATATTGCCAAGGAAGTGCATGATCTGGGAGCCAGGCACTTAGACAGCAAGCATGACGCGGCAAGTTTTGCAAGTAACCGGTTGATGCAAATTGGGATTAAGCTCCCCAAGAAGCAGCGAGTAGGTGCGATACCACAGGTTACAGAACTCATTCAGCCATTGCATTCATATAGTAGCATATGTATCGTGACAGAGAGCTTATTCTGAGCAGCTGCCAAGCATGGCGTAGCATCGCTGAAGAAAGCGATGAAGCGAGAGCAACAGCAGGAACAAGACCTCATCGACTCAGGATTCCTAGCGATACGGGGAAAAGCAAAGCTGAAAGCGAGAAAAGTAAAGACAGCCAAGGGGAGCAAAGACCGCGGTCTAAATGAGGCAAAGGGTTTCAAGGCAGGTCTGGTCAAGGTACATTCAGATGCAATCAAGAAAACAGCAGGAAAGAAGCTCAGGGCAGGAAAAGGATAAGATTTCCGACGATAGTTATCTTCTGTGATGTCATGGCTTGGACCAGATGGTTTGATTATCGACATTCTCTGCAGCAAGCTGCTGTCCCCAATCAAGGCTTGATCATATGTAAATGTGACTTAATGCAGTGTACAATGCGGAAAGGGACGGTTTACATACCATGGCGACTACCTGTTCACAGCTATGCACCTGCACTCTACCACACAGGTCAGTCCGCAACCTTCTCAGTGGTTGCATGGGTACACATTGCATGCCACAGCAACCTGTGACTTTCCACGTTTCATGACCCGCAAGTCGACTGTGATGCAACAGGCAACATGACGTCGACTATGTTCCAACAACAATGCCTGTTGTGCCGTCACTGCACCAAGAGGATCGGGAGGTAGTTTCTCGCAAAGCTCGACGTCGCACCACGTCACCCTGATTTTGATGCAAGTCGATTCCTGCGGAAAGGTGTTTCGATATCCGAAACAGACATATCTTATCGTTCCGCGCAAAGGGAACATGTCTACACGTTATATTCTTGCACATGCGGTCGGTGAGGCTCGTTGCGCATACTGATCGTTTTGTTGTGCCATATTCACACTTGAGTTGGCAGTTTCGTCCACAGGCAAGTCATCATGCAGTGCTGAAGCAAATCTGAGTATCACCGGCATGTTGTGGTGTTTAGATATAATGATCGCCAGCTGAAGCCATGACCATGTGGGTACGTCCGTGCATCGCGGGCTGTGAGCTTTGTGTGATCATATGTAACTTGCAAGGCGCACGAACTCGTAAAACTTGAAGATTAGCTGCAAACGTGTGGTATCATATTAGAGAATGCATGGGTCACAGTGGAACCTTCATGTTCATTGAATGATGACCCCGTTGATGCAGTCATTCAGCAGCCTGAAAGGAGCCCTCCCAGGACGAGTGAAACGATCCAGCACGTGCCCGGAGCAGGAGTCTGCTGCACGTGTTGATGCTGTAGAGGAGTCACAGGAAGAAGCCACAGATCAGACACCCTCCAGGGTCAGTAGTGGCCAGATATCTGGAACAGCACCAACCAGTGAACCTGCACCAGACCCCGTTGTGGGGCAATGCGTTTCGTTAGGAGCACAAAGCTACGAAGAATCTCGACTCAGGAAGTTTGAGGGGATCTTGTCACGAGGATTTGTAGACCTGCAAGCCCTGGAAGCAGTACGCTCACAGTGTATCATCGAGGCAGCCAGCGCCACACCACATGACAACTCACGCAGTGCATTTGCTGCTCTGGCAAGGAAACTGTGAGCTCTTGAAACTGTTCAAAATAAGCTGTCGCACACCACGGCACTGAGCGAGCACATGCGGGCAGAGCCAGTCCTTCTGCTCAGACTTGAGTGCAGTGCCGTAGGATCGCACGTTGCAATCCAACCCATGCTTTCTCTGTAACATGCGGTGTGCGCATATGCACAAATTATGTGCACATGGGCTATGTTTATGAAAGCGGATGGCATCTGGAAAACTTTTTTCGGTTCGCAGGCAGCATGGACCGGGATACCGCACTGCTTGAGACCGCGGTGCTGGCGATTACTGCTGCGGTATGAGCCTCCAAGCCAAACAAGAGCGAAGCCCACTGTGAAACGGAAGCGGCAGGAGTATCAAGACATGGTTCCAGCATACTATGACATCGACAATGAACTGCGATCAGATGATGACATAGCCGATCTGAAGCAGGTGCTGGATTATCCATCTCACAGTAGATACGCTTGCTGGTCTGGTGCAATTTATTTGTCTTTACATGCGTCTGCGTTTGTAGGTCTCCGTTGATGTGCCCAGGACAGCTCCGGATGTAGTGTTCTTTCAGCAGGATCCAATGCAAGCAACACTCAGGCGGTTACTGTATATCTGGGGTGTGCGACACCCAGCCAGCGGATATGTACAGGGCGTGAACGATTTAGTCACGCCCTTCCTAGCGGTGTTCCTGTCAGAGCACTTTGATACTGACGACATGTCGTTATGGCAAGCCAGCAGCCTCTCCGAGGCACAGCTTGTGGCAGCGGAAGCAGATTCGTACTGGTGCCTGTGCAAGCTTGTTGAGCGGTGTGTACCTCTTCACAGGACCATCGCACAACGCATGCATGAGTCCCGTCTGCATCACCTTCTGTGCGTATGATGCGTGCACAAAAGTGCAGATGCATCAGCATGAACACTGTACGGGCAGCGCGTCTTCAGTTTTAAAGAGCTTGATGTACCAGTGATGTCCATGTGGAACAGTGATTTATTGGCCTCACTGTGCAGGGTGCAAGATGTGTACACAGCAGGGCAGCCTGGCATTCAGCGATGTTTGCACCAACTCGGAGAGCTGATATCACGGGTGGATGGCGTCCTGTCCAGTCACTTTGAGGCAGAGGGCATCAGCTTTTTCCAGTTTGCATTTCGTTGGGTCAACTGCATGCTGATTCGGGAGTTGCCATTTCAGGTATCAATACGACTGTGGGACACATATCTGGCAGAGGGATCTCGCTTCAGCGAATTTCTCCCATATGCATGTGCAGCATTTCTCCTGCACTGGAGCAAAAAGCTGAAAACCATGGACTTCCAGGGTATGATTTTGTTCCTTCAGAAGGCACCCACGAAAGAGTGGGGATATAAAGAGCTAGAAATGGTCTTATCGCATGCGCACATGTTAAGAGCGTCTTTTGATGATTCGCATGGACATTTAACTAGGTAGAATGTCTTGTAAATGCAGCAAGGACATTCATACACATCTCAAGAGCAGAACTAATAGGATCTACAATATCACAGAGAACTATCTTTCCCCTGGGTACATGGTGATTCTCAAATTTTCTTATATCTTCGGCAAATCAGTGTGATTGTTAATATTTGTTTAAACTTGACATGTGTCAGAGTTGTGCTGCAAGATGCTGACAAGATGGTTTCAATCGCGAATGCCGATTTAGTATATGTTATCATGGGACTCGGTGAAGTGGCCGAAAATTTCGGAATTTGTGGTTACAGCCCAGCTAGATGGAACAGGCCTGATTTTTATTTAGTGCAGCTACTGGTCTGTGGAGACACAATCCATTCCCACTCTCACTGTATATCGAGCTGCCGACTCCGGCCACATTATTCAATAGTCAGTGCCAGGTTCTTGCAGTGGGTGACATTTTAGGTTGCTGTGGATAAAGTACAACGCCTGAAAGTTGCTGCGCACACATTTTGCCTATTTTTTGTCACCCTGTCTGCCTGTATCAGAGTTTGCAATGATTAGCTGCAGATGTCTTGTTAGATCCCTCAGCCAAATATGCCATATGCAATCCACACCACTTGCACACAAATCATGCATTTTAGGTGTATACCTGAGGTAGTTATATGGACGAACCGTGAGTCAAGACAAATCCCACTTCCATATCACCCATATGTGACCGATTTCCAAGCAACACAGCTCTGTACTGAACTGCAGCGAAACATGTGCAATTTTACATTACAAATTGCGCATGATGCTCATGCACACATATGGCAGTATTAGGTACGAATTTTTAAACAGGTGTACTTCTGACCTGCCTGCTAAAACAATTGCACATATCTGCCACAGCGCACTCTGGCACTACCACCTGCACCTGTTCATTTCGGACCGCACTAATCTATTCCACACCCTCAATCTTATCCTCTACTTCCATGTATAGTTCCTTCAGCCTATTCAGCTGCTCTTCATCAGCATCCCAATACCCACGACCAGATGCCTCAAGAAAATTCGCCACCATTTTCCGGAATGAATTGGGGTTTGCATCCATGAGCCGTTGCGCCATCTCAGGATCTTCCATGAATGTTGAATTTGCCTCATCATACACCCAGTTATCGACTTGACCTGATGTTGCAGACCATCCCATGGTATTGTTCAACCGCTTCTGAATCTCACGCACTCCCTCATATCCCGTACCCATCATACCCTCATACCACTTGGGGTTGAGAAGTTTGGTCCGAGAGTCTAAACGAACTGTCTCAGCTAGGGTGCGAACCTGTACAACCAAAAATATCTCAGAAAATTGTATCAACCAGAACGGCTACTGGCTGAATGCAAGCAGCAGAGAAATGCATTTGCCCATAGTATGAACATTCAAGAATATGATCGCACAGCAAGCTAGTTCACAGGGCAGAATGAAGAGTTCCTTGCCATCAGTCCGCAGTCACACCTGTGCATTAGCTGTGGTTGTATCAGCCACATAAGAGTTGGGCTTCTTCCCATCCTTGCGAAGACCCTGAACAAGGTTGGTTGGATCCGAATCAAAGTAGTGGCTCACATCAGTCAGGGAAATTTCAGAGGAATCGAGATTCTGGAAGGTCATGTCGACAGTGGACATCGACTTCTCAAAGACGGCCCGCGCCTCTTCACCACCAGCACCTGGACGATCAGAGTTGAATGCAAATGACTTGCGCTTAAGATACATCTCCTGCACACACAGCACCGACGTACAAATCATCTGCGCCTTCCAATTTCAATTAAAGTCAGTCACAACGGAAGTGGACATCACACGAAACTCTTTCAAGAGTTTGGCTAAATAAAAAGCCAACCACAAATACCCTCAAAACATTGAATATAGGCGGATGATGGGCACCTGCAGCTGGCTCTCATCACTCCAGCTCGAATTCTCGACGGCGAGATTGACATTGGAGGAGTAAGAGCCGGACGCATTGGAAAAAATGCGTGTCGCAGCTTGACGCGCTGTAATACCCAGCTCCTCAGCCTGCTCAAGAGCGTGCTTGCGCACATAGTTATCCTCTGGCGCCTCATCAAGCTCCGCCACCATCTTGACAGCGCGGTCCAGAAGGTTCATTTGGTTGACAAACAAATCCCGGAACACACCAGAGCAATTGACAACAACATCCACACGCGGGCGTCCAAGCTCCTCAAGCGGAATAATCTCGAGCTTGTTCACTCGGCCAAGCGCATCAGGCACTGGCTTCACACCAACCATCCACAGTACCTATGACACGCATCCGGTATTTGTCCACCAGCGGCATACCATCACACATACAAACCACAACTTGGACATTGGGTGACAGGTCACTACGCCCAACAGCAACCCCATGCTGGGTAACTATCTTGATCAGGCTCAAGAGGTTCACGAAAATCCAGCTGAGAGTGCACACCTGGGCAAGGGATTCGCCGTAGGTCTTAATGTTGTCGGTGCCCCACAGCACAAGCGCAATCGACTCGGGATATTTATTGCCATTCGTCATCTTCTCACGCTCCAGTAACCTGTCAACGACAATCTTAGCGCCCTTGACAGCAGCAGCGGTGGGGATGCTCTGGGGGTCAAGTGCGTGCACATTCTTGCCAGTGGGCAACACACCGGGATTACGGATTGGATCACCACCGGGACCGGGTGTCACATACTCGCCACGAAGACCTTCTGCGAGTGCGCCTAACTCATTGTCCTGCACGATCTGCTTCAAGCAGAACTCTAGGTACCCAAAGAGGGCAACCATATCCTGCCCGTTAACACGGCCGAACTCACCACCCTCCAACGCACGGACCCACGGCTCCTGGTAAAAGCCTGTCCACTTCAGCAACTGTGAGACCGGATTGGCACCAATACGATCACCAGCACCTGTACGGTCTCGCACAAACTGGGCCACACAGTCACGCGCTGCCATCGTTATGCGCTCATTTAACGCCACATCTTCGAGTGTGCCGATGTTGTTGCCGTTGTACACATCCTCGATGTTGCGGCCAGCCGCCTCTGCAAGCATTGTTGGTAGACCACGTAGAGGTGGGCTGTTGTCAGGACGATCAATCTGCGCAATGTTAACCAGGGTGGCCACTGCCTCTGTCGCCGTCGGAGGTACGCCCACAATATGCAGCCCGCACGGCAATAGCCGACTTTCAATCTCCATGAGCTTCTGATAGCAGCCACCAATGATCGAATCACGCTCTTCCATTGTCAGGTCTGCCGCATCAGCTTCTGGCAAATCTATATCCTTGTCAAGGTTGCACTGACGAGCAGTCTCAACGATTGTGTTGGCAATCTGAATGGCTCGGCCACTCTCCCTCATGCCCTGCAACAGTCAGGAATCTATCAGCTACGCTCAATCAGCAAAAGCAGAATTTGGAAATGCAAGCCCACGACACCACTACCACAAACTGACAGCAACAGGCTCCCATCCCATCCACATGATCATACGTCACACGGTGGGATACACACCTGGTAGGAAGAGATCAGCTCCTTCAGCTCCTTCAGCCCCTTGTACAAGCCCGCATTCTCTGCAGGTGGCGTGAGGTACGAGATGGTATTGGCGTACGAGCGGCGCTTCGCAATCGTCGCTTCAGAGGGGTTATTTGCGGCATAGTAGTACAGATTGGGGATGTTGCCGATTAGATTGTCCGGATAACATGTGCCTGCCATACCGACCTGCTTACCGGGCATGAACTCCAGAGAGCCGTGAGTGCCAAAGTGTAGAACTGCATCCGCCTGAAACACTTTCTCCAGAAAGGTGTAGTATGCGGCAAAGCCATGGTGGGGGGAGGCGCTTCTGCTGAAGAGCAGACGCATCGGGTCACCCTCATAGCCGAAAGTCGGCTGAACACCGATGAAAACGTTGCCGAATTGCTTTCCATAAACCAGCAGGTCCTGGCCGTTCGTGTTGAGCTGACCGGGTGCCTTTCCCCAGTTCTCCTCAAGGGCCTCGGCATATTCGCACTTTTTGTAGTACTCATCTACGGACATCTTGTATGCAATATTGAGATCGGCCGAGTTGAATCTGGCATCTTCATCATTTAATATGGTCTGGACCAGGGCCTCTTCGTTTGCGGGAATGGTGCCCACCTGCACTCCTCAAACTCACAATCAGTGACACACACCCACAGGGGAATGCTTCACCCACAGTGAAATGCTTCATAGGCAGTGCACAAAACCTGCCTATGGCAACAATGCATGTGTGGATTGGATAGTGGCTGCACTCATAGACACGAAAAATAACGGTATCCTATCTGCAGAGGTTAGCATTGTTGCAACGAGGCACACAGATTTGACTAACATGTCAACTGATATATGAGAGCGGCCGCCAACACAGGATGAGAGCAGTGAGTGTGGCGCACATCATAGCCCTGGCGCTTAAGATCCTTGAGCACACGGAAAATGGAGCCAAAAACGTTCAGGTAGGCAGCCGTGCCAACATTGCCTTTGTCGGGTGGGAAGGAGAACACGGTAATCGCGAGCTTCTTATCGGCCGCCTTCTTATTGCGAAGGTTTGCCCACTTGATCGCACGCGTGCACAGAGACTCCAGACGGTCTGGCAGAGCATGCGACTTGCCTGTGGTCGGGTCACGGCCAGCAAATACAATGGGCTCCATAGCACCATCCAGCTCTGGCAAAGCAACCTGCGCATTTCACTATTTATCGCACATAAGGAGCCGGAACAATCAGGTGACATGAGGGCCGCAGGGCATGCAAGGAAGCTGTTATTCGCTATGTCTACATACACTGCAGCACAAATGGCCGTGTAACATCCACTATCCCTATCATGCACACTACAAAGGTCGGCAGCCACATGCATGCAGAAGTCGGAGGCATCAGAATATCAAGCACAATAGACAGCGGCTGGGCACAACACGTGGGCAGCAGTGAAGGGCGGTACCTGTAGCGCAACCTGAACAGGGTGCACGCCAAGCTCAGAGTCGAGCCACTCATTGGTCGTCTGGAACACAAGGGGCAGGGCACAGAGGTAAGGCACATTCAGCTTTGAGAGGGTCTCCACAGCTTTCGGGGCATCCTGCCGTGCTGGACCTCCGACCAGCGCAAAGCCAGTCAGGGACACAGCGCAATCGACGAAAGACTTTCCTGAGCCGAGCGGGTCGAAGAAGTACTTCTTGACCGGGCCAGAAAAGTCAAGGCCGCCAGCAAAGACAGGCACAACCTTGGCACCACGCGCCTCCAGGTCCATCACAACGCCGTCATAGTGACCATGGTCACCAGTGACAAGGTGCGAACGCTGCATGATGAGGCCAATAATGGGAGCGTCGGCCGCAAACTGCATGTCCTTGCGGGTGTCATACCAATTGAGGTACTCCTTAATATCCTCAAAGAAGCCGCCATCACGGGCCATCGGGTGCCAGATTGCAGTCTCTGGGAAGAGCTCGGGCTCAGCAATGTCATCAAAGTTGACGTTCTTGAACTCCGGCACGTATTCCTTGGTGATGTTGAGGAGGAAGGACTGCAGGTTAGTAGAATTGCCACCAGTCCAGTACTGCAGGGACGTGACAAAGTTGCGGGCATCCTGTGCCTTGTCTGAGGGCAGGTACTTCAGGACCTTCGGGAGCGTGCGAACGAGCTTGAGGAGATTCTCCTCGAAATTGTCGGTGTTCTTGCGGGCATTCTTCATCATGTCACCAATGATGCTCTTGCTCTGGCCGAGCTGGGCCATGCTGAAGGAACCGAGCTTATTGAGCCGCATGACAGCGGGCATGGAGGGGAATACGACGCACGCATCGAGCTTGGATCGGACTGGTGAAACCGCCTCAACAATCTGCAAAAGGAATAACGATGAGTGAGGAGGTGCCCAGCGCAACACTACACGTAATACCTTACGGGGGTGGCGGTGGACACCTGCACATGAGTCTCAAAGAGCGATCACATGTGAACAATGAATCCACAGGTCATTGTAGCGGTGACTGTGCAAACAGGACACATGTATGCATATGCATGACGTAGGTGCACACATGTTTCACAAGGCAACATCGTTTCAGCTCAGTAATGACTACATCATCCAATGCAAGGTGAAATAAAAACCCCGGGCTGGCAGGCGCACAGTGCTCACGTCTTCACGGTCGCCCACATGTTGGGCTAGGCACAATGCACAGCAAAGGAAATGTGCACCTTCTCTGCCAAGTCTTCGATGAAGATCAGCGAGCCAACAAAAATGTTGGCAGACTGCAGATCCTTCTGGAAATTCTCGAAGTTCTTCTCGTCGCGAAGTTCCTCGAGGAGGTATCCGATAATCTCGTAGCATACCTTGTCGTTGGTGGCGTTGATGCGCTGCACGGCCTCAGTCAAAGACGACTGATACTGTGACTCAAGCACGGTGTACACTAGCTTGATCACCGGGCGGCCGTTGGCTTCGGGAACCACACGGCGAGATTCGGGATCCAGGCTGGTGAAGCCTCCAGCACCAGGACCTGCACCCGCTAGACCAACCACATCAAAACCTGATATGAAACAAGCCATCCCCTCTGCCAACAGATGCAAGAATTGTTTACTAATCGTGATGGCGGGTCTGCGAAAGCAATCGTAGACGCATGCGGGATGATGCGGAATAGATATGAGGCCGCAGGAGGGCCTCTCTCGCTCGACACGTGACGACAAAATCAAGCGCTACTGCGATAGCCGACGCGACCAAGATACGCAAATGCATCCCTCACGATCAAGAGAGCTTTTACGAAGCAGGCAAAGTGACCAAAGTCGCACCTCCGCCCTCATCGAGCTGGACCTTCACCGGAGTAGACGATGATTGCGGACGCTCTGGCCCAGTAGCGACGTTCGCTACGACCTGAAGAACGTGCAGGCGCGTGTTAGATGTGAAAATTGAATGGTGATGTCGCTGACCATGAGTTTGGCAGATGGCGGTTGTACGGGTGAAGATTCAGGTGAGATGCACACCTGCCGAGCATTTTGTGTACGGCGAGTACGAGCAACTCCTGGAGTGACTTTCTGCACCTGTACATAATACATGATATAGATTCTTCAGGCTGATGGGGGAGAGATGGCCAATCAGCTTACACAGAGATCTTCCGCGTGTGCGACTGTTTACTGCGCCTGCTAGCACACTTACTTCCAAAGCACAGTCGCTCACCTTACTTGACAGTCCAGCCCTGTTAGCGGGACGGCCAATGCTTGGCACCAGCATCATGGCGAGTAAGCGACTAGGGCGGAACAGCAGCACTGAGCAAGATGACAGTGCTGACTCGCGGTTTTGCAGATACAAGCAGGCACAAATACGAATACGATTTCTAGTCCGTGTAGATGTACATATACGTGGTGCTGTGATTCCGTGCATCGCTTGCTGACCATGGGTGGTGTTGTACCCCCGAGGTGCATGGGTGCCCCTCGAACCTGGTCACGCGCCTCGACGTGGCCCATACCACGCCAGGCAATGTTGCGTCAGGGTGATCGCGATTCTGTCGTTCCACACGTGCATCGACACCACCGGCCTGGTGTCGTGAAACGATTCTACATACCGGAGAGCACAACACGCGCGAAAGTGCTTCAACACACGCATAACATCTATACAATGCATCTCTCACACAATCTCAGCGCACCCTCGCACCATTCGCAATGAAATTGCCTAACATGGCCAGCATTCGAGAATGGATTCCGAGACGCACTGCATCGACACAGCAGGGCTGAGATCGACCAGCCCGCGTGAGCATCAGCAATCAATCTACCGTGTCATGACGAAGACATTGAATTGGATGCGGAACAAGAATGTCGCAGTCAGCGTTTTGCATGTCGCACAAGATGGTTCAACAGTTGCGTGCGTGTGTGGTGGCATGTGGAGACACAGTTCTGCGGTCAGGCACGCAGCTCCGTTCCGTTCTCGCAACCAGTACCTGCTGTTGTCCAAGCCCTGTACCAAACTAAGTAGATCCATCTGGTGTGCTGAGAGCAATATCTGTTGGAAGCTGTCTCAACTCTTGACATAATGCCATCCAATGGACACTCTGTCATGTATACATACCAGCTGCAAAGGTTCATGTGTAACACAAACCAGTGGCCACCCCTCTCACAATGATCACCGCATGCCATGCTGTGCAACAGGCCTCTGCAGCATGACTTCATCAACAACATTTAAGCCTTTGCTGATGACATGTTCTGGTGGCAGCAAAATTTTGATGCCTTAGCTGCGTAACATCGGCCTGGGACAGCATCGCTATCCTAAATACCACTGCGACTTCCCGGAGTGTGTACGTATATCCCTGTCAGAAGGTGAAGTGGTGACAAAACGCTTGGCTTGCAAATTTAAAGTGGTCATGGCCTCCATAAGTGAACGTGTCTGAACAAGGTGCATTCGATCAGGGATGCAAGATACATGATTCATCAAGCTCCAGCCATGCTGTGGCCATGTGCATGACCAATGCATCGCGGCTGCACACGTGGCAATGCTGCGACTCTACACTCAAGAGGGACAAATGCATGGTATCCTGTTATCATCCTCGTAAGGCATATTTCCATTGTGCAACATGTGCACCACCGGGTCACCTGTAGACGACATTCTCCCGTTGAGCTCGGGCATGCTGTTCAGCGGTGCTGATGCCATGGCTGGTATCATGGCTCCGCTTTGTGGCGCACCCGCTTGTTGCTGCCCCTGTGGTTGTGCCCCCTCCTGCGCCCGTCTTGCACCTGTCCACCCCTACCAGTAGGGGTGCTGTGGCCGATGCCCGTTTGGGTTTGGCGTGATATTTTTAATTTCTTTTGCATCTTCTGCCCTACCGGTGCACCCCATCATGTTTTTCTTCTGCTGGACTGTGTATTCATGAATAGCACCTGGGTACCCCCCTCGTAGGTCCTGTGCAGGTGGCCACACGTACTGAAGATGCAAGAAGGAAGGCAGCGACAAGGGCGCCACAGAGGCAGCGGACCCACATCGAAACAACACCGCATCGAAACAACACCGCATCGAAACAACACCGCATCGAAACAACACCGCATCGAAACAACACCATCAAGCGCTAAGACAGGTCAAGGAGGAAGGGCATTTTACACACCGTGGCAACGTCACAGCAGGCTCCACCATCTGGGAGTGCGCGTTTGAAAACTGCAAGTGCATCAGGGTCCGCCCCAGTGGCCCGTAGAAGGTCAAGGCACAGGCTGTGTAGCGCCATTAGACCGGTGTGCAGTGTAACGCCCGGCCATGCCATGAGTCGGTGCTCGATGTGGCGCCAGTGATGCTCAACAGGGTGATCCGCATGAAAGTCAACCGGGAGGTCGTTTACACGAGCATCGCACAGCGGGCATGGATCGCGGGGGGCACGGCGCCGTAAGAAAAGCAGCGGCCATGTAGGAGGTGCGACGACCGCAACGACAAAAGCGGATGGACAACAGAAGAGACAGCAGCAGCATATATAGGGTGCACAGAATGCTTCCGTGATCATGAGGAGGAGGCCGCGAGCGACCGGGTTCCGCGTTGTATTGGCCGATCGGCGGCGTTTACGAAGGCGACCAGGAAATGGAAGATGGCCGTCAGGGCGGGATCCCAGGCCCACGCCCCTTCGTTGCAGCGATGCACAGCGGATGCCTAGGACTCAGCTGCGCGCATGGCAGCGTTGCCAGGGGGGCGGCAGTCTTTCTTCGCCGTGACATGCATCCGCCATATGGCGTCCCAGACCTGAGCCAGGCGATGGAACAGGGGGCGCATGTTCAAGTGCAATGGCCATCGCAGCTTGTGCATAGGACAGCCAAGCATCCGACGTGGCGAGGGAGTCATGTAGGGCTGCTCCCATATCATCTGGTGAACAGGCGGCAGGCCTGCGGTCCTCAAACACCCCGGCGCATGGGTCGTGGGCCCATAACATGGCTGCCACGGTAACTCCGGCCGCAGACCGGACTAGCTGCCGCGCATGAGCAATGCGGCAGTGATTGCTTCCGGTGAATACGCCAAGGTCCGAGAGCATGACATCACCGGAGATGCTCCCATCCCAAACCCATGCACATTGCACATGGTCCCGCCACAATCTCTGCTGCCCTGGAGATCGCACGGTCCAAAGACGATGGGCTCCGAGGGGTCTGCCAAAGTTCCATGCCGTATAGCATGCATGGTGCAATACGGGTCAGTATCATGCATTTTTCCCGGGCCGAGAGGAACGCGGCCAGGGCTCCCCAGCCTTCTGCCATCGCTGCGGACAGCTGAGCATCCCAGTTGCTAGGTGCTTGGAGATGGAGGCCAAGGTATTTGGTCGCATCGGTAGTTGGGAGTAATCGGTCGCCCCAACGGAAGCTGCACGGTGACTTTTGGCCACGCACTCGAGGCGGGCCAAAAATGACGATGGAGGTTTTGGCAACGTTGAGGGACCAGCCCCGTGCCACACGATGATTGTGCACCGCGTCAATGCGCGTTTGAATTGATAAGCCTTCCGGCGTCCCGGATGTGCCAGCAAGGTCGTCCGCGTGTGCTTGGCCTGCACATTTGCAATGTAGATATTGTGGCCTTGGCCTACAGTACAGTGCAGTGCTCGCCGGCAAGCAGTAGATGTCGTCGAGGGCCGAATCAGCAAACATGGCATACAGGAGGGGTGACAGGGGGCAGCCCTGGGCCACACCACGACGAGTCTGGAACGGCGTTGACCAGGCAGTGCCGACACGAACGCGGCTGAACGCCGCAGCGTACATACGGCCGACGGCCGCAAATGCTTTGCCGGTGATGTCCTTTCGCAGCAGTCGGTAAAGCAGGAGGTGATGTGAGACGGAGTCGTGTACGTGCGCTTTGGTGTCAAAGAAGCAGGCGAATATCGTCAGTCCTGCCTTTGCGCGTTGCCATAAAACCGTGAGGATATTGCTGAGGGTGCCCCTTCCCGGCCGGAATTCGTACTGCTGGTCGTGGAGGGTGGTCGCACGGAGGATGCGCTGGGTGAGCAGCAGGCCTGCGAATAATTTGTCAACTGTCGACATCAAGGTTAGCGGTCTGTAGTTGCCGCAGTCCGCCGAATCACCGCCCGTTGGAAGGTGGACGGTCAGGCCCTTCCGCCAACAAGAGGGGATACATTCGGTGCCATGTACCGCATTGAAGAGACACTGAAATAGCCGGATTCCTCCGGGCCCTGAATACTTCAGAATCTCGGCTGGCATGTCGTCGAGGCCTGACGCATTACGATGTTTTAGGCGCGAGAGGCCCCTTTGAATCTCACCTTGTGTGATAGGTTCATCGAGGCCATCAAGTTGTGGGGTGGGGCACCGGCGTTCTGCCGCCATTTGAGCAGCAGCCAGCGTGTGCGGGTGGCGCTCCGCATCCGATCGGAATTCGAGTATTTCCGCCATATTGCGACCAAACGCCCGGAGTGCTTGTAAATGTAAATGTAAATGTGACACTTACTCGCCATATCCTACAAGGACCTTGACATCTCCAGATAACCGGGACCACGGGCCCAGGGGGTAAACCACCTGGAAGCCCCCCTCAGACAACCGCACGCAACTCACAGGGCCTCCTCCTGTGCTCAGCGAGGTGGTCGCGCGCGGTTGTGTTCGAAACCCGGGGGGGCACGCGGAATCGAACCCAAGACCTTCCGAAGAAGGGGACAGCTTTTATATCGTCCTCCGACCACTGGACGCTTGTGCCTTGTCCTCGCCGGAGGTGCACACGGTGCCAGTAGAGGCGTGCCGGAGGGAGGGGGTGTCGCAACGGGCTTGTTTTGCTGCCAGGCCTTCCAGAGACGGGTGCATCGCATATGAGCCCGGCTCGGTGCGGCAGTGCTCTGCATAGATCTGTTCTTTCGCAAGGCGGTGCTGTGTGCGTGCCGTGTGGACAGTTTGTTGGAAGACGGCGTTCGCATGGAGGAGGTGTTTGCGGTGGGCATCGCCGTCAGCGGGCCGTGTGAGTATCCTGTCCATTGCTGGAGCAATACGTCAACAGCTCTGTTTCGTCACAGCGGGCTTTGCGAGGAGGCGGTGATGTGCCTTTTGCCGTCATGCACGGGCACGCCGGACTGGTTTGGTGAACCAGCGCTTGGGGATGCCCTGCACGACACACCGGCGGCCGATCGTGTCGGATGCTGCATTCACCAGCCTGGGCTGAGCAGGCGATTGATGTTCGAAGCAAGGCCGTCGAGGCGTCGTTGGTCACCTCTGGCCATGGGTTGGCTGTGGCGGGACATGAGGTCATTGGCAAGGTGGTAACGTTGTTGGAACATATCGCGTTTTTCTTCGGTGTGTAGTGGTTCCAATCCGAGTCTGTGTATCGGTGGGGGCCGGCCGCAGGCTGCCGTTCGGCGTGGCAGACACCGTAGGATGACGGGCGCAAATCAGGGCCAGTTCTGCAGCATGGGTGGCGTGGTCTTGTATGATGGACATCGAGGGGGCTGGATCGGGGGAATGTGTGCGCCCCCACAGGATGTGTTGGATGATGGAGGTGCCTGTGCCTGTTCGACCGTCCGTGGCCCACGCATGTGGGGTGAGCGTGTGACGAGCCTGAAACAAATTCGAGGTCGTTTATGCAGGGGTGTTGTTGCCAATGCCCGGTTGGGCTTTGTACGATGCCTGACTTCTGATACTTTCTTATGTGCGTGTGTGTGTGTGTGTGTGTGTTTTGTTGAGGATGCATGCAACGCCAGGTCTACAGGTGGACCAGCGTTCGACGTATCGAGTGCTCCTGTGTGCACGCTGGTGTCATGCTTGTGGAACATCTGTGCACAGATGAACACCAAATCGTGACCGTACGCATGAATCGACCAATTACCTATCCGTGTGCGTCGCAGGCGCCTTGAGATCCGTAGACAGTGGAGCACATGGCCCTCCATTAGTATCAAACAGCGCGCAAAACATCGGACGCATCGCGACCTCTGCGTTTTGATATGGCCTGTGGGTACAGGACGTCTTCCGTTGAACGAAGTTTTGATCGACCACGTCTCCCTTTTCGAAGCTCGGTTGTGCGTGCCGTGCCAATCCGGCACGGGCTGCAGATTCAGGTGGGGCTCAGTTGCTGGGATGTGCATGTGTGCAACCGCCTTGAGTTGAAGCCAGTGCGCCGGCCAGGGTTTGCATACACCCTCATCCTTTTGTTGCTGCTGGCTGTGACGGCTCTCTTTGCAGGGGTTCAACGAACTGGAGACAGAATTCCTTGCTGAAGAGATTTTCGAGGACGGTTGCTACATCAAACCTGGCCTCATTCACGTCAGAGAAGGTGACACAGTCGTCGACGTAGGCGCGAACATCGGCATCTTCGGTCTTCAAGCAGCCCACATCGTTGGCTCCACTGGAAGGGTCCTCTCAGTGGAGGCTTTGCCGCCGACGTTCGAGATGTTGAAAGTCAATCAAGAAGCAGCCATTCACCAGGGCCACGTCAAAGCTCAGTGGAGCGCCATCAATGTTGCTGCAGGCACCACAGATGGGTGCATGGAGATGACCTTCTTTCCCCGGGCTGCTGGGTGGGGGACAAGTCACCCAATGCAACATAGACAACGCATGAGGGTAGACTTGAGCGTGTTCATCAAATCCCTGCTGAAAGATCAAACTTCCAAGGTGTGCATGCACAACCCAGATGCAGATTCACCCCGGCTTTGCGCCACCAAGTGGGCAGCCGTGTCAGCTCTGAACTGCGACCATGGCTTCTCAGCACCTCATCACGAATGGGCGTCTGCAGATATCCCACACGTTACTAGCAAAATTCGGGCGTTGGCTGCTGAATCTATCCAGTTCACTGTTTGAGTGGATACTGGGGCTGTACACGAGCTGGATGGCATCCTCATCCAGGACGTACTCGGTGCCTTCCCTGACGCTGACCACCATCTTTAAGGAACACAACATAAACACAGTGTCCCTGCTCAAAGTGGACGTCGAAGGTGCAGAGGTGGCGGTGCGCACTGCCCCAACTTCTCCACAATGGATCCTCTGACCACCAACACCAAGAGCCGCTGGTAGCACTCGGGATGCGCTCGTTTGCTGCAGACACATCGGGAGTGCTCATGTGTCTGATCCGTGCTCGGCCCCACAGGCGCAGCCACGCACTCGTTGCTCTCTGCTGTTACACTACAGCAGCGTGGCAACGGTCTTGCAAATGACCGACGTCACTCACCCGCGCGATGATCCTGTGCTCCCGATGCCTGAGCATCCTCACAGCTGGTCCAGATACATCCGCAATCGCTGTGTTTCAACCAGATGGGGAATGCCTCCGCGCCCTCAGTCCATGTGCATGACACAGGCTGCCAGAAAGTCTTCCATCTCTTGTGTTTTGACAGCCAGCGCCGCCTGCTGCAGGTGCTGCAAGGCCTGAGCCCGAGCTCCTGGGCCAGTATACAACAAGTTGTGGCAGAGGTGCACAGTGAGAAGCTGCTGCAAGAGGTCACCACCACTCTCAGCGACCACTTCACGTGCGTTGTGCATGAACAAGGAGAGCGCATGCGAGGTACTCAACTGCACATGGTGTATGCCACGCAGCCCAAACAAGCGCTCTGACCCTTTGCGAGGGGGCGCACCGCCCCCTCTCACCACCAGCACCTCGTCAGCACAGCACTTCGTCCCAGGCGCCTTGTGCGCCGCCTGCTGCAGCAGGTGTCGGTGCAAGCGCTGTGTGCCTTGGGGTAGCTGTGGTCGCTTCGCACACCTGCCTACGGCGTACTTGTCTCGTGGCGGTCTTTGGGTGCCATAGCTTCCATCAACTGGCAGTGCGGCATAGAGGGAGTGTTCCTATGAGACGTATGTCTCTTTGCTGATCCGGTGTCACTGGGCGGGTGCTACGTCCGGTTTTTGTGCACCCCTGCAACTTGGCGGCCAGAGCCTCCATTGAGGGACACTCCAAGCTCATCACTGGCGAGTACCTTGTGCAGCAACCTCGTGCTCTCTGGCATGCTGCCTGTGCATGTTCTGCTGTCAGGGTGTGGCAGTGTGGTCAAGATCTGTTGTCAATTGTGCACCTTAGTGTAATGCATGGTCTTGATTGAGATACCACCTGACTCCCATATCGCTGCTGCAGTAGTACTTGTGCATAGATACCCGTGCATTGAGCACTGTTACAGCACTGCAAGTAACCACACAAGGGAAAGTGCGAACTCTCGGGTGCGATCACGTTCACAACGTGTCGAGTCTTGTCGGTGAGAATTAGGACACAAACTTGGGCCAAAAGACAGTAGTCTCAGCACACTCAAAAGCCTCCCGTTCATAAGGGCACTTGTTCACGAGAGTAGGGCATGTAGTTTGATGCCGGCTTAAGGGTGGCGTCTCCGCCATCATGCGATGGTGGGTTTGACACTTCGTGATGTGATCCCTGTTGTGTGCATGCGTGGTGACTGATGTTGCTATGTGAGTGTGACTGGTGCTGAGAAGGGGTTGCTCTCGTCTGGTCCTCGCATGGAAGTGTTACACGTAGTGGACATGGGCGTTCACTCTTTGGTACTGCGCACATTGAATAACAGGGTACCCAAGGAGTTGGCAGCACCCGTCCTCACCAGCACCCGTCCACGGCTGGTGATTACCTGGTGGGTGACCTCTCATACTGGCCCTTTCTGGCATTGTAAACTGTGACCGCGTGGAGGTACCAAGCCGCACAGGCTGAACACCTGCCAGCCTGTGCATCCGCCCAGTACGCCTACATCCGCCCTGAGCTACCAGACCCTCCTGGCACTCAGCGCCACATTTATCCACTGCTGTATGTGGGCAAGGTAGGCGCCAGGTAGCGGCAGCAAACGCATCTGCTGTGGATCTTTGAGGGACCCACAGCTGTACTGCGGGCCACGACAGCCAGGGTGTCCATGCCGTGGGCCTGTACACTGTTGGCAGCCCAGACTCTATGCCGGGGACTGAGGTAGAGGAGACAGAGTGGTCACGGCGAGCGCCCTGAGGCAGAGGTATCATCTACGCAGCAGGTCGCGCGCCGGCGGAGCTACCTTGGACGGCACGGCGGCCGCAGCTGACGCGTGGCTGTCCTCACTGCCAATACCAGAAGATCCCATGTTGCCTGCATGCTTGGCTCGACCCTGCGCTTCATGACAGCGTGATGAGGACCGCAGCGTCTGCTGGGCTGGCTGAGCATGGGGTAGGTGCAGAGATCTATTCGTCCCGTGCCGCTGGTCACGCATGTGAGGAGAACGGAGGCGGTGGCCCGGTCATCGTGGCCACGCCTTCCACAGGCTGGCGGCAGCAGATGCAAGGCCACACACAGCCGCAGCCGCGGGGGGTGCCACCTTCCTGCTCGATCCACTGTAATCTGCACGGCAGGGTGGCACGGTTCCATGGCTGCGTCTATGAACAGGAGGCGGTGTGTGCTGTTGTGACGGCGCCTGTATGCATGCGTGCTCGCCAGTCTCTGGTTGTCAGCGCCAGGTGCTGATGCTGGCGTGATGGAGCAGACGCGCCTGCGGCGATGCGCGGTGTTGAGGTTGTCACGAGTGCAACCGCCACTTCCTGTGCGCATGGCAGCGTCAAAGCCGTACTGGTAGTGAAGACATGCGAATGTGGTGGGTTGAGCGGTGAGGCCATGGCACCAAAGTGCAACTGACCCGCAGACACGCGGCGAAGGGGAGCGCCCTGAATGTGTGCCCTCATCATGGCGTCTCTGCATGGCGTGGCCTGTGGCCTGCGAGAGGGTTGTGCTGCTTGCCATCTTGTTGACATCACGGGTGGGCGCACCAAGGACGTCTTGCATCGCGATGAGGCCGTCAGCCAGGTCTTTGGCCAGGAGCACCAGCAGGAGAGTGTGGCGAGCTCGGCTCGTCTGCAGCTGCTTGTGGCTGCGCACAACCATGTCATCATCGCCGCCGGGCATCTGCGATCCCGTAATGCTTCCCAACGAGCTGCTCTACACACATTGAGCGGAAGTTACACGTGCCGGGGGGGCCAACGCGTGGGTGATGACAGGCCCAGGGGTGCTCACAGATGGATATGGGGTGAAACGTGAAGGGCTGGAGCGAGGGCAGGACGGGAGAGTGGACAGCAAGGGGCATGAAACCCAATGCGCTTGTTTGCTCTCTCTGGGGGGGGTGCCATACCACGGACGAGCGAATCATGCCGTGCTCCAGCACGTGAATTTCTTTGATGGTTCTTACCAGCAGGATTAGATTCATCGTAATGCTGGCTGCATACCCGGCCAGCTCTGCTACATTGCTGACAAACACGATGTGCTGCTCCCAGGTCTTTGGTAGAACTCGGATCTTTGTCAGCCTGCACGTTGGCACCATGCAGTATTACTGAGGAACCTGCAACTGCAGAGCGGACTGCAGTCGAACCACAGAAAGGGGATGATGGAGTACCAAACGAATTGATCCAGGAAGTAGTAAACTCCTTCCCCCGTCCCGGCAATGATGGGCAGGATGTTTGCCGGCCTGCGTTTTAGCCGCGACACGGCACTGACATTGCTCAAGAACTTTCCCAAACGAATAGCTTTCCTGCAAGCAAAAGCGTCCACGGGTGAAACCTTACACGAACAAGCCTTGTAGACGGGCACATCTGTGCTTGAGTGGTGGGGGATATGGATAGGCCGCATGCATTACATGTCCTGCCTGAAACCATACCGAGTAGACCCGAGCGAAGAGTCAATCCTCAGGAGCTTCTCCCCAAGTGTTCCAGCGGCCCCTTGTGCGAGCAGGAGCTTGGCAGTGTACCGCAGTACTTTCAGTACCTGCACAGAGTTTGGTCCTCATCCACGAAAAGGTGCACCCCGTCCACAAAATGGTGCAACCCTTCTCAGTGCCGGGGGTGTACAGGAGGGCATGAAGGTTGGGCGTTATCTGGCAGTAGCCTTTCAGCGCAGATTCGTCAATTTTAACTCGAAACGATTCGAAAGGTGTACTTTCAGGTACTTACTTTATCGACACCGTCACGCTTGGCCAACAACGAGACGGTCTTGTCCAAGTCAACCTTCTCCATTGCACGGGGCGTCGGTGAGCCTCCACCTACACAGTATGACCGGTAGCTATACGTAGCCGCACAGTGATCGTGTCAGATACCCCATGTCTGGCTGTCGGTGCCGCACGAATGTTGTTAGTGAGCCATCACAGTGCCAATTCGGCGCGCCATGTGTTGCTCTAGCTGGCATGCGAACTCAGTCGGACAGCTGATGTGAATGGATACAGAACTCATGCGGTATGGGAGTTTCCACAAGACGACAATTGTGTCGTGTCATGGGCGACTTGACTCAACAGTACACGTCAGACGACCGCTAGCACTCTGGAGCGCAGGGCCCACCCGTAGTTTTGTGCTTCAAAACTAGGGCGCCATAGTGTCAGAACATTTCATGAACAGCTCGTCCGTGATGCATCGCCTTGCTGTGATTTGGGATAACGAACCCCACCCAAGGGAGGAATGCAGGACCCAGAGCTGTCACATGCGTGTGCTCATTCACTCTCATCCTCCGCATCCTCAGCCATTCGCTGATCATACATTTTCCTCACATTTTCCGTCCAAAATCGCTTGCTCAACTGCAAGAGCCATGGTGCCCCCGCATCTGCATCCCCTTGGTCTGCTCCTGGCACATCATCCTTCGTCCCGCCCCGGGGCCGAGGGCAAGCTTCATCAGACGCTTCCAGGCACAGCATCCTCATGGAAGCCCCATCTAACACCTGCCCCATCACTCGTGCAAGGCAGCTGTCCAGGGCCACCCACTCTCCCACAGCCACAGTCGCAGCCGCCTGGATGTCGGACAGCTCCGCACTCTCCCGCCCCTCTGCACTGGCCACCACTTCAAGCGCCAACGATGGGGGTGGCAGCATGGTCCGCCGGCTTGCCACTGCAGCCACCGCCAGTTGGCACCACAGAGTCTGGAAGCGCTTGCCGAGGTGCAGCGAATGTAGGCCGGCGCAGGGTGCCGGCAGCGGCGGCCGCCACGCTTGCACGCTCATCCGGAACGCCCGGAACGATGACGCAGACAAGCTGAGGACCCGAAACGCCTCTGCGCCTGCAGGCTGCAGCTCCCCATCGCAAGCCACGGTGTACCTGCATGCCTCGGCTTGTCACAGAACAGTCCCAGGTGGTACCAACGTCTCTAGCACATCTGGCATCACCTATGCTGCGTTGGCGGCACACAAAGTCACAGAACAAACAGTCTTCCGACCTTCAACGTCCAGGTCGTGCAGGAATGTTTTGCAAGGACGAAAGCTGACGCGGCCATGTGTCGGATGGAAGAGTTGTGGCAATTACAATAGATTTGTAGGTCTTGCTACCTGGCACAACTGACTCCCAAGACCAAGGAGCCCTGCAAAAAGGCCTCGCAAACAGAATCAAAGGGTGCCTTCTGTCAGGTGAGCCAAAACGGAAGTGCTCGCGTTGTGACCGCCATGCATGTATGCTATGCAAGGGCCAAGGCAACCAATGCATGCAACCGCAAGCAGACCAGGCAGCAATACAGAGCACGAAGCCAGGCAATCGCGTGCTTGCCATGGGACCCCGCGAGGTACCCACATAGTCCAGCCTGGCTTGTCTGCAAGCAGGGACTGGCCACACTGGCACGAACAAGCCATGCCAGGCCAAGCGTACAGCTGCCGTCTCAGGTTCCTAGCGGAAGACGAATTCTGGCAATACATGCGTGCAATCACGCAGGCATGGCACGCCTGCCATGCCGCTGGCAAAGTAGACTTCCCCATGGCCATGTCCGGTCACCAGTGTAGCCTGCTGTCGTTGTCAGCACGCCAGAGCAACCATGTGCGCTACAGAGCAACATGGGCTGAACCTGCCACAGAGAAACGAGCGACAACGCCCTCAAGCCTCCACAGACTACACCTGCAGATTTCAATTGCCTGCCAGAGTCCAGTGCCGCACCGTTGATCATCCGGAATGATCCCCCATTCATGCATGAAGTCCAGCCTTGCCTGTAACGCAGCGCTGCTGTCGCTGAAGCCGCCATGCGTGGCCGCCGCCCTGATGACGTCCTGCAGCGGCACGATGGCGGCGTCGTGGATGTTTGGCGGGTGCCAGTGCGCGTGGGCGAGCGTCGCCCCCGGCACACACTCCCCCACCCGCACCTGCGCCGCCACCCGCTCCAGCTGCTCCAGCGGCATCCTACACGGCTCCACAAAGCCGTACCTGCAGACGACTCTGCCGATGCTGCCACTCTGACGGCTTGGCGGCAGACGGCAAGAAGTTGTGGTGAGTCTGGCCGTGTACGGAAGGAACGGTGGCAGGCAAGGGCGCCGCACCTTCTGAGCAGCTCGCCGTTGCTAAGGGGCCCGTAGTCGTTGATCATCTCGCCACCTTTCGAGATGTCCCGTGTTGCAACCATTAGCAGGCTTCCTTGCTCCGCATCGTGACTCAGCCGCACGTTGGCCTGTCCGGTCACATGGTTCAGCGCGTCCCACAGCGGCACCAGGCACTGCAGGGCGCGTTCCGGGAGTTCATGGACTGTGGCATCATGCTCGCTCTGTGCATGCAACAGCCGCCGTGGTGCGGATCAGGCTGTGCACAGGTGCACCTAGCCGCTGCTCACAGGTGCAACCAACGCTGCTGCGGATTTTCAGTTGCATGGACCTGTCCGCAGTCACACTGCCGGTCGGTAAGGATGGCACGTGGAATTGCATCGAGACAGTAAGATTAATGAGACTTTCGATTTGATGCACAGCACTGGATTGCAGTTGGTGCGAGTATGTCAGCTTGACACCGGTGGCGGCACTGTGCCTTGTGCGGGCCACACAGCTTGGCTGATTGTTGTGCGAGCACACCTGCAGCCGTTGGTTGCCCAGTTCAAATGAGTACGCTGCCACTACTGCAGTTGCCCAGGAGTACAGCTTCCACAATGCATCTTCGCCCCCAGCAGGTGCCTGAACTCCAGGCGCTTTGGCGAACCAAGGCTCGACAACCTCCCTGAAGATATCCCACACTGCTGCAGGCGGGTGGCCGAAGGGCTGCATCGTTTCTGCGTGCAGTGTCGAAGTCCCCCGTAGGATCCTTCTCGTCTCCCTCTGCAGGTGCATGCAGCGAACGATTACGTGCGGCGGGGCGCTCGTACCAGCATGGTCACATGTGCATTTCTGCTTTTCCTCCACAAAGTGATGCCTGGGACGTGGCGTACTTTCCATTGAAAGGGCAGGCCAGGCAGGGACTGTGGCAAAAAGTCTATATATCCAGCCCATTTACTTGATTTGCCTCTTGTCTTCTCCACCATCAGGATGAGTATAAGAGGTACGGAGTCATAGACCAGGTCACACTCTCCGCTCACAAATCCGAGTTCCCCGATGCACTCTGCCATGTCACTCTCTTCGGCAAGGAGAACTGCGCTGTCCGGAACCTGCATGAACAGCCGAACCTGTTATTTTTTGCGGTGCATTGACACGGTATTACCCTGCACCTCCGGCATGTATGGCTGTCCACACGCCTGCATGCGGGCATGGTGTCCTGCTGGCCCTCAACAAGCTGGCTCACAGACGCACCGTACCTGAAGCACTGTTGTCCCTTTACATATTTTCGTCGCAGCCATAATTCCTCTGCCTGTGGATTTGTATGTATGGACCCGACAAAGGGTACGATCGATGCCATTCTGGTCCATCCAGTGTTCAAACGCCCCATGATCACCGGTATCGTTGCCCGCCGGTTGCAATGGCATGATCATGTCGTGCTACAAAAGATAATCGTCAACGTTGAGAGGAATCACTGTACACTTTGATTCCCACTTGTGGCAGCTGGCAGGTACACATTGAGCTGGCTACATCTGGGATACGTGCAGTTTAGACATGTAACTTTGCAGCCGCTGCTGTGTGCACATTGCACAACATCGACGCCCTTCGGATTCAAAGTGTTGCAAATTTCACTCATATCCACGTATGCAGGACTGGGGTGAAGTGTACGGCCCTCGCAACGGCGAGTTTCGGTCCTGATCTAGCATTCCACGCATGAAACGTTTGGACGCTGCCGACACAGCACGTGACATGATTCGGTATGCCCCGAAGCACGGTGCCATTCGGCTTCTTGATCCTCAAAATTAAGTGTACTGCTTGGACGTCTTGTTGTTCTGTGTTGGACGCGTTCTTGATCGCTTGCTGTTTACGTGCAAGACCGTTTGATGTACCCAAGTGGCGCCTCTGCCACCGCGTCGTCTCCAAACTCAGCAAGTGCAACCAAATAACCTTTATACTAGCCTTGTCGTCTGTCGAATGGATAGATTCAGGGCGGACAGTCCAGCAGATACTACGGCTCTTCGCGAGCTGGTCGCTACATTCTGCCAGCATCTGCGACACAACTCCCGAAGGATAGCGGTTGTGACATCGGGCGGTACCACAGTGCCTTTAGAAAAGAATTGCGTGCGATTTGTTGACAATTTTAGTCAGGGAACTCGCGGAGCCATTTCCACAGAGCAGCTTTTGCAGGCGTGGCATCCTCTCCAGCTGCACTGTGTTCATTGCAACGAGGCCGCTGCGGTCAGGACCAATCATGACTGCAGGCTGGATATCATGTTGTGTTTCTGACACGGCAGTCGGCCAGGCAGCCTTTTGTTCGGCAACTGCCATCCTTGCGCAGTGCAGATGTTCTGGGGGAGCTGCTGCAAGCCAGCGGTTCCGACACAGTGCAGCTGAATGAAGCGGTGCGACAGAAGATTGAGCCATCGTGGCCGCTTATAGAGGATGTCCTGAAAAATCGCAGGCTGCTGACGATCCCCTTTTCCACTGTCTTCGAGTACTTGGCTTACCTTGAATCCATTGCGCAAGATCTGCAGGTACGCTCTTCACGCATGCACATCCTGAACCACTGCCATGGCATGAGGTCTGGATAGTATCCATATATAGGCATAGCTCCGTTACGTGTAAAAGGAAGAAACACGCGCGTATGTGTAGGAGTTCGGCAGCCGTGTCTTGTTCTATTTGGCTGCAGCAGTGTCAGACTTTTATGTGCCATGGCCAGACGTCCCGGAGCACAAAATCCAGAGTAGAGACGGCAAGATGGCTCTGACGATGGAGAATGTTCCCAAGTGCTTAGGCCTGCTACGTCACGAGTGGGCACCATTGGCCTTCCATGTTTCATTCAAGCTCGAAACAGACGAGGCTCTCCTCATTTCAAAGTCCCAGAAGGCTATAGAGTCATACGGTGTACACTGTGTCGTTGCAAACATGCTGCATACACGATCCAGCAGGTTTGGCCGTCTCCTTGTTCTGTCAGTGTGAAGGCCGGTGTGGGTTTCGTGGTGCACACAGACATCGGTGACCCTGCATGCCACATGGCACACTTGTTCACCATCCAGCATGGACTCCACGCTCTCAGCTCATCATTGCAATGCAGGGTGCAGCTAATATACCGTACGAATGATGGGGCTGCATTCGCAGTCGACACCATCACACGAGACGGGTTTGGTTGTGTTGAGGAGCCACTGGTGCGGGCGATCATAGGCCACCACGACATGCTCGGTTGACCACAGTTGCGGCATTGCACAGGCCATTTCAGACGCGGCTGTGGGTACAATTGACAGGATAGCGGCATCACTTACATGAATGATGGCAACGAAGTGAGCACTGCTACCCATCGGTGGCGCTATCTTGACACAAGGGGCCACTTGGCCAGAGCTGGATGGACATGCCATCACGCGCCTATACGTGCACCTCGTGTTGAGTCAAGTCATGATTGAAGGTCCGTGCCATGTCCACGAGCGCCTTCTTGAGACCTGCTGTGGTGAGGCCCATCAGGACACGTACACGCTTCGAGTGCTCACTGTACCGTCCAGACTGCGCCACCTCCCACTGGCAGGACCACTTGGCCCGCGAGTGCATGAACTCATCCTCTGGCCGCATGAAGACAACATCGCCAGCGGTCCCCTGTATATGCTGGCTGTGTATGTCAGTGCGCAACATGTGGCAGCAGTCAGAAGCGGTGCTCTGCACTTCACGGGAAGACAAGTATGGGAGTGATGGAGCAGGTGCTAACCACAGTTTGGATGGATATGCTATTGAAACGTCTAGAGAGCGTGGCCTCACAGGCCCAGGTTGCAGAAAAAAAAGCCAGGCAAAGCTTAGGCTGTGCGTGTTGGTTTCTACTCGTGCGTGCCCCACTGCCGTGTGTGCCACGGATGGAGCATGCATCACACAGTTTTAACTGTGCATGAGTCGCGCCGCTGCAAAGCGTGCTAGGCCTCGGGCGTTTCGGGCATGGTGTGGAAACAGCGTGTAAGACGAGGTTTTGCACTCTTCAGCCGGGCACGCACCTCGGTTTGCCTGGCGTGGGCTGTTGTCACTGGTACAGCCCCGAGCTCGTTCGGAGCCGCCCCTGAGTCGATGTATGCCAGAGCACAGTGAAGCACATGCTTAGCATTCCCGTGGGGGAGCAAGTCACTGTCCCCAGAATCTATGCACTGCTGTTGTTCCCTGACTATGCCCGCCACGAGAGGAGTTGCCAACTCTGCAGGAGCGTTGACAACGCGTTCACTTATCATGATAGCTGCTTCACTACTTGCCAGTGCAGTGCCTAGGTTGTCCTCACAGTCCGTGCCTTTCGCATGCTTTCGCCAGTATGCCGTTAGCTGTTTTAGTGGCAGCGAGTCCCTGAACAGAGACAAAGGCAGGAGAGTTGCAACGCCGATGCAATCCGTGTCGCATCGAATCACTGAGCTTATTTGTGCCTGCATGAGCACGCAAATGTCCATTCAAGCGGATGAACAGTCCACATCGCAGAGCCAGAGGGAGAGGTTCATACGTCCGAGATGATCAAGTCAGACAGCACGGATGAGTCAAATTCCTTTCCATCAACCATTTTATGAACTAAGGCTTTGATAATGTGGAAATCCTCCTCTGCGGGGTCGCAGAAATCAAACTGCACTTGCTGCTCCTCGTCCTCACCTGCAATGCTGTTCCGGAGGTCCGAGATAGAGATATCAGGCTGAAGTATCACCTCTCAAAAGTCCAATGGATCCTAATATGTCTGCCTTGGATCGCATTTGTCCCATGCAGATGCTTTGATCGGTCAGCACGTGCCTGTCTGGTCGTCTGATTTTCGTTTCTTCTTCCGATTACCTGTCTGGGCGTCTTGGGGCATATTTCGCTTGACATCATCTCGAGACAACGGATTGTTTTTATTCTTCGAACCGGAGGGCATGTTGAACGTGAGCTGCAGCAGATGCAACGTTGTGCACGACCCCGCTACAGAGGCAAGCTGCTTATCATGTGCCAGGTGGCGAGAAGCATCACCATGAAACAGAGAGGTTTTGGATCTCATGACACAGGCTATGGTGCGTGAGTACAGACGCGATATTGCAAACCAAACGCGCACGGCGAGATCGCGATGAAAACGCCGTGGCTACTAGCGTGCAGCAGCACTGCTGTACTTCATATTCCCACCCTATACGTCTTATTGAAACATGATCATTGCATGCGCGAACAAAGTATCTAGCATGAATGTTCATCCAAGAAGGCATGGCTGTGCACGACATACACGTAAAAGTTTGTCAGACACAGGCTCTTGCCTTGGCTGCGACACTCGGTGCAATGCTGAGCAGCCATTGCAACACTCAACTGCGGGCAACTGTACCTTCTACAATGTGCCAACCTGCGCACCAGGAGAATGATTTGCATGAGCAACTGCCAGATGTACACAGCTATGATGCTGTGTGTGGCATTCACTTTGTCAACAGCTTGTGCACATGCATGCGTCAGTGACCTGTGGATGTGCCAGCTGCTCATCTCTGCCAAAGCGCCCTCATCCCATCCGTAATTGAAGGGACTGCGAATACTAGCATGCCTCATAATATCGATGATGCCACTGAACAAGCCCTCAGCCTTGCCTCGTGCATCTAAATCACCGCAACCGTGGCCGTACGTACAACCCTGCCCAGTGTTCACTTATTCGCAAGCATCTGTTGGAGTACACCCTTGAAGTTCTGGGGCGTGTGGCCTTCTGGGACATTGCTGAGAGTCGGAGTTGTTCTGCGTTGTCTTTGTTGCATTCGGGACATTGTGAGAAGTCGAGTGGTTCGGTTTGTGTACTGTTTGGTTTGGTCTGCCTGCGTGGCTGTACAGTCAAGGGTGACAGATTGGGAGACGGACGCGGCGGGGACGGCCCTCAACAACTCCTGAATCCGGGACGGTATCTGGGCGTGGGTGCTCCGAATCCGAGGTGTGTGACATGAGTCCGACATGGGCGCTGGTGCTGGCCCAGTGCGAGGTCGCCTCGGCAAACGCAGACGACTTGTTCTTGAAGATGGACACCCCACTGTATGCGGCCTGCCACTCACAGACACCGTGCCCGCACCCTATACAAGTCACCTGTCCGCGGTGGTGCACCCCATCATGGCCCTTCGTTCCTGCCACCTTCCCGGAGACCACGCGTACGGGGTTCACGGCTCGCCCCATGTGTGCCCTCTGTGTCTGGGACTGCTGTATGAACGACAGACATGGCTACAGCGAATCCGGTGGAGCACAGTCGGCTTGTGGTCCCGGTTATCCGGAGATGTCCAGGTCCTTGTAGGCGAGTATGGCGAGTATGGCGGGTATGGCGGGTAAGTGTCACATTTACGTTTACAGTTCCAGATAGAGGCATATTGAGCACTTGATGTTGTCATATGCACGGCTTGTCTCCAGCAATAGCCTGTGCGGTGTGGACTGCCTGAGACACGGCATCCTGTGTGCTACTGCCGCGAGCGAAGTAGCCACTGCAGTTGTGTAAAGTTCCTTCCCGGGTGGACTCCAGGACGAGGATGTTGCGTCTGCGTGTACTGTCTCGTTCTTACTGGACCCTGTGCATGTGCTAGGCCAGAGCACGTCGAGTCACATAAGGCGCCTCTGCACTCAGTTTGTGGCTGGCTTTGTCATTGACACGGCGACCTGCGTTGCGCGCGCATGTGGGCACGTCCCGGGGTTGTCTACGGCTACATGCGCTCTCCGCCTTCCGGAACGGTCCCACGTCCATGCATGGCTCCCCTGTCCCGCGTGGTTCTGCGTAGGAGGACTCCGTGGTCGGCCTCACTGTGTCGGACGCTTTTTTTCCTTCCGGCCCTATGCGTAGGGGCGCTGTGGCCGATGCCCGGTTGGGTTTGGCGCGACACCCGATGTGCTTTTCCCCCGCTGTTTGGGCGAGGTGGCTGTTGTGTTGCATGTGCCTGTTTTGCTTGCGCTGGCTTCTGCGTTTACTTGGCGATGCCGGGCTGCTGCATTGATCTCCCTGTAACACCCCTGAGATGCATCCCTAAAATCATATTTGTTGGCCTTGGAAGGTCTGCAAGTGAAACTGCTGTCCAGGCAAGGAAACCGCCAGTCTACCACACACAACATTCCGCCATTAATACAATAGTTTGCCTGTGCAGAGTTACAGTCACTCCCAGCAACCTCGTCCGCTCATGAATTTCATACACAAGCACTAGCGCCGCATGTGTGCTGCCTGCGGGTCAGTCTCAGTCAACCCGTCTCCCCACACAACGGCTGTGCTTGGCTTTGGCAGGCTCTTTGCGGTACTGTATGCTTACTTGCATGAAGCGCATGCACTTCCAGGAATCACACTGGACTACGGGCTGCGTGCGTTCAAGTCACGGGGCTGATGTACGGGCTTCCACACTGTCCTCTCTGGTACCTAGTGCAATGTACCCGTCCTCTCTTGGAAAACCTGCCGGCATGACTGAATGGGTAAACAGACAGAAGCATGGCTCACTGAACTCAGGCTGCGGCAGCCGACATGCCACCTCCTTCCGCACCATGATGAAAACTCCCAGTTCCCCCTGGGGATCAGAATGACACGATGCACCACTAGGTCAGCAATCAACATATCACGTTGCCTCGGGCGCAGGTGTACCCCGATCACAACACTGTCAGAGCAATCCGGCAGACGTGCAGTTTGCCCCTTCATGAGCCGTGTTCACAGCAAGATGCAGTGAGCACATTGCAGAGGCAGTACAGCTCATCACAGCCTTCACATCAGTCGGCGTGACTGCGACTCCTGCCCATGTGTGCGAGCGGCGGTGCACGCCATGAGTGCGATCGTGTAACGTGGGCTCACGGACTCCGCCGAGAAGGGCGGCCAAGGCCGCCAGCGAGACGGGGCGCAGCTGTGGGGGGCTACGGCGGCCGTGCAAAGGGGTCTGTGTCATTGTAGCACGCGTCAAAGTTGCTGAGCACGGCCGCGAGGGCCGACAGGCGGCACTGCGGCATTGACTTGACGCTCAGCTCGGCACGGCGGCGCACACACGCCTTCTCGTAGCCCGGCAGGGGCATGCGGCCACGTGCAAGCTCCATTGCCATGGAGCAGTCGCCACTGAGCCTTGCTGCACGGATCTGCATAACGGTGGTGGTATCATCCTGTTCAACAAGAGTGTGCCACAGGAAGGATTGACCAGCTGCGTGTTGAGCGCGGGAAAGTCGTATTACATTGACTGCATACGGTTGGAACTTCAAATGCCGCTTTTTTATGTGCTTGCTGATCATCAGTTTCCTGTGGAACGGGTACTCCAGGGAAGATACAAGGTGTCACGGCAGGGCTGGAACAGGAAATAATGGTGCGAATGCGGCCTTCAGGCTCTTCTGCAATGCGTATGCAGAAGGCTCGGTCGATGGAGGCAAGAGCTTGGTGCTGCACAATTCAATGCCATGCTGATTTCTAATCAGCATCAGGCCCAGCGCCAGAGCACACCTCCGAGCAGGCGAGGTGCCGGCAGTTGGCCCAGTCAAAGTCTTTTGCCCGGCACTCATCATAGGCGTGTATGAGCTCATGCACAATAGTGTTCTTGAGCTCTGTGGCATCCCCTTGAAAGTTGTTGTGGCACAACTCCAGCTCATGTCGCAGGTACCTCCCCAAATATCCTGGTTCACATTCAGCCACGACTATCTTATCCTCTGGAAAGTTGCAGCCCGCCTGCTTGCAGAGCATTTGTCGATGTGCAGGCAAGGAACAGGGTTTGCCACACAAACCATGGGACGTGTATAAGCGCAGCAGGACCACGAAAGCGGACCTCGTTAAGCTTTTCTAGCATGAACTTGACCGTTGGGTCGTTGTCTAACATCTGTCTTCGAAGGTTACAGACCCTCTCGTACTTCTGGGAGTCGAAGGAGTTGTTGTTTGTATCTACCACTTCAGGTGGTGCCTCTGTTGCACTACTTGCCAAAGCGGGTGTTGCACATTTGTTATCAGTACGCAATGCTGCCTGACTCGAAGCTTCGTGTTGGCACATTCGCGCATTTGCCAATGGGGCAGTATCCAAAGTAGGTCTTGAGGTCCGGTCAGCCCACGCCCAGTCCATCCATGACTTCAGGGCTTCCATAATCCCACAGTATGCTGTTTGCGGCAATGATACAAATCTAACCGTTCTGCAGATGGCGATGCCAATGGAACGTCACCACCGCACCCAGCAGCATTTGCCGTCCCCACAAGCAAAACAGAGTTCCCGCTACGATGCAGCAATCTTCCAGATCAATGAAAGAACAGATCGCACACTCAATGTAGTCTGATTTGCACTCCTTCGACTACATGTGCGTCCGAGCTTGATAACTGTGTCTACCAGGCCAGCATAGGACCCATCATAGGGCCGGTATCGCAATTTCAAGCGAGCTGCCCCATCCACGACTACATTGGAGCTGGCCGAAAGTTGCATTGAGTTGTTGAGTTTAGCTGACTGGATCTAACATCCGTATGACCGTGCTTCCGTGTAGATCTAGAGCCTCGTTGGATTGTGAACTGTCTTGAACACCGACGCAGCAAGAAAACAGCCCTGCCACGCTTGGGAAGCCGATCAGTCTCAATCCAATAATCAAGCCGACAATATGATTTTCTTTTCTTTCTTCAAAACTTTGTCAGGCAAAGAGGTGCGTGACTCGAGCATTGCCGACTCATGTACATGGAATTTTCTTCGCTGCAAGTCATCCGCAAGGCACATTGGAAATGAAAACACACCAAATCTGTTGTTTCGTAACTGTCGGATTGCTGATCAGGTGACTGTTGAACTTAAAAATGATTTAGCCATCCTTGGAACACTACACTCTGTGGATCAGTACATGAATATCAAGCTGGACAACGTCAAGGTTGTGAATGAAGACAAATTTCCTCACATGGTGCGACATCAGTATTGCTGTGTTCACAGTTTAGTGGTGGCTCGCACCAACCGCAACTATCCAGGCCATGCTAGCATCAATATCGTGTGTCATGCAGCTTTCTGTCCGAAACTGCTTCATTCGGGGCTCGGTGGTCCGATACGTGCACCTTCCGAGAAATGCAGTGGACAAAGACCTACTCCACGACGCCACACGAAGACAACAGCGTGGACAGTGATTTTGTGGCAGCCATGCTTGGCTTTACTTGACCCTCCTCTTCATATGGTGTGCAGTATAGTATATATATAGTTCACCTATTTTTGCTGTGGTCCGCCTCCTGATAGCCTCGAGTATGGCGGGACTGTCAAGCGTCGTCTTTCATCCAGACTGCTGGAATTGCACTCCAGTGCCGGCATAGTCACCAGCAATGCTGTTTTTGTTGTCCCCTTTGTGAACATTTCTCCTGATGTTACCACGATTGCAACACTTGGACCAGGGCATGGGTCCTGTTACCAGAACTGCGCTAGTGCTGTATTTGTTCTCGTCATCATGGTACCTGGGAGCTAGGGTGCTGGCGCGATCGCATGTGCGCCTGTCAGTCCGTTCGTCTTTAACTGTGACATTTGGCCGCCTCTGTCTCCGGCCAAGGGCAGCACCGGGGCCTGAGCCAGGGCGACCGCCAGAACGAGGAGACGAGTACCGGAGCAACCTATAGTATGCAGAGTAACCCAACTGTAGAATGAGGCTGAGCAGGTGCTTGTAAGCCTAGGCTATTCAATGCAAGGTATAGTGTTAGTCAGCTGCGACACCATCAGTGCTTCGACAGTCTCGAACACTGGCAGTGTTGTTCCACAGGTGTTGTGCTACGACACACTTGTAGCGATACAGTCAGCAGCAGCGTGAGGTCACGTACTCTCACACATGCAATCGCTCAGAGCTTGCCTTGGTTGGAGTGTGTATCACGTATGGACTCCTGACCCGGATCTAGATGTGTGTACCCTCTGGTCAAACGCTGTTTTCCTGTCTACTGTCGTGTTGTTCTGGCTGCTTGCCAACAAAGTGCCAGACTACCCCGTCACTGCCATGGGCATCACAGTGCTGTGCATGCTCGACGAGCATCTTAGGAAGGAGCACTGCTGTTGCATATGTCAAAGTGGTGTGTGATGTGCCGCACCACATATGCAGTGCTAGCGCAGAAACCCATGGTGAGAGCTCTTGGTGACTGACACAACAGTTTATTGCGGCATAGTTTTCAACAACCTGAGGAACAACATCCTGCTTCAAGGCGCCAGCAGAGTCAGCTTCCTGTCGAGCTCTGTCTTGCGCAAGTGTATGGCCAGGGTATGGGACGGAGGAAGCAGTCATGAGAACCATTCACAATAGCAGCCGCAGTGGTGTGCACCTTGCTGAAAGTAGATTGTGATTTTCTATCGATCCGAACATAACTCTGGAGGCACCCTTTGGATGCTGGCGACGCATGACCGGTGCGAGGCACAAACAGGGGCATTTGTATTTTTAAGTTGACTCATCTTCACCACGTGCATCCTTGTTACTGGCTGAGGGTCCAAAGGAACAGTTAATAAGTTCCACACAAGGTAGATGCTGTCCACATACTTGACCATCCAACATACTAACGGCACTGTTCTTTCGCAGACGTTGCAGCGTATGCACTGGTAGCCCAGCCAACAACAATCACCTAATATTGTACGAAGTAATGCACGTGGTATCCGTATCCCGTACCTTGTTAACAGATCTCTCTGTGCTACTTCACTGGTGTCCGTCTGGTGACGTTCCTTTCCAATATGGATGCTGACTGTCACAATTCCACTCAAATCGAAGCATCTAACAGCTCAACCTTTTGTTACACTGATCCAGCGATGCAAGAGGTCAATCATGCACAGCAGCGGCCTGCACGCTGGAAAGGAACGTCACCAGACTGGTACCAGTCAAGTGGCACAGAGAGGTTAGTTAAACAACGTACACAAAGTCCATAGTTTGGGTCAGCACCGTTGCTCACAACTCCTTGAGAGACCCTAATATTCAATGAAATTGACCTCTCTTGGTTATGCTAACTTTATGCATGAGCCACTCCAGCTGGATACGTCTGGACCGTCACTTCATTCCATAACATGGTGCTGGCTTAGTGGTTTGCAAATGCAGGCGTGTTGCCGTGCAACGAAATTTCACTCGTAAAGCTCACGGCAGCACGTACATCACTACGGGAGCAGCCTAAAGAACCTGACACTGTGTAGCTGTGAAATCGGTTCGGGCCATGCACCCAAACGATCTAATGGTCCACCTTGTACAGTCGCCGTGGCTCCAGACCGTTACTGCCAATTACAATTCCGCAAACTCCATCCGTACCTCTATCTGGTTCCTGATGTGAACACGCGGGCTTGAGCAGTTGTGATTCGTTCCACCACACAGCTTCCCTGCTCCACATGGAACACGAGCCAACTCCATTTCCAGAAGCTTGTCGATTGTATTCTTGCCCCTTAAAGCCAGAAGATAAGTCTGGCGCAAAGACTAACCGACTAAACTGGCAAGAAGCACACTACGTGACATTTAATTGAGGCTTCAGGCCTGCGCAGATCAATATGGGAGATCAACGTACATCCGGAAGCATACATACATGAGTCTGAGGCCATCTCAACCAAGTTACATGAGTCTGAGACCAAGATGTCAGTCCTGGTCATGTGAACGTGGCATGACTGCCAAATTGTTTATGCTGAGCTCGACTCTGTATCTTGAGGACAAGCTATAGGACAAGCTATTGTGATGCCAGACCAAAACCAGCTCATGCACACACAACAGTGTGTTGCAGGATGTGCATTGTCCGACCAAAGGTACTTCAACTATGTAGCAAGCGCATTGACGTCGCAGCAGATGGCAGCGCAGTTGTTCCTAGTTGGAGTTGGCATCACAGGTCCAGGCTCCGTGGTAGTGCCAACAAATGAGCTCAGGTTAGTCGGTGCTCGCTTGCGTCCAAATGATGTGGATGTTGCTAATGAGTGTTGATTGCCCGTTGCCGTGCAGCTATAGCAACCAACGAGAGCAGCATTGCCTGGGACACCAGGAGTGGGGCGAGCTTTTCGGTGCATCTTCGACATAGGCAGTGCAAGTGCTTCGAGCCTGGCCAGCCGGAAGTTATAAGTGCAGTCTTGAAACTCTGGCCGGAGCAATTTCCCTGGCTGTGGATGTTTGCCTGCTCCACGTGCTGCATAGCCAGTGTGTCTCAGCGCAGGGACAGGTGAGCGATGAAACAGTGGCATTTCTGGCAGGGGAAGACTAACCATCAAGCATACGCACGATGTCTGCCGCCTCGTCAACATCATCAATCCTGTCGTACGGACGATGACCATGCTTTGTTGTCAGGTCGGTGTTCGCGCCATGCCTGCATGTCATTGCCATGTCGCCCGAAGCCACTGGTGTGGGCAGCAGCTGCACTCAGATTACGTGCCTGAGAAGAGCTGCCACTGCATGCGGACTGTTTTCTTGGCAAGCAGTGTGCAATGCTGTGCTCCCATCCTCTGCACGTGTGTCTGTACGTGCGCCTGCTTCGAGCAAGACTGAGATCACTGCCGGCTGGTCCATCATGGCTGCAATATGCAACGCTGTCATGCCAAAAGTAGATGCAATATTGGCGTCCACACCGTGGGTAATCATGTCTTTCACCTACACTTAACTCATGCTTTGGAACTGCAGGTCGTATGCCCCATGCACAATGGTTTCGTTGAGCATAAAGCATAGCTAATATGTACATGCAGGCCCAGCATGGGACAATGTAAATAGACAGGCTCACAGTTGCGTGCCCTTTCGATATCACCAGCTGAGGCGGCTGTATGCAGCATATCGCAGGCTTGACATGCCTCTAAATTGGTCGAAGGGGCAAAGTGGGAGACCATCGTTTCTCCTGCAGATATATAATCGAGTCGGTCACACGTTTGACACTCCGTATTCATCTAAATAATGTGAAGTAGAAGTCACAGTAAGTACATGACGATGTACGCATGTGTGCACATATATGGGCGAGGACGAGGACGCTGAAGACGCACCCCGTATAAGGTTGACACCCTCGTTAAGCTTTGACATTAGTAGCAAGTGTATCTGACTAAAGCTATTCCTGCTGATATTACCCACCAAGAACGCTTGCAGTGCAGCCGTCCGGAGCAGGGCAGGTCTGCGGAGCGCCTGCATGCGTTGGGAGCCAGTGCATGTAGCCACTGTGTCTGACACAGATCCCCCTTACCCTTCCTGTTCCAGGGCGCACGATTTTTTGCTGATAACGCATCGAGACCTTGCGTACATAGTGGCTCGATCAAGTTGGACGCAGATGCGCCTGGCTGCAGGTTTCCGGTCTCGGGACTCGAACCAGTTCAAACGTGTCAGATGAAGGGAGACGTAAACAAGACAGCCAAATCTAATGATCCGCTTCAGATTTTCGTTGCCCCAAAGTCATCCTGTACACATTTTGGTACCCAGATCTTCTGCCTCGCACTGCAGCGTGGCTATCAAGACCACGCTGCAAAACGAGGCAAATCACCAGTACGGCCGTTACATGAACGCATACATGAAAGGCATCATCCCCTGTCGTGGCTTGAAGGCTCCGCAGATCCAACGTATCGTCAAAGAATGGAAAACAGGCTCCTTTCAGGTGTGTGCATGCTTCGCGAACCCAGCGCACAGCACGCTGTGACCTGTCCTCGCGGCCTTGCCACATCCTCGCGTGGAACTGCATTGGCACCACATGGATGACTCTCACATATTGCTACAATACCTGCAGGGCATGCTTTACAGGGACACTGGTTTTGAATTGATATCATCGGGGTATCTGGAGGACAAAATTGCTGGTTCAATTCTGCTGCAGGAGGCATATTCCGGCACAGACAGCAGGTGACTCGATCATGCAGCCCAAACAGTAAGGATGAGCATGTCCCATCTGGTTTACCTTATGATCGTCCATAGGAGACATTCCCTGCAGGCACTTGGATTATCTCAGTGAGATCCGTCACATCGAGCAACTGTTTGAGCGTGGCTTGATACCAGGATGGGCAGCAACAGACACAATGTGCAACCGGCCCCTAGCTGCGCTAATTAAGTCTGCCTCAGGTAGGTTCCCTCAAGCAGGCGACCATGCATTTGACAAACTTTGGCATATGTAGATAGATATGCTGGTAGGCACACTGGTACCAAGCCAGGTGCAATGTGGCAACGCGGGATGGGTTGAATGAGACCCGGCCGTGAACCACTCCCAGATGCGCAGGTATCTGGATATGGATGTGATGTCTGTCACAATGGTTACCAGTCTGGTGTTGTGCCCTTTGGTAAGAAATGAACCAACACTATTGCAACTTCCAGTTAGAAGATGCAGGGCCATGGAAATTGTGGCACAGCAGAAAGCATCAGTTTGCTAAAGATGTTTCCTGCTGCACACACACATTCTTGCTGCCAATGCAGGGCAGCAGGAAGACGGTGCATGCAGTGTGAAGGAGTGTTGCGCTGAGGTGCTGGCATGGAGCCATGCCGAAGACACCTGGAAAGCCCGCGCATCCGTCGTCACTTTTGTGCCATTTGCCCGCAAGCCTGAACTGTATCCCACCTTCCGCCAAGATCTTGTAGAAGCAGCGGCGGTCACTGTGCAGCACCCAGATCGCTTTGTCCAGCTTGGCACAGGCATGCCTCAAACAATCGTGTTGGTGGATCGAACTGAACTTGACTGTAATGCCCAATGCCTTTGCTGTTTTAAGTTGTGCAAGTCAAGTAGTGTATTGATGTGACAAGTTTTTCAGAAGGTTGTGATGTGCTTGCACCTCTTCCCAATGGCTATGCGGTTTCCATTGCCAGGAGTGACAACAATCCGGCATGCATTGGGATGACTTACGTGATCTTGGTCATGAAGCTGGACTTGCTCGCAAGAATAGATCAGCACATGTCGGTGTCTCCTATTTGTGGGGCCAGGTCATGGAGTGTAGTCTGCCCACTCAACTAGAACCGAGGGGTGTTGTGTCCAGGATGGATGCTCAGAGACCTTGGTAAGCAGGACACAGAGGCGCTGTTGGAGTTTTGTAGAACACACTTGCACCGATTCAGTGCTGAAGGGCTGAGATACGCACTGGAGAAGCAGCCGAGGCAGATCCGGGTAGAGCTGCAGAAGCACCGGAATGCCCTCAAACGTAGCTGACAGAGGTTTGTTTCAGATCCTGGTACACAAAAAACGTGTACCAACACCTCAAGTACAGGTCGTGGGTCATGAAGTTGACGGTTCGAAAGCGTTTGTGATACTGTTATGCAGAACCATACACCGTTGCAATCATGTCCCCCTGACTTACCTGCAGGTCTTTGTTTCCAATAATGCTCTCACATAACGTTGTAATTCAAAGTTTTTCGTGTCGTGTCAGAATATTCCCTGTGTACTGATGGGACCTGGCCATGCAGCTTACATAGGCTTGGCGAGGTTGCTGAGTCGTGTGCTCTAGCAGGACAAATCCTCGCAGTTTGTGCCGATGTACACGGATGTACCAAGAATCGAGTTTTGTGCACATTTATCTGTTACGCAGAACCGGCCGTCAATTAAGCAAGTATTATGGAGTGGAGAGTGAACGGCAGGTCATCTTCCAAACGGCTTCGCTCGAGGGTCACACATCATGGGCTCAGCTAGAATCTCTGTTGTCAGGACAGTGCTCTGTATACATTCTGATGTTACACAACAGCGATGTGTATGTACAGTCAGCGCGACTGACTACCACTTGCTCTGTATCTAATGAGATCATACCAATGGCACAGGACATAAGCGAACTTGAAAATCACCCTGGCTGGAACGCTGCCCGCACATCTGGTCAACCACAACATGTCATATCTCCAGCATAGAACATAGACGCAACATTTCAATCACATTAGTTCACCTCAACAAGCCATTTGTGTACATCAGGCCCGGCAGAGTCTGCAGCATGTGTGGACAACGGATGCAGGGCACACCAAATGCAACAGCGGCAGACGCATAATCCTCACGTGACCAGGTACCTACACCTGTGCTGGTTCAAGGCCCGCATCCACTGCTGCGGCCTGCTGCGCCAGCCGGATGAAAACATCCTCAAGGCTCGCACTGTGCACCCCCCAGTCCAGCACCCTCAGATTCCGCTGGGGCGCCATGGCCATGCGGTCAAAGATCTCTGACAGCTGGATGTCTGCGCACGGCACCTCATACTTGCTCGTGCCTGCTAGGGCATATGTGCGAACAGCATTCGGGCTCATGTCCATGACGAACGCATGCACTGCGTCCTCCTGCTCCATGGGAGTCGTCACGGTGAACACCTGCACGGACTCCCACTACTCAGCATCACTTCGCACACACCGACTCCTACTCCCGCCTACGATTCCTGAGTTGAAAGGCATGGCGGGCAGAACCCGTCCGTTACTGAGAGTCAGGAGCGATGTCATTGGTTTGCCTATGACAGTTTTGGCCCAAGTTCCTCTGTACGACACTCACGGTGTAATCCACCGATCTGGGTATAGCGCTCACGGTGCAATCCACCGTTCTGAACACGCACCGTACAGCAGGCGCTCGCGGGAGCGATCTCACTCCGTATCGTACATTGATCATAGCTCATCAAGCTAGCTGCAGCACACGCGCAGAATCGTGCGGCAACAGCTGTACCCCACGCCCGACGACCAGCCACATGGCAGCGCGTGAGAACAAGCAGGGACATCACACTGGAAGGCCGGCAGCGCATGGCCACATAGTGCTGCTGTGGGACGGGGGACACGGTGGCAGGGCCGCACATAGTAGCCCCCGTAGCGGGCGGTGAGGTGCTTTGGGTTTCCGAGGCAAACAAGGCGGCCGTCGATGAAGATGCCGAGGCGGTCACAGAGGCCCTCCGCCTCCTCCATGCTGTGCGTCGTCAGCACGACGGCCTTGTCGCGCTTCGCGTCCTGCACCACATCCCACAGCTGCCGCCGCGACGCTGGATCAAGCCCGGTAGAGGGCTCGTCCAGGTAAACCACCCGCGGATTGCCGATCAGGGAGATCGCCACCGACAACCGCCGCTTCATCCCTGCACCCCATGCATGCATATCAGCGCACCGCTTCTACGATCTGCAGATGAAGCACTGCAACACCCCGTGCCGATCTCGCGAGAGCGCGCTCCCATCCCCTTGCTGCGCTGTCCCCACCGCTGTCATTAACAAAAACACATATATATATATCAGATAAATATTTGGTAAATGTATTTGTTAAATATTTGTTAAATATCAGACAAATATTAAATACCAGATAACCCATACTTCATCTATTGAGTCACAACCATGGATTCAGAATGCGCTTTCTGGACCAAACGCGCTTTCTGGGCCATGCAATATAGACATGCACGCAGGCAGTGCCGCCGTCACCAGACACCGCACCTCCGGAGTACTGGCCGGACCGTTTCTTGCGGACGTCGTAGAGGCGGACGCTGCGCAACGCCACGTCCACAGCTTCGCGGATGGCGCTGCCGGTGAGGCCCTTGAGGCGGGCGTAGAAGAACAGGTGCTCCTCGCCTGTAAGCGAGTCCCACAGGAGGTTGTGCTGCGGGCAGACGCCCATCAACTTGTAGATTCTGTTCATGTCCTCCTTGATGTCCAGGCCGCTGATGAAGGCCTCACCTCGCGTCGCTTCCAGGAACCCGATCATCTGCACGAACCAGCTCCTCGACACACTTCACAACTGCGGCTAACGTGGCAGATGTGAAGCTAATACTAAGGGCCCTGGTTCCAGCCACATGCGCAGGCCTTGGCAACGGTTTCAGGGGAGGTCGTGGGATGAGCAAGTGAACGATGACTTACAAGTGGTGCGGACGGCTGCGGCGGCCATGTGCAAAGGCAGTGCGCAGAGCCACAGGCCGAGGCGCGCATGATACTGCACCGCATGCAGGCCTATGCAGGCCATGCATCCAGGCCATGCAGCACCGTTGCAAACCGGTAATGCTCACCCCTGGCACTATGCTGACGGGGCCCGGCGGGAGCAGCAGCGCACCATGTTAATACTCGTGGACTTGCCTGCTCCATTTGGTCCCAGAAGCCTGCAAGGCACCACGCTCTGGAAGCCACACTGAAGCAGGGCGACACTGACACAGCTAGGAGCACACTGATTTCCAATGCGACTGGCTTATCCCATGTACCACCAACGCAGAGGCACCAGGATGCTTGCAAGCGCCCTGCACAGGCAGGCAGATGCTGCGCTGTCGCTCGAGCAGCAGCGTGTTCGGGAGCCGCACCCAAAGCACTCCCCAATGGCCACCTTGAGGCTCATGTTCTTGACTGCCACCTTCTTGGGGTTGCCGTCCATCGGTGGGAACTCCTTGCGGAGATCACGTACAAGGATCGGCACCTCGGCGGACGGTGCTGTGGCGTAGGCAGCCTCGCGCTCTCGCCGCACGTCATCGGCCAGCCTGCCTATGTCTGACGGGAGCGCCGTGGGGTCGAGCATGGCATTGACGTCGTCGCCGCTCGCGCTGACCTTGCTGCACAACAGCAACCAAATGCGTCCTCCGCGATGCCACTGTTTGGCAGCCCCAGAGACATGCCCATGCACATCGACGTTTGAGCAGGTACACGTGACAGGATTGAGCGCGAGTGACCCCCCAAACCAACGGTATGCTCGACGGTGTGATGCGTGCTTCGAAATGCCGCATTCCCACAGCACGGCAGCGCGCTGTGTTCCGCACGTCTGGACAGACGATCCTGTGCGCTGCAAGGAGGGGGAGAAGGGTGCAGGCCGTTGCGTGGGTGATACTGCGCAGGGGAGGGGGGGGAGTTGCGTGCCTGCTGCGCTTCCACATGAAGGGGAAGAGCCAGTGGCGGCGGATGCCGATGCCAGAGTCAAGGACCTGCTCGAGGTACCAGGCGAGCGACATGAAGATGGGCCACTGTAGGATGAAGATGATCCACACGACCATCATGCCGTTGCCGTCCGAGTTGATGTCCTCGAACGCCATGCCGACCTCGTCCTGGTACGACGCCTTGAAGGAGTACTGCCCGAGTTCCCAGAGCCCCCTGCACACGCTCGCCTGGACGTGAGCACCCCCCGGGGGGCAGTGGCACCAGTGGCTGGTCCGAAGGAGCAGCTGTGGCGGAGGTGCGGTGGGAGGGGCAACTGTTTAGGAGGGTGCCGGAAGGCAAGGGTGGCGGTGCAGTCAGGCGAGAGGAAAGAGGTGGGGGCGCGGACCGGTAGACGCCGAACGTGGGGATGAGCTGCAGGAGCACTGCAAACCAGCGGCCCTCAGCGAAGATGTTGTCCATGAGTTGCGCGGCAAAGAGGCCGGCGCCGAGGACCCAGATCCACGTCGTGATGTTGGCCGTGCGCGCGTTGGAGAAAAAGCAGGAGACGAAGAAAGCAAACGCGACTTGCACGTTGCCGTAGATGATGTAGAAAACGAGCTGCACCCCGAGCGTGTTCCGTCTGAAGTACCTACATCACATCATCACGCATGTGTACCATGCACGTGCTACGTGTTTTGGGCAGTTTTTGTGTGTGACTCGAGGGAGTCGCCCTTTTGGCACTTGCATTTACCGTGGCCTGCACATGTGGGCCGTTCAATTTCTCTTTGCTGTGCCATATGCTGCACACATGCTGCGTGGTCGGCCGATTTGTTCACAAGCAGCTTGACGAGGGCACCATTACGGTCAAGCCTGTGTGAAACTATGAGCGGTGCGGGGCGGTCAGCCGCACAAGCGCATTCCCTGGTCCACAGTCACACATGGCCACTGATTGCAAGCTATTTGCAGGCTTGTCGCGGACTGGCAGCCAGAAGGTGCAGCAGAGTGGGAGCCAGAGGAGGGCGCACTGGAGGTCGGCGGCGTTTCCGGCGATGAGCATGATGATGATGTAGATGATGTACTGCACGATGAAGTAGAGGTACATCACGAAGATGTACACCCCTGTACGGCACCACTGTTCCCTCAGCTGCGGCGTCCTGCAGCCGGCGCAGTCGCCCCAGATATGCCAGAAGCATGTAGCCCTACTGAGTGGCCACTGCCGAGAAAGACCAGAGGCAGGCATCCAGCGGGAGACAGCCTGGGCCTTACCAGGAAACCTTGGAAACAAGTTCGATGGCAAACACCCCGAACAGCACAAGGGAGAGGAGGCAGTGGCTATGTGCATGATGGCATGGCATTGTTAACGTCAACAACATGCAGCCGTGGTTGTTGTGTATCCAGGTACACCTCTATGTAGTGGCAGCGGCAGCCGCATCGGCCGTGCAGCCACGGCCGGGCCGCAAGCGCCGGGACGCGCACCGTTCTCGAGGCCGTGGATCTTCATCATCGTGCGCAATCGCTTCTGCTTCTCGTAAACCAGCTGCACGACAGCCCATGGCAGCGGCAACTGCACGAGCCACACAAAGAACAGCGGGCCAATGATCGACGAAAAGTCGAGCTGTAGCCCGGTCTCGCCCTTCGGCATGTTCATCTGGCTTACCATGCGCGTCGCATACTCCTCGCCCAGCCACGCCTTGAGCCACGAGTTCACGATGCGGTCGATTGGCTTCGCAATACGCTTCAGCGCCCCAATCGACTCGCCACCGATGGCCGTGATGTCGTTGTGCCAGACATCGACGTCCAGCGTCGCGTTGCGCGTCGCTTTGAGGTCAAATGCATTCGCGTGGCGCGTCCGTATGCCATCGCACTGGCTCTCTGCCTGCATGCCGTACAGCACTGAGCGCAGCAAAAGCCCCACGCATGGACCAGGAGACGACACAGTGTGCCTGTGAATCGCCGGCCGTTGCGCCACCACTCGGTGCGCCGTCCACCGCACGGCTGATCGCGTAACATTTCAACACCTCCCGGACACCAGTCTACCGACACCTTGCACGGAAAGTGCGCTCTCACTATATCCACCCTTCCACGAGAGGGAGGGCCACAGGGTACTGACAGTGGCCCAGGCCAAACGCTCAACTCAGGCATCAGCCGGACGCATCCCGGACGGCGCGACAGCTGGCGGGCACAGGCCGCACCTCCTTCCACGTGCAGAACAGCTCCCTATTAATGTTGTCGGAGCCAGCCTGCCGCTGCACGATGCCGTCTGCGCACTGCTCTAGCCAGAACTGGATCGGCCCCAGGTCCGCGCCGGCGCCGGCGGAGAACTCTTCGACGACCTGGCGCAACGTTGCACAGCTCTGCGAGACGGTCACGGGGTCGGTGAGCAGGCCCTGGTCGAGAAACAGTGTCTGCAGCTCGTTTGATGTGCCAAAGTCCCACGTGGCTGCCTCCAGGAACGAGAAGTCGAAGGTCGTCGACTGGAAGTCGCCATCCAGCGCCCTCTGCACCGCACTCACCCATCGGATCAGCTGGCGCCACTGCATCTCACTGCAGGCTGCCACCCGCGCTACCCATCACGCACGGCTCTGTGGCAATCTGCAGTCTACCAGCGGCGAACCCAGGGCCTTCGGCTGCCGTGGACCCTCTCAACTGCCGCTACATAGGCTGCCGCTTCTCACGAGCACATGCATTGAGCGCCCGCACATGCGTCGCGCCCGCACATGCGTCGCGCCCGCACATGCGTCGCGCCCGCACATGCGTCGCGCCCGCACATAGTAGCGAGATGTATAGTAGAGCATAGCATAGGCAGCGGGGGCTTGCGTGGGTGGGTGTGACAGGGAGAGTGGCCGGAGAAGCTGACCTGCAGGTCGGCAGATGTTTGGGCGCCCTGGAGCAGTGCGTTCAGGTCAGGCTGCCGAATGAGGGACTGCATGATGGTGTCGGGAAGGCTCCCACTGCCGTCACTGGTGTAGAGGAAGGTGACCTCTGTGCCCGGGGGGGCCTCAAAATCCTCCCTGGCGTAGTCGTCATCGTCCTCCTCGGCGTCTGGGGCGAGCGGTAGCGCGTTGTTGAGCTCGTAGATCGCTGGGAAGCGGGACGGTGACGTGACCGCGCAGAATGGGATCTCCTCATAGTCTGGATGTAGGAAGACTCGTTCAGTTGTCACGGGCGCAGGGGTGTGCAGGAACACTGTTGACACACTACCGTGCTGATGATGCAGGGTGCACTCACAGCTGCACGCCAGCCTCGCGCTGGAGTGCTTCGAGCACTCGGCCTGCGCCTGCGCCATGGATCAAGGAGCATATGCCCGCTGGGGATTGGCATGCAGCTGTGCTTGATCAAGGCCTGGAAGGTGGACCGCCTGGCAATGGCAGCAAACATTGGTGGCACCTGGTATGCCTGGTGGTGGGCAACCAGCGGCCCCGTGGCATGTTCAGGTGTGGCTGGATAAACCGAGGCAGGTGAGCGAGCTATGCAACTGCGATCGCGGCGAGTGGCACCTGAGAACTCAGCTCCGCAATTCTCCTCGTTTTCATCGAGGCACTCCAGGTCGAATGCCGCGCCGTTGCACACGTCTGAGTCTGTGACGATGGTGCCGTTGTCGAACTTACACCGGACACACTCACAGCCACACTGCAGAGCAGGACCAGTGGGTGAGCTGCAGGAACGCAAGCGCAAACTGCGTCGGCGACAAGGGGCCATGTGGGCAGCCGCACTGTGACGCCATTGAAGCGTTGCCATGCTCGTGGATGGCAGTGACAGTGTCAGTACATGTGGTAGTTTGCATGCAAGGCTGTATTAGGATGCTGGGGAACCTTGTGGTGTGTCCCTTTCCAAACACTTTGCTGTGTTTGGTGTGATGGCCAGTCGCCACGTAGGACACACAAGTGTCATGTTTTGCATGTGTGACCTCGAGTGTGTTGAGAGAGCTGCAGAGCTCGGAGTCAGGACTGGCTGAGAGAGGATAGCCACCTTTGCATCACCTGATATCAGGTTGTCCAGGAGGGTTTGAAGCACGCCCAGCAAGGCGCAGATGAGGATTGGTGCACAAAGGATGAATATGTTGCTGCAGATATTCTTTCGCTGGTAAGCCCAGGACTTGCGCAGCAAAGCGTTCACCTGGCGCCCTTGAACCTGCAGACCCAGTCTGTCCTTTCAAAAATCTTGCGTGGTGTTTTTCGAGGCTTACTGGTTGCTGTAATGCAGAAACATCCCGTGTGCTTCTGCTGCTACCAAGAGTAAAAAGCACCTGTGCCGTGACCACAACCACATTCGCCACGCATGGGACCATGGCAGCACATCACGTCGGCAAGTGATATGCGGTCGTGCTGGTCAAGAACTGTTTTGTGTCGAAGGGCCTCGTGTAATGGCTGGAAGAATGGCGATGGGCAGTCTACTGTGGTGCAGGAGCAAAACCATAACCATATCACAGCTCAGCACCAGTTCAGGGAGGGGTGCGCTAGCCTAGAATCGGACCATGTCAACGCGATGAGGTCTTCAGAAGCTGCAACACTAGATTTGCCCGATTTGCAAATTCACAACGCCTTCGAGACCACCTGAAATCAGAGGATAGGGCAAGTCAGCCGGTATCATGCCAAAAGACGACTCTATCACACTGTAAACGTACTTGCAAATTGGGCTGAGTTGTGATTCTTGCAGGACACTCCAGGGCGAATCACCGCGGCTGTGTGTCAGTCATTGGTAACGCTGGTTGCTGCGCAAAATGACAAATGCAAGACATGCACAGCGCAATAGCTGAAATCTCCGTGATTTGATTACTGCAGATGTTCAAAACTTGATTGAATCGTGGTAAAGTTGAGGGTAACAGGAGTGCGGATCACAGCCTGTTAAACAGCACGGTTTCACGGAGGGCCGCAAATGTGCACTCCGACACGGACCGTGTCACACAGGTTGACGATAAATCAGCTCATACCCGTTCAAGCGTGTGTCAATATTAAGTGCTCGAGCACCGTTTCGGGTTCACCGGCAGGCTGAGGTCGCGAATCCGCGATATGGAATCTAGGAAACAGGGCTCACAGATTGTATAGAGCAGCCCATATAACCACATGCAACGCATGCGCTTGATGTATCTTGAAGGTGCTGCGTACAGCTTGCAAATCCAAGCAGTGCGATTCGGGACAGGCTCGCCAGTGGGTTACGGCATCGGCGGGATAACACACATACCATGCATTGCTACCACCCGACGTCCGGCTGGACGTCAACCGGAACAGCGCCCCAGTGCTCAGTCGACAAGGCTATATGACTGTAGCAGCCAGAAGCAAGGTATAAGTTGCACCATGCATCATCTGTTGCTATAATTCAGAGCCAGCAACACCTATGGACAGCGCGCTGGACCTGGTCAACCAGTCTCTGCCATGTGGGCAAGCTTGGTGTGGTCCGAGATACAGTTGTGCACAAATGCTCGCAGTGCCCCAGACGATTGCGGCAGTGCTAGAGCTACAGGCGTAACGAAGCCGCGCTGCGACCGGGTCGATGGCCAATGAGACCGACCGACCGCTGTCGTGTTCACCACCTTGTTACATCAGCAGGGCACAGCCTAGCCAGCACTGTCACGCTGCAAGGGAACATGCACAATTACTAACGGCAGATACCTGCCCAGCACATTCCCAAAGTGCCTCAACCGGGAGCCGCATAAGTGCCATCGTGGACTCAGCCTTGCACGAAAAGAAAGTGTCTTTCTTGGCTTGACACACTGCATCTAGGGACGTGCTGCATCAATGACAGCATGGCCGTCAATGTAGGTGTGAGTTACCGAGAATCTAAACAGAATTTTATGGGTTACTCCTTCAGCCTTGCCCTCGCTGAGTGGGTTATGCCTTCCAGTGATAATCACTTTTGTTGCCCTCTCACCAGACCGTAGCCATGGTCCTGTCCACAGGCATCATGCTAACTTGGCAGCCCATGGAATGCATGTTCATCGGGTGTTTTACATCTGATGCTTGGAGTGCTGGACACATCCACAGTAGATTTCTTTGCCCTTCCTCTCGCCGAAATGACGTTGGTGTATGTGTCCCATCCCCTCTCTCCGCCCCATGCGTAGGGGTCCTGTGGGGTATGCCCGCCTGGGAGACTTGTTCAACAATATTTTCTTGTTTCATCGTATTTCATCTACTCTGGTTTCATGGTATGTGCAAGCGTGATGAGTGCCATGGGACCTGCACTATTTTCCAGCACTGATGCCGGCGTGCAAGTCCACCATTGCATTAGAGCAACACATGCCGCCGATAGCCGCCTCGGTCCAGCGTGAATCAAAATTCGACCTTCTTGTTAGCTGGCCGATGTTCATGTGGCTCTGGCATGATCCTCGATTTCTGTCCCAGGATTCGCCTACCTGTGTACGTGCTGTGACAATGGTAAATGTAAATGTAAATGTGACACTTACTCGCCATATCCTGCAAGGACCTTGACATCTCCGGATAACCGGGACCACGGGCCAAGGGGGTAAATCACCTGGAAACCCCCCTCAGACAACCGCACGCAACTCACAGGGCCTCCTCCTGTGCTAGGCGAGGTGGTCGCACGCGATTGTGTTCGAAACCCAGGGGGGCACGCGGAATCGAACCCAAGACCTTCCGAAGAAGGGGTCAGCTTTTATATCGTCCTCCGACCACTGGACCGAATGGTGAGGATCAGGCAATGGGAGGGTGGCGCCCCAGACCGGTTGTGCCATGGCGAGCCTGCACTGCGTGCGGCACCCGTTGTTTGCCAAATACTTGTGCAGAGCCACATGCGCCGGCGGTGCAGTGCCGTAGAAATGGCACCACTTCTGGAGCAGCTCTCGCCGGTAACGGTGGGCTGAAACGCATGCATAGACCAGCGGCAGAGACAAGCCCCAGCTGTCAATGTCCTTGTTCAGCCTGAAACCGGCCAAGCATGCAGCAAGGCAGCTGCCGCCATTAAGACACGGGCATAGCAATCTGGGTGTGCTCAAATCCACCTAAATGGGATGATGCCGCAGCGGCGGTGGTCTGCAATCAGAAAAGAAAAGAATGATAATAATCGTGTGCCGCACCAGACCCAACAGGGCATCGGCCGCGGCACCCCTACGCACAGGAGCGGAAAACAAAGAAGCGTCCGGCACAGTAAGGCCCTCCACACAGTCCTCCCACTCATAACCACACGGGACAGGCATGTCCCTAGGGGAGCCAGACATCCACGCATGGACGTGGGACCATCCCTGCGGGCGGGGCACGGGCGTAGCTACGTATAGCACTGTACACACCCGGGACGTGCCCACATGCGTACAACACAGGTCGCCGCGCCAATGTCAAAGCCAGCCACAACGCGAGTGCAGAGCCGCCTTACGTGACTCGACGTGCTCTGGCCCAAGACTTGCACAGGGTCCAGTAAGAAAGGGACAGTACACACAGACGCAACATCCTCGTCCTGGAGTCAACCCGGTGAGGAGTTTGTGCACAACTGCAGTGGCCGCGTCGCTCGCGGCTGTAGCGCGCAGGACGTCGTGTCACAGACAGGCCACACCGCACAGGCCATTGCCGGAGACAAGCCGGAGACAAGCCGTGCACATGACAGCGTCAAGTGCTCAGTATGCCTCCATCCGTGCTTCACCGGATTCGCTGTAGCCATGTCTGTCGTTCATACAGCAGTCACAGACACAGGGGGCACACATGGGGCGAGCCGTGAACCCCGTACGCGTGGTCTCCGGGAAGGTGGCAGGAACAAAGGGCCATGATGGGGTGCACCACCGCGGACAGGTGACTTGTATAGGGTGCGGGCACGGTGTCTGTGAGTGGCAGGCCGCATACAGTGGGGTGTCCATCTTCAAGAACAAGTCGTCTGCGTTTGCCGAGGCGACCTCGCACTGGGCCAGCACCAGCGCCCATGTCGGACTCATGTCGCACACCTCGGATTCGGAGCACCCACGCCCAGATACCGTCCCGGATTCAGGAGTTGTTGAGGGCCGTCCCCGGCGTGTCCGTCTCCAGCCGGGCCCAGCGGCCACGCCCCGCGGCGTAGAGCCGACATGGTCATGCGCTGTTGCATGAGACGCAGTGGCGGATCGGAGCCAGGAGTCACGTGGGGCATAGCGGACCGTACCGCCGTATCCATACAGTCCGGGGAACGACTCGCTGATGCGTGTGCTGTGAATCCAGAGGATCATGGTCACGGAGAAAGGTCGCCACTCGGTCATTGTTGGTATTCCTGTGGGAGTTGTCGTGCTTGCGCAACCTGGCAGCGATCGGCATGCCGACAGGACACCGCGAGGTCCGACAACATCACCGCTGCCCGGATGCACCGGTCCCGCATGCACGCCGGCGTGTCCATTTGTGGCCGGATGTCACATACACTCTTTGCAGCTTTGGTCAGGATATGCTCGATGGCTGCTCCCAGATGGGGCAGCCCCGCCGGGACTTGCCACAGTCCCATCCAGTAGATCATGCGAGGCGCAAGGCGTGTCCGTATCACAACGCTCTTGGTTGCTGCAGATAGGCGCGGGCATTTCAACACTGGAAGCCACTCTCCGAGCGCTTTCCAGCCTTTGGCAACGGTTGCAGTGATTGGTGCTTCCCATTCCCCCGACGTATGAAGATCCAGGCCCAGATATATATCGATGTTGAGCGCCATCCGCCGTAGGTAGGAAACCAGGCCCCCATCGGCATTGTGCCACTGGCAGCCGTTCATGGAGGCAGGGGGGAGAAACACAACCACAACTGTTTGCGGCGCATTCAAGACCCATCCGCAGACGACGCTGTGTCGGTGGACTGCGTTGATCACCGATTGAAGACCCTGACCGGTCGCCAGGTCACCAGCGTATCCTTGTCCCACGTACGACCGGGGCCAGTGTACGTCGCCCGTGCGTAGCATGTCCTGAGTGGGAAGGGAGTGCATGTCCTCCAGGACTGAACCGGTAAATAGTGCATACAGGAATGGGTAAAGGGGGCACCCTTGTGCCACGCCGCGGTGGACTCGGAACGGGGAGGGCAGGGCATGGTCGACCTGGACCTGACTGGACGCTGGGGCGTACATGCGATCAATTGCGCAAGTGTCTTGCCTGCGGCGCGTTCTCCTCAGAACATGGCTGCAGGGCGATCCGCCACTGCCTGGTGCTCTGCTCAGGGTGGTGAAAGATGGCACTAGATGTGTGATTGTCCTGGTGCATGCCCCGGCTAGTGGCGGCGGCACGGACCGATGCCCTATCAGGCCATGGTTGATGTCCAGGTGTTACGGACTTCATGACCTGTGGTGATGTTTCGATTGCTGAGCTTTACCGAAGGTTGCAGAAGCTGCTGCTTGTGTTGGCGCCAGCTCACCTGACAGCTCACTGCGTTTTCTTTCAGTGATCGCCTCAGAGCCCATGGCAACTTGAATGCACAGTTCAGTATGCACCACAAAGAGCAGATGACTGGGGCCCATCCCCCCACAAGAAATACGTAGTCACCACACGGTCCTTTCCAACAGCAAGATGTACACGTCACCAGACAGCACAGACGCCATCCAGCACCTGTACACGGCCTCCTCCAGTACGGGCTAACACATTCCCAGGGCAGGTCATACGCATCTTCAGCTCGTGGCAGGGGTCTTTCAGGGTTTCAAGTGAGCAGTGCTTTTGCTGTTCATCGCTTGTGTTACACTCATACGCGATCCTGCCGAGCCAAGTACAGGCTACACCTTATGCCCGTCACACTGCGCGCAGAGTTTTGAAGAAAAGCAGGGCAATTCGGAAAATTTGACAACCTCTTTCTCGCTCGTGGCCAGCACCAAAACACCTGTGGCCGGGTCAACTGGCAGGACCTGTCCCAGCCGCTGCTGGCCCTGCATCATCTGTACTGTGGCAACCTGTGCCAAGCACAACAGCGCCAACCGCCACAGGTTGCCGTGACACCACTGGCTGTTCATCACTACTCCTGCCCGCTGATTCCAAGTTCTGTGCTGTGGACTGTTGTGGGTCTGCGTGACACTGTGATGTCTGTGCAAGCACTTGTGAAAGGTCCGTCGCCGCATCAACTGCGGGATCTACACTACCACCCATTTCCCTAACTTTTCTAGAGAGATCTCTTACGTGCTGGGCGAGGAGTTTGGCAGTCTCCTGCAGCAACAGAACATCAGAGTCCCGCTTGGTAACCTGGTCAGTGAGTTGGCTGATCTCGTCTGCCTTGCGTTGCCTTGAACGTCTTGCAGACTCACGATTATTTTGCTTCCGCCGCAAACGCTTCAACTCACGTTCATCTAGTGTTTCTATAGGCTGGGGATTCGAATGAGCCACAGCTAAACTCTTGGCACTTCCTGCCCCCATTTGTTGAGCTCCGGAAGCATCCCAGAATAGCACATGTTGCATATCATTCATCGGCACAGCGGTATGAGGCTGTGACTGGGAAGCGGGAACGTATGGGCCCGCGTTCGCAGCTTGGGACGACATGGTGCACCTTCGACAACAGGCCCCACGTACGGCTGGCAGCGATCTCTCACAAACACGCTCTGCAGCATATTATTGGTGTTATAATGCCGGCATTGGATGATGGGGCACCAAACACGCTGCGAGGGTGGCGAGGATTCAAAGCCCGAGATTGTTGCCAAACCAAACAATCCTGGACACAAACGCACGTTCCTATGCGCGCCCCGCACTCGGAATCAGACGAGGAGTGTGCGCACCGTTAATTGCGAATTGGGTGCCGCGGGTCTTAATTACACGATCACCGCGGGGGCCTTCACGAGACGGACCACACGAGCTGCGCGCGTCAGTCTGGCCCCAGCTGACCGCTCGGATGATTCAAGTACCAATACACTAGGGATTTTCGACTGACAATGGGTGTCGGTGTGCTTGCAGTCAGCTGTCTCATCGCATGCAGAATTACAGCAAACCGCACGCTGCTGTCTCGCCTGTAATCGCAGAAAGAAAACACAGCGCAAAGTGCTTGCATGACTATGGGCTTCGTGTTTGAAATTGTTGGGAATACAGGCCCCGGTCCAGCGTGCTGGGGGCAGCATGCACGCATTGCATGTGAGCACCGATATCTATCGGCCACAATGCTTGCAGCTCTGCACTTTCAAGGCCACGGCTTGCAATAAAACCGGCTATTGGCAACCGTACTTCGCGTTACATGATATGTGCTGTACGCTGCGCATCATCAGTGAAGCGGTGGGTGCCGCTGGAATACACAGCCATGACTGTTCGTCTGCTCAAGATCGCAACAAAGCCAGTGGTGACCTCAGTTAAACTGTAGGTCGTCTGCTGTCACATTCTGGTGAAAACGCCGCTGCGTTTCGGGCTAGTCAAGAGGCCTGCTGTGTTAGCGTGTATGCGGCCATGGCACGTCCTCCACCTCAATTGCGAGAGATCGCGTGCAGCGATGCTGGAAAATTTCCTGAATGCCTGTGAATTCAGCTCATATACTGTGGGCTACTGCAGGCCCCGAAGCGAAATGGGAGCAAGGCCGCTGTTGGCCGCAAGCTGCCGATCAGTGATGCAGGCCAGTCAGCCCTCCATTGCGCCGCTCAAAATGGTCATGTGGATGTAGTCAATGTTCTTCTATCCACTGAGAACGTGGATGTAACGCTGGCAGATTCTTGCGGGCGCAGCGCACTACATTGCGCAGCTCACAATGGACACGCAGATGTTGTCCAATGCTTGTTGAAAGACAAGCGATTCGGTTCACGGATGGTCAACAAAGTGGATGCTTCAGGCGACTCTGCTCTTCTTCTCGCTATCTGCGGCAAGTGCGCATTCCTCACTCGTCAAGATGCACACGATTTGCTTGTCAATTTCCCGGCAGGCGGGACGCACGGTTCGCACGGCGCATGTGAAACTTCGACCAGCCGACCGTGAACCTACACTAGGCTGCTGCAGCATCGCTGGCAGGATGCTGTGGGGATGCTTATGAGTATGCCAATTCACTGTGTACGTGTCTGGGGTCGCCCCTCATGCTCACCCGATTTCCCACCTGCCTGTTACATGCGCTGTGGCACAGGCTCCACATCCCGCCTGGCCTACAGGCACACGGATGTGGTGGACGTCCTCTTGCAGAACCGCCATGTTGACCATCTGCGCCCCAACAGCCGCCAGGTGACTGTCACAAATCACACCGGCGAGAGGCAGCGGTGGCCGGCCGGCCTGACTCCGCTGCACCTGGCAGCCGTCATGGGCCACGCAGACATCGTCTCCGCATTCGCCCGCCACGGCCGCATCTCCCCCGAGTCCTTCGTCGTCTTCCCCGGGTCACCTCTGGACGCCGCCGTCGTTGGCAACAACCCGCAGTGCGTCCGCATCGTCAAGGAGTTCGTGCCCATGAACCGGCGGGGCTTTGAAGGGAACACGTGCCTGCACATGGCAGCGCAGTGCAGCAGCGTCAACATCATCGAGTGCCTTCTCGAACTCGGGGTGTGCCCCCCTCCCGATGCGTCTGCTGGCAACCCCTCACGGCGCCACCTTCAACATACACCCGGCTGTGAGTCCGCCGAGGGCGGCACGCGGTCCCTCAACGCTCGGTCGCCAGTTGGAGCATGACATTTCGGAGCACCGATATCTGGCATCCGCGCGGTTCCGCCACAGCAGCGTCGACCCGAAACATCATCGACCCGCAACACCATCGCACACATGCCACCTCATCACGTTCACCCAACCCTGCCCCCTGGCACACGTGTCGCCGTGGCTCTCACTCACAACATCGCCTTTGCAAGCGCATGCCTCGGTGATCCCATCCGGGCTCACACGGCACCCCCCTGGCAGGCCGCTCTCTGGCTGACTGTGACCGCGCTCAGCCATCCGCGCTCCGCGCACCCCACCGCCGTTCCGCTGCGGCCGCAACGCTGCCGCGCCGTGCAGGCGGACCCACGCATCAAGGACGACCACAAGAACACGGCGCTGGGCATCGTGGTCAGCTTCCGAAAGTTTCAGTCAGACCGGCTGCAGATTGCGCAGCAGCTGGTGGGCGCAGCGCGTTGCCTGGACGGCCCGCCCCTGTTCAACATCGCCGACAGCGGCGGCCACACGCCGGTGCTCCTCGCCGCCACCTTTGGCGACGCCAAGATGCTCGAGTTCATGATCAACCAGCCCGAGAGTGACGTCACCGCTCGCAATAACACCGGTCCGCCCCCACCGCCCCCCCCCCCCCCCTCGGGTTGGTGTGTGGCGTGCTGGTTTGTACAGCGTGGGGTCAAAAGGGTGCCCCTTCGAGCTACCATCAGGGTGCTATCAGGGTGCTGCCATCAGGGAGGTAGCTGTGCCTTGGGCCTGGCGAGGGGGCCTTGGGCACGGCCCTCTGCGGCCCCTCTCAGCGCTGCCATTCACGCTGGCTGTTGTGGGCCTCGTGCCGAGTTGGTGGCTGGTTGATGTCCACTGGAGAGTGACTTGCATGGCCATGCTAGTGTGATGTGAGCATGGCCTGTGTGTGTGACACGTTTCTACCGGGAAACAGGTTGTCCAGGTGTCTGGATGTGGGCCATGCGTGTGGGCAGGGACAGCGGTTGATACGAGCAGGTGTGCAGGCAGCACGGCGCTACACCGGGCGACGGAGGAGCACGTGCGGAGGAAGCGGGCACAGCCAAGCGGCGATGCGGAGGCCGTGGCTGACGCGGCGCCGCCCGCCCAGCTGGAGGATTGGCTGCAGTGCGTGCGGCTGCTGCTTGCGCACCCCCGCGCCGACGTCGCCGCGGCAGACGACGCCGGGGACACGGTGCTGCACATCGCGGCCGCGGCGGACGCGGTGGATGTCTGCCGGGAGGTCGCGGCGGTGGACGCGTCGGTTGTGGACATGGCGGACCGCCAGGGCCGGTCAGCGCTGATGGTCGCGATCGCGCGGCGGGCCGGGGCGGCGCTGGGGTTTCTCATCCGGGAGGCGAGCGCTGATCTGGACCACGTCGACCACAAGGGCTGGGCGCCGCTGCACTTTGCGGCGAGCGGAGGGGACGTCGCGGCGGTGCGCGCGCTGCTCGAGGCGAATCCGGGGCTGAACGTCAACCGACAGGATGCGCGGCAGCTGACAGCGGCGCATGCGGCGGTGCACAAGGGCCACCTCGAGGTGCTCCGGGCGCTGCTGTGCGTGCCGCACTTTGACGTGCTCGCAGGGCGCGATGGGCTCTCCCTCGCGCACTGTGCGTGTTCGTCGAGCGCTGCAGATAGCGGCCAGATCCTTGAGCTGCTGCTGGCCGCTCAAGACGGTCGGCTGCGGGAGCGCGTGTATCTGCCGCAGGCGGAGTGGACGCACCACGTCGAGGATGACGGGTTGTGTCGGTTCCAGGTGCGGCCGCATGCGTGGGTGTCCTGCTGTGCATGTCCATGGCCTGCAGGTGTCGAGTTTCAATGCGGGGGTGGTCAGACATGGCTGACATGTGGCTGCGGTGCAGACGGGGGCGCCGCTGCTGCACACGGCGGCACGAGCGGCACAGCCGCAGTCGATGGATGTCGGCACCCTGAAGAAGCTGCTGCAGGCGTCGGTGGAGGGGGACCCGCGGCGGCGGCTGGCGATGCGGGAGGCGACCGGGGCGACGGCGCTGCACCTCGCAGCCCGCTACCGCCACTGGCGCGTCGGCACGGCGATGCTCGACGAGGCGCTGTGGGGGGCGGCCGCGCTGCGCGAGCTGGTGGTGGTGCAGGATCCGCAGGGGAGCAGCGCCCTGCACGTGTGCGCAGAGGTGGATGAGCACCTGACTGCTGAGGCGGTGCGCGCCCGTGCTGTGTGCTGTGTAGGCCACCGCGGCCGGCCGCGTGGCCGGAGTGCCATGCTCACGCGGTGGGTGTCTGGAGGGCAAGGGATGTCAAGCTGCCCCAAGCATCTCAGGCGCAAGCACGCGGCGGCGGTGATTGCTTCGCGGCATGCTGTTGCCCGCGCGGAGGGTCTCCGCATGCACGGACGTATCTTGCGTGCCGCGCGGCGGCATCGGCTGCCGGGCGAGCGCAGACAATGCGGTCTGCAGGGGTCGGCGCTCGTGCTGCACATGAGCCACATGAGCCCATGTGGCAGCACGCGCACAGCGTGTCCAAGCAGCAGCATGTTTGCCTTGGGTTTGGCATCGTGCCCGAGCACTCGCCGTGTCTCGATGTGTTCTCACCGGAGTATGCCTGCTGTGAGTGCCTGAGCGTCATTACGCGGGGGACAGGCGCGTTCAGCAGCGGTGCAGTGCAGGTGCTTGCGCTGGGGTACGATGGCGTGTGTAATCAGCGGAACGACCGGCAGGAGACCCCTTTGATCACGGCGGTGCGGTGCGGCAGCGAGTCCGTGGTCGCGGCGCTCATCCGCCACAGCCCTGCAGCCGGCGGGCCGCAGCGGGTGGAGGTGGTGGATGTGCTGGCGCGGGACGGCCGCGGCCGCACCGCGCTGCACTGGGCGGCCGAGCTCGGGCACGGCGCCGGCGTGCTGGACAGCCTGCTGGGCGCGCTGCCCAAAGCCCCAGACCAGCCTGCCAGCACATTGCGAGCCGCGGACCGGTTTGAGTGCGCTGCCATGCAACCTGCTGCCTTTGCGGACGTGTGCACCATTCGTGTGTGCACCCCTGCAGCCACGGCCGGCCCCGTACGTTTCCGCGCGAGCCTGAGTGCTACAGTGACTGCTCCTCGGGTCCTGTGCGGCCGACCTGAGCTGAGAGCCCTCGGAGGGTAGCCTCTGTCCATGCGTGCATGGTTTGCACATGCATTGTCGTGTGCACTGGCGACCCTGAGCTGCGTAGGACACACAAGCAGGGCGACGTGACCGCGAGTGCGTGGTTGGCTGCAGACTCGCGCCGGAAGGGGATGCCGGAAGGCGGCGGCGCCGTTGTGTGCCACCCCTCCTGGTTGATGGCGGTAGATCGTGCAGCCAGTCGCGAGCGGTGGTGGCGTGCAGAGTGAAGGACGCGCTGTGGCATGCGCAGGACGAGCAGGGGCGGCTCGCGGTGCATCTCGCCGTGGCGCGCCGGCACTGGGGCTCCGTCGAGCTGCTGCTCAGCCGCCACGAGCCGGACCTGCGGACGGTCGGCCACGACGGCCGGCGGCTGGTGGACGTGCTGCGAGGCACGCCTGCTGCGGACACAGCGTGCGTGCGGCAGGTGCTGGCGGACGAGGCGTACAACGAGCTGCTGGCAGGTGCGCTGCCCGCCCGGCCCGCGCGTGACGGCAGGTCTCCTGTTGCATGGCTCAGCTTGTGCGTTATCGTTGTTGATCGCTGTGACCAGGTTGCGGTGACCCGTTGGTGAGCACGATGCTCGGGGGAGGTGCAACGATCACGTCCGACAGGGCCGGCGGCAGCATCGCTGTTGGCCCCAAGAACAGTTTGAGCGAGTCCCATGAACCTGCTGTTAAGGGTATGTCGGACCGCGGCGACGCGTGGGCCAGGGTTGGTTGCGAGGTGAGGCTGCGATTTTGTAGCGCTCGTGCTGTGAGTGCTGGGCATGTATGCATGCGCGACCGGCACCCATGTGCCCTGGATCCTGCATCCACTGGGGGAGGCTGGTGTGCAGAGGCGAGCAAAGCGCAGGCGACGAGCAAGAAGCGCGCAAAGCGCAAGGCCCGGAAGAAGAAGGCTCAAAAGGCGTTCGTCGAGGAGGAGGCTGCAGCGAGCAGTGATGAGGAGGCGGTGGCGACGCCTCCCGCCACGGGCGGACGCGGCACCGCTCACGCTCACGCTCCGCCACCGGCTGAGGCGCCGGGCCGCGGCGCCGGCGCGGAGAGCTCCGGGGCGACACTGGACACGGAGGCGGCCACGGCTGCGGCAGTGGCAGCGATAGCGCAGTCGGGGGGCCCAGCGACACCGCATGAGTCGCCGCTGTTGGCTATACTGGGGGCGCTGGAGGACCCGGTGGAGGAGGAGTGGCAGCAGGTGCGCGTGCGGTCGCAGAAGCATGGGCACCGTGCAGCGTCCAAGGGCCGGGACAGCAGCGGCCGCAGCGACTCGGCGCGCATGCAGGTCGTCGCGGCCACGCATGGGTTGGCCTCGGACAGCCACCGCGGCGGCCGGCGCGGGCGGCCGACTGCACGCAGCCGCACGCACGGCCTCGAGGCAGCCGGAGCGGAAGACTCCGGTGGGGACAGCAGTGGCCGGCCTGCTGCAGACGCCCCGGCAACGCACCGCGGCAGCCCAGCGCACCTGCCTCGCGCTGTGCCCAGTCCGGCGCGGCAGGCAGCCGGGAGTCCGTACGCGGCAGCCGCAGCGGGGGCGGCCGCCCCGGCGGCGGTGCGCGAGCATGACCCCGATACCTGGGGGGTAGATGACTGGCCGGAGCTGCCTGGTGCGCCCGCGCCAGCCGGGTCGGGCCTCAGTGAACACACGTCAATGGCTGCGGCTACAGGGGCCACTTCCGCCGTTGACTCCGGAGCCAGCTCACAGGCCCCGCGCGCGCATGCCCAGGTCAACTTGCTACCAGAGCTGTCGCCGCGGTCGGGTTCTGCCGCAGACGGTGCTGCGCCCGGGCTGGGGCTCACGCCTGTACCGCGGAGTGGCGTAGGTGGTGGCATGGATGCCGCGCACGCGTATCCCCCGCCGGGCAGCGGCGGCGGCCTGACCGCTCTGCCAGGGTGGAGCTCGTTCGGGCTGGCAGGCCTGGACAGCATGCCGCTTGCGAGCACAAGCATCGCAGGGCCGAGCATGGCTGGGCTGAACCCTCAGCCGGGGTGGCAGCCTGGCGGCGCCGCGGCGGAGCATGCGTGGGCGCCGCTGCAGCCGGCGCTCGTGTGGCCACAGGCGCCACTACCAATTGGACAGCATGCCGGCGCAGGGCACCAGGTGGGGGGGCCTGTGCTGGACCTGCACGTGCCGCCGGCAAAGTCACTTGGCACGCGGGTGAGCGAGGCGCTGAGCAACATGCATGGCGGGCTAGCACATGAAGTTGGCGACCTGCAGCCGGATTTCGAGAGCATCGTGCGGCAGGCTGGCGTCGATGATGACGACGTGACCCCTGCCGGCGCGTCAGGGGCACCGTTGCTGGAAATGAATGAGGCGAGCCGATTGCCGGAATGGGCGGCAGGGGACTTGCAGGGCACGATGCTGGGGTCTCTTTCGGGTGGCCGGTTTTCCATGTTTTAGCGGTTTCGGGTGAGGGGGCGCCGAGGTGCAAGGCAGCGTGCAAGTTACACGTGACTACATCATACGCACGTCTCCGTGTTCCGTTAGTACCAAAGTGTTGGCTATCAAATTGTCGAGGTTTCTGTAAGACCACTATCGTTTCACACCCACATCAGATCATTCTTGTCACATGTAGGCTACATCCGTGAAGCAAGGCCAGCCATGACAGCCAGCCTGGACGTGAACAAGCTGGCCGGCCATTTGTGATAGCCAACAGCAACCTGAAATGCCCTATCGCAGCAGCCAGGCTAATAATCGGTGTTCCAAAAAGTACTGCGAAGGGCACCACATCCAAGAATCTAGCAGTCTAGTTAATACGTCTACAGTGGAGCTGTCTCTTGAGGCGGATCTGTGCCAAACCGCTCCCGCAGTGTGGTGCCAAACGGGCCTGTGTCTGCATACCCCGACGCCCGCTTGGGCAGTACGTGCAGAGACGTCCGCATGCGCCGGACCGATGACGTGATGGATGCACTCACGCTGTGCCCACCCGGACTCGGAGGCACGCCCATCAGGGGATCTTCCGCACCGATGCCGCTCTTCGGCACCGCGTGGATCGACCGGGAGTATCCGGTGCGGCTGTACATGGAAAAGTCGCCGATGCTCGATGTCGGCGATGCCGGGCCGCCGCCTGCGTCCGACTGCCGCGTCATGGCGTGCACGGAGCGCGTGGCCACCGCCGGAGGGGGGCTCCACGAGGCCCCCTCCGACATCGTCGGGATCGGCAGTGGCGACGGCCCAAGCGGTGGCTTGCTGGGGGCCGGCGACTGCGCGTGAACCGTCCGCGGCTTGATGCGGTCCACCACCGGGGGCGACGTGTGGCCCGGGGACGTGGAGCCTTCTTCATCTGAAGGCACGTACATGTTGGCGTCAGAAGCCACGTCCGGATACGGCACCGAGCCCGGCCCCTCAAGGGCTGCCTCAGTGGAGTTTGCTGGGCCCGACGTCCGCGGGATGCGGGACATCGACATGACCGGCAGTGGCAGCCGCTTCGTGTTCCCAGTGGAGCGCATCGCCTCGGTCGGCAGCCCCATCTCCAGCGCCACGCCGGCAGGAGGTTGCAAGACGGGGGCGCCTGCACCCGGCGGGCCTGCGGGGTGGAACGCCGTCGCCTCGCCGGTCCAGGTGGCTGGGGGGTTGTCAGCCAGGCGCACCGGCGGCCCGGCAGGTGCCGGCAGTGGGGGGGCAGGCACAGCGCGGGATGCTACCGACAAGTCGCTGTCAGTCTCGCCGGCAGACATGGCCGGCAGGAACTCGTCTTCTGGAGGCTCCTGGGCTGCGGCGGGTGCGTCGCCGGGCGGGGGCACCGCGAGGAACGGGGGCACATCAGCCACGCAGCCGTCGGTGCCTGGGATGGCGCTCAGCGTGATGCCGCTGGCATGGCCGGAGAATGCCGTGACGGAGCTAGTACGCTCGTCGGACATCATGGACTCATCGTCTTTCGTGGTTGCAAACTCGAGGTAGTTGTCGTCGGCCCCGTTGGTGCCGAGAGGCGCCAGCATCGGGCTTGCTGCCAGCGCCTTTGCAACGGTCTGAGTGTACCTGAACATGCATGGGGCAGTCGGCTCCCACAGGGGATACCACAGCGCTGCAAATGCCGCTGACCGGCGACCTTACGTTGAACGGCAGCATGGTCACCATTGCATCGCCTCCCTTCCTCATCACAGCTGTGGGTTTGCGGTACATGGTGAGGGCACCTGTGGCGTGCAACACGTCGGCGCTGTGGCGCGGCGCTGCCCGATCCAGCCTTGGTAGTGATGTGCCTCGACACTTTCTTGAGGATGACCGGACCAGCGGGGCTCGACCGGATGTTGTGTGCATGGCTGGGGCCCTGAGCGGCGCGCAAGGCATGCATGGGCGATGCCCGGTTGCGGGGGCCCTCGGCGCTGCCTCCCGGCGTCTGCCATTGGAACGACACGGCTGCTTGGGACCGCACACGCACCTGAATGGAACCCTTGCACGGACGCCTCTTGTCACCGTCGCACACGCGCTTGACTGGAGGGGGCAGGGTTGTGCGTGGGTGATCACGATGCGAGGGGATGGAACAACAGGGCGGCAACACAAGCATAGGTGCCGGGCGAGAGCAGCACTGAGGGCGCACGTCTGCACAGCGCCTGATTGCTGAAGGGCAAAGATGGCCTTCTCAGACTCGTTGGGCTTTGGTGACGCCTCTGTAGCCACCAGGGAATTCGTGGCCGGATCGATAGCCAGCGTGGTGCATGCGGCGGCTGGCAGAGGCGCGGGCTGGGGCGGCGCGACGCCGGTGCGCGCGCACAGCAGCTGCGTGCAGTGGTCACAAGTGCGCAGCACCTCGACGGCCGACTGCGCGCCACGGGGCGCTGCTGCCGCGCTGCGCGCGCTCGACAGTACGACAGCGGAACCGCGGGGCAGCGACGGCGGCGGCGTGTGCGCGATGGTCGCTGCGAACAGTTCCGATGCCGCTGCGAGCTGCGCTGGGGTGTGCGGGAGTTTTGCGTCGAGCTGCGCGGCGAGGGCGTCTTGCAGCTGCGCGAGCGGCGCGGCCTTCAGCGCCTCCGGCGACAGCGCCGCGGCGTCGGCTGCTGCGCGTGCTGCAACGGTCTGGAGAGCCAGATGCGCGGCCGCTTCCTGCGGCGGCGGACTGGGCAGGGTGGAAAGGCGCGCGAGCTCGGAGAACAGCAGCGTTGGCACGTACTCCACATGCTCCCCACCCTCCTGCAACGCAGCTGCCTCTGCATTGGAGGCATATGCGCCAGTGAGTTCAGCGCGGCCCCACTTGCCCATGTTTCACATCAACAAGTCACTCTACCAACTGCGACACCGCTAACCCAGATGCAGGGATCGTGCAGCACGAGTCCATGCATGCGGACGGTCGATGGTGGTGAGTAGACGCCAACGGGTTAGGACTGCAGGGCGGACAGGAAAACTGGTGTCACTGGGACCAGTTTGTGGTGTCATTGGAGTGGAGTAGGAGACTGGAGGAGATGGCCATCGGAAATCTTGTCCACCGAGTGAGCATGGGTTCAGCACAGCCGGAGTGGCTGCCGCACGTGTCAGGCCGATCTGGGGACCCGGGGGCGAGGCGTGGGGAGCACGCATGTGGGGCCTGTGAGGTGCATGCATGTGGGGCCTGTGAAAGAGCGGGGGCGCACAGCGGAGAGTGCACGGATGGCGAGGTGCGCTGCGCGAACGCTGCGTGCTGCGGGCTCCGGGGCAGACGTGGAGGCCACCTGCAGCGCTCCAGCAAGGGACTCGAGGATGAGGACAGGGTCCTGCCGCTGCCATGCGAGGCTGCGCATGCATGCGCCGACGTGCACCTCGACCGACGCCGGGTCGTCGCTCAGAGGCGCATCTGTGGCGCACAGTAGCGGCGCCTGCACACACTGGCAGCGGTGGAGGGCGTGCGGCGCAGCACGGCCTGGCAGATGCAAAGCGAAGGCAGGGCAGAGGGAGCGTGACGGCCGTGGATGCGCATGCATGTGACATGGTTTGTAGGGGGTGCGTGCTGGCCCCTCCACGCTTGGCATCGCCCGGCATGGATGGCTGCAGCAACGGGTTGCGTCCCGTACGCTGGCTGACCAGCGCCAGGCTAAAGACGCAACCCTCTGATACTGCTGCAACAGGTTCGGCGACACGTGTGTGTGCGTGACGTGCGCTGCGGCGCGTGCATGCTGTGCTGATTCCAGTTGGGACATGTACGTGCATGCATGCCTTGCAGATGGAATATCGAGTGCGAAGGCGGAGGGCAGACCGTTGCGGCGACAGCTCGTGCGAGAGCGGGTGCGGCGAGGGCGTCATGGATGGCCGGGGCATCCTGAGCTGCAACTGTGAGCACAGCCGGGACGTCACTAGGATGGAGACTCCGGTCTGAGAGCAGGCGGTATAGCCCCGAGACGAGGAGGATATGGTTGTCTGCTTCAACGCAGCCGGAGCGAAGGATCTGCAGAGTGCGCTCCCGCTTGCTGGGAAATTGCCAGGTCCGAGCGGTGCTGAGGTGGCGCAGTCCGTTTGTGATGACCTGCAGAGTGGCACAACATGGGCTGCTGCAGTCTACACTCAGTAAGACATTGTAAAAGAATCAAACTCGGTAGTCTCTCGATTGGATTGGCCTGGACGTACGGTCACTGGTGAGGGGGGGAGGTGGGAAAGCGTGTCAGCGCTTGGGGGTTGAGCGTGTACGCACTTGTTCTCCAACTGTGACGTCTGTGGACATCATCAGCAGCTCGTGCATGATCTGTTGAGAGAGGTCGTCGGTGTCGCTTGTTGTGTACTTGTCATCCAGTCCCAAACCGTGGACGAATTGCACATCAAGCGCCCTGTCTCCTGGTTGTGCCTTTCCTTTGTCAAGCCAGTCCAAGGCCTGCTGCTCGATTGCGTCCAGATGCTGGCACGGGATGGTTTGGTCACGTGTGAATGTGACGTATTCCCTCAACACGCGGAGGGCAGCCCCGTTCCTCTCTGCAAACCTGGGATCTGGATTGAGCACCTGGTGCCTGCAGGCAAGGGTGGCGTGACTAGTAATGTAACGATGTCAACATTAAACGAGCGCCCGGACGTCAGGATGATCTGGCCTGGCAACAGTCGGCGGGATGCGTACGCGATGTTGATGTACTGGGCAAGGAGCTGTGCGTAGTCAGACGAGTTCTGCGCCCTCAAGAAGTGAGCGAGCAACTCAAGACCCATCACACATCGAGCCTGATCATCTGCAGACTCTCCTTTGTATGCAAGGAGGGTAGGGATTACTGCGTCTTCACTGGCAGCAATTTCCTTCGCGAACAACGCGCAATCTCCTTCACTGGCGTGCTTCAGCAACGCAATGTAGCCGTGCACAGCGATCTGAACGCAAAAAGGTCAAAATAGGTAAAGTATCAAGTAATGTCATATAATGTGGACAACTTACGATCATGGCCAGCGCCGCGCGATCAGGCGAGCTTTTGTACGCACTGCAGCGTCCCAGGCCACACCTTGACATTGCCTAGTTCCTTTACCTTCGCATGATCTTTGCATACACGTCGCCAAAGGCGTCGAGATACTTTCGGAGAGCGCTGTACATTCTCTTCTACATATTCTTGAAGAGAACCGATGTTCCTTACGGTCCCGGCATCTAACGGACTTGTCCATGGCGGGGCGGAGCTTACAAACACGGCAGGAACTAGATGATTATAGCGCTTCTTAGGCTGCACGCTGGCCCCTTTTGCACACAGGTTCCCGAAGCAGCCCATTGTTCTTCGGGACGGCCACCCCACTCAACAATTTGCCCAACAGGCCTAATCGCACGCGAAGAGTTTACAGGTTATCTGTGCGTTCCATGCATATCATTTTACTATTCCGGGTGCAACACGCACAGCCCAGACAGAGTTCGAAACGGTGTCCAGCGGTCGCATGCATGTTTTGCGGAATTTGGCGCATGCATCCCGTATCAAGGTGCGCGGGACATGCATAAGACGCGCACATGATATGATCTCAGCATTCAACGAAGCGATTGTCGCTCTCGGACGGTGGCATGGTGATTGGACGAAGACCGACACCATGCGTCAGTATACATGTGTCATAACTGGATATACACCGATCCTGGCTGAAAATTGGTGGCTGACGGGTGACCCGCTAGATCTCGCACGGCCCGAGTAGCGGCTGCGAACTAGTTGAACACATGCATGGGACATTCAGATCGTGCGCCTCCACACGATTGCATCTGCACGTACCCGTACAGTGTTCAGAGGTGTAAGGTAGCGTGGTCTAGGATCTGTCGGGACTTGACACGGTTGTTGCTCAAGCATAGCCATTCGCGCACGTTATCTGATGCAGTCAGGGCTTCAGGAAAGGTCTTCAGGTGTCCAACAGACTCTTCATGACCTCCGTACGCATGGGGCTTGGCTTGGTCCACTAGTCGCATCGACTTCCGCTATTCGTTTGCCAACGCTGATCGTGAGACCATCACATCTGCGGCTAACAAACATCACCATGTCGTTGCTACAATATTTCTTGTCCATCGCGGAAGTGCCTGCTCCGTTGCTGCGATGTCGAGTCCGCGAGCTGTCACAGAATTGCAAGTTGTGCCCTGCAGTCTTGACCGTGCAACCTTGTATCCACATCTGCACACTAGCGAAACGAGAAGTTAGACGTGCTGTCATGGCTTTTCCTGGACCACCTCCCGTACGGAACGTGACGGACACCCCTTGTCTACACAAACACATTGTTTCAGTCGGTGCCTGCGTCGAGCCGAGGCCAGCATGTTGCGAACTCCCACCCGTCGTGAGTATCCATCACCGAAACAATATCGCGATGGCTGGCTTCACTTTCTAACAACACTTCAGGCCGTACAAAATGTCGTAGCATCTGTGCTGATGCCAATTGATGCATTTCCTTGACATGTCCAACCCATGCTTCGAAGGCTAAATCACTTAATGGGCTCATCAAGGAAGACCAGTAAAAACCTGAAGTTAGGCATACTAGTAGTCATGCCCTATGCACAGCAATGGTAAAAAAAAAGAATGTTCTTGAATGGTACCACCACTCACTCATGTCAGAGCACATGTGCATGTAAAAATCCGTCAGATAGCAAGGAAAGAGATTTCAGGAATCATGAATTCAATTGTAGGCCACAGAGGTTGGCCTGATGAAACTGCAGCAGAGCAACCAAACATGCCACACTGAAGGTCAGCTGCTCACACATGGCAAAACAATGTAGGCTGTGTTACGCAGCGAGACCATCAACACATCATGTTACACAACATGGAGAAAGGGTTGGCATCAGAAAAATGCAATATCTCAAAGTGCACTCGGCATGATGCACTCTGCACATAGTGAAACGAGATATCTAATTTGCCCATGGAACAGAATTAGCGCCGTTGCTTGGCTTGATGAGGTCAAGGAATTCATGCTCAAAGGCGACTGTGCCTAATGCCCATGGCAGCACTGTTCCAAGCCTCTGTCAGGTATCATCAAAGCCTGGTGATTCTCGACCCTGGTGAGGGTCTCAGACTGCCAGTGCCATGCTGCACTCACCCAGCACCTTGGTTCCTGCAATACAGCACACTAGTGTGACTCTACGGGCGCACACGTTTGTATGATTTGCCTTCGTTCAAGCGGGAAGCGAGGCGCACCCCAAGCTGTCTATCTGCAGCCCTACCATCTTGTCGTCTTCCCCAGGGTTCAATGGTGTCTGGTGAGTGTCACGAAGTGGTGCCCTCATTCGGGCCTTGGATCCAGAAGACAAATCTGCTACAGTCCCCGATCTATCATGGTCCTGCAAGCAGTGCAGATGCTGTTTCCAGCAGCGTATATGGCAAGATGGCAAGCACTGCGGATGTACAATCAGATGCCGAACATTGTCAGCCACGTTGGAAGCACACTTGCAAAGCCTGAGGTGACATGCAATCTCGCCGCTGAGCGCCTTCGGCTGCGGGATTGGCCAATCTGATATCGTTTTCACAGTTGGCCTTACATGCGTTTACTGCCTCCTGCACACAGCACTGGAGAAGGCTCAGCTCCAATACTTCCTGCACCAGACAAAATCAACGACTACTTGGCCGAATGCATGCGTGTTATGTCCCATATGTACGGTGCGTGCGTTACCTGAAGACGATCCAGCCGCTTCTCTATGCTTTGCATTGAGCCTGTCACATGCTCCTCTGCGGCTGCTGTGCACTCGCTGCATGCAGATTGCAACTGGCACTCAAATGATGAGCACCGTCGCTGCATTTCTGACTGTGTTTCTTCTGAACGCTTTTGTGTGGCCTGTAGCTCTTTTTTAAGACCATCGTTTTCAGCCTGCATCATGAGCACGTTCTGTATGCCCAGACCACATGAACCGAGGCTGTCAACAACAATCACATCATTCAGCGCCTACTAATGGACATATGTCAGCTGTTCCTGGGCTGCATACTAGAAGCTCCTCCAGAGTTGTACGCGTCTCTCCGAACTCTTGACCTTGCACAGACTCCAGTTTGGTCCTCTCCAATAAAGCTCTCATCTACAGAGATTGCCAGGTTATTGGACGGCGACAGCTTGCTACTGCAGTATATAAACATATGGAACATGAAGGATACATTAACGCAGTCAACGAAAATTGGCGCCACAAATAATACACATGCGCTACATACATGGGTCTGTGAGGTTGACCTGATCAATGGCGACATCAAAGCCGTCTGTGCCGACATCTGAGACGGCCACAAGTAGGTCATCAGGAATCACCAGTGTAGTTGACAGTAGCATCAAGACCGAACTGAATCGGTGGAACTGTTCATTCAACATTGAATCTGTATTTGCAAGCTTATCTGCCAGTACCTCCCTATCCTCTGCCAGCAGTGACACCTCCTGCATCAGTGTAGTACATTTGAACAGTCCGGTGGCCAAGATTCTGGCAAGGGGCCACTGCCCACACATGCCACAAATCGTCGATTCACTGCTCGCCTGTGAGCAATATAAATAATCTCAATGGATACAGATGACCATGTTGACAACATAAAACAAACACGGAAAAGTGACACATTGTCTATAGTCGGTGTAGTAGAGTAGCCAACCTGTTGCAGCCTTTCAATCTCACGCCACATGTCAAGCTGTTGTGCCTTGACCCTGGATACCAAGTGACCAGCATCTTCAGCAGCGCGGTTGCTATCACCCCCGGACTCAGCACGACCTTCTGGTGTCGCCAGCTGCTGCAACTGCGTGATCATGTGGGTATGTTCTGCCTGCGCATCCTGCAGCTCGCGCGTGCTTCTGCGCAGGGCCTGCTCAGCTTCGAGCAGCCGCTCCTTCAGTTGAGATGCTGCGCCTTCTCCTACCTCGCTCATCTCTGACTTGCGAAGCACAGCGGCCTAACACAAAACACCAAGCCGTCTGTTTCCTCTCATTGCAACGACTCAATGCCAATTACCAGTTGATATGTATGTATGATTACATCGCCATCCATAAGGACATTGACACCTCCGGCAACCGGGACCGATTGAACCCTCAAAGGCACACGCTGTTGCAAACCATGGTCACAACCAAGGTGTGCGACGACCACACGAGCCATCTCTCCCAAAGGCAAAGGACGAGCAACCAAACCAGCCACGCCGGCCGAGAGACCACCAATCCCCGCGACCAGTGTGACTGCAACATCGGTCCACGACATCTCCGTCCCGCAACGGCGAGATCCACTAGACAACAGGTGCATGACTACTACCAACAAGTCGGGGCCAAACCGTTGTGCCACAGTGCCGGCTGGCAAGACCGACCCTATGGTGGTCTATATGTGCTTGGTGGGAGGGTGCAATTGCTCTGTGTAATGATGCTGTCACATGTGATGGGCATGAAACAATCGCACATTGAGAGGACGACAGCATGAGATTGTTTTTGAATATCGCAGCCAGAGACCACGGAGCTCACCGTCTGTATGCGATAAAGTGACCGCTTGATAGTGTTACCTTGATCCGCGTGCACGTGCTGCAGCTGATTGCGCACGTCGGCCTTCAGCATCCCCAGCATATCACGATACCCTGCGACCTTTGTTGCAACAGCTCCCGCCAGCCGTGCCAGCTTTCCTTTGTGCATCTCCTGCATGTCGTTTTGAGCGGCCTGGACCTGCAACACCACAGACTTGCACACCCACCGTAGCTGTGCCAACCAACACCGTCACAGATGTAACCAACAGACTACATCTGCTTATATAACTAGGCTTTAGCTCATAATAGACGGACTGCAGTGAAACATGGTGGACCGCCGAGTATGGCAAGGACCCCACAGCACTGTTAACATGTACCAAGGCCGACATGGTGTCAAACCCTTTGGCCACATGACCCGCACAGACACGAGGCACACCCTCTCTGCTACTGTACCCGAGATGACTTTGTGAAGGTGCTCTTGCAAGTGGTCCCGTTCACTCACAGCTGCGTCAGCCTGCCTGCGGAGCTCAGCTAGGCTCTTCTGTTGCTGCCCAATCTCATCCATGAGATTCGCGTTCATTTCTTCAAGTTGCATCCTGCACCAGGCGTAAATGATTCCAACACACCGCAATGTTCTCATTAAATCATGCACCTTGCCAGTTCCCAGTGATCAGCATGGCCATCAGCAACAAACGACTGTTACCTGCCATGCCGCATGGACGACATTGCTAGGTAGGACAGAGACATACCTTTGCTGTTCCCGTGAATCCAACTGCTGTTGCAACTGTGCAAGCTGCAGATTAGCAGGCTGCTGTACAGCATACACAGACTGCAGCTCTTGTTGCTTGACCTGCAGCTGCACTGCTGCATCTTGGCAATGCTGCTGTGCAGCCGCCTCCCGTCTTTGTGTCTGCGTGTGTGCTTGTTGTTCCAAGCTAAGCTGATTGCGTAGATTTACTGCTTCCGAATCCATCTCTGAGATTGTTGCCTCAAGCTGCACACAACAGCCGAACTTATTGTTCACTATGCCTGACCACAAGTAGCGACTGCATCTGGTCCTCAGCTGTGGTCTGCTGATGCTTTGCACGGTCTGCTGATGCGTTATCACGTTATGTGCGATGCCTGTACCACTCACCTCATCTATTTTCTCTTGCTTTGTACACAGGTCTGTATTCTCTTGCCGCAAAAGGTATACATCCGCACCCAGCTCATCAATGCGTTCTTGCAGTCTTTCATTTTCCGCGATCAGCTCATTCTGGACCTGCACTTCAGAGCCGTGACAGCATTGTGGAGCCTTCAGATTTGACAGCGGGCACAAGGAAGCGTGGACCACCACAGGCAACACGCTATCCAGGCGTGCATTGGGCACAGCCCCCCAAATGGTAGCAGCGGCCAGGTGCAGAGGGAAAAGTGATAGAATCACAAGTCATACTCAAAATGTTCAAATCATCCCTACAGATATTCAACTGCACAGAAGGCGCACCTCCAGAAGGCGCTCATGCTCCATTGTCGCTTTGCGCTCGCACTCATCCACATTTGCCATTGCTTCTGCCTGCAACGCCTCCACCCGCGCTTTGGCCGCTGCCTCGCTCTCGGCCGCCTGCCGCCGGAGCTGTGCCTCGTGATCTTCCCGAAGCATGCGACGCTGTGCTTCTAGCTTGGTCTCGAGAGCGCGTGCTGTGTCGTCGCGGTTCGTGATCTCCTTCAGCACGTTACTCAGCTGCTGGCTGACAACCTCGCGGAGGGAATGATCAAGACGACCCATCTCATCTGCTACCGATCGGTGTGTTCGAACGTCGTATTCTTCTTGCAGTACTTTTCGGAACGCATCCATCTGGCCAGGCTCTGCTGCACCCATCAAACGTCCTCGATTCTCCATGTCTAGCTCCTGTAAACGAAGAGCATCGAGTCGCCACAGATTCAGCAGCAGAATACTGTGGTTTATGGCCGCTGGTCGGAGGGCGTGGGGGTGGATATGCCAGAACACTGCATGCTATTAACGCCACCAACGCATCAACAACATCATCATATCGTTCAGCACCAGTGACATAGAAGAATACGGTGCCAAAGTGCTGCAGAAGTGGAACTTGCTCTCTACTGTTCACAAAGTCCAAAGGAACAGGTTTTCAACAATGGCCCATACCGGCAGCCTCAAACGCTTAGTGCCGTTATGTGTCCAGACATTATACATTGCGGACAACATGACTCCTACACACACCGTACATGTATAGATGCAGGGGTCGTATTGGCAAGCTATGACGCACCTGTAGCCGGCGATCGTACCGCAGCTGTTGCTGCTTGAGCTCCAGATGTAGGCGCTCATCATATGTGGCAGAAATTTCCCTTTCCCGTACAGCCATCTGTTCTCCAAGTCGCCGCACCTCTTCCTCAAGCTGCTCAATCTGCCCCCGTTGTGAAACAGCCTGTGTTTCTTCCACTGCCAGCTGCACATCACGCTTCTGCAATGCCTCGCGAGCACGCTGCTCTGCTTCAGAGGCATGCTGCCGTACACGGTGTAGCTCTTGCTGCACGGCTGCAACTTCATTGCGTCGTGCTTCGTCAGCCCGTTCCTGCCGCTTTGTCACTTTGGTTCTGAATCTCACGTCCTCCTCCAGCTTCCGCTGTGTCTCCTGCAACACCCTGGCTGTTAAATTCAACACTCACCACATGCTGGCTCACCATTGCATACCCCACCAATGGTTGCAGAAGTATAGTCATGCTAGGCGTGTATTTAGGGTATGCAAATGTGACAAAGTTGTGTTCAGGCTTGATAGCAGTGCACCTGAAGCTTCTTGCGGAGCTGCGCCCTCTCCTGATCAAGAGCTTCAATGTCCTTGATGGCCTCTGCAACTGCAGCCTTTGTTGCGGCAGATTCTAGCTCGACGCGCTCGCGCGACTCAGCCTCTTTCTGTAGTAGCTCAGCTGCTTGTTGCCTCTCCAGTTGCAGCTGCTCCTTCAGTTCCGTCCTTCATGAAAGGGCAACAGTGACCTTCATGGCTTAATTGTGCCTATGATCTTGGCTGACAGAATCTGTGATAATGGCAATACCAGGTTTAGGCAAGCAAGTAGAAACGTTCTGGCCACACCTCTCTTCATCTGTACGCAGCAACAGAGACTCAGCCTCCCGCAAGCTACGTTTCAGTTCATCCTGTGTGTTGCGAAGCTTGTCAGCCTGGGACGCAGATACAGCACTCCTTCGCCCCTCATCTGACAGGTTCTCTTGCAGCTGCTCGATGTCAGTGTGGGCCTGGCAAAGAGCGGTGTGCAGCTGCTGAACATCAGTTTCGATCGCTGATTGAAGCTCCATGTTGCATTCCCGTAGCTGATTGCACTCAGCTACTGAATCTTCAAGCTGTGCGGACAGCCTCCGGATAATGCTTTCGCGCTGCTGGATAGCATTATCCAACGACTTCTTTGTGCTAGATAGCTCAGTCGCCTTAGACTTTTCAGAATCTTGTACCCCTGACATTTCCTTGGTCAACAACCTGGCACCTTCTTGGCATCGAATCAGGGACCCCTTTGTATCGGCCAGCTGTTGAGTTGCAGTCTCCAATTCCTGTGTCAACCGATGTTCCCTCTCACCATGCTGTTCCCTGTCAAGCCTCATGATTCGCTCGGACTTGACGCAGACGGAGAGCTCTTGCTCTACCTGAAACTCCTGATCCACACCGTTGTGTTCTTGCCACACCGTTGTGTTCTTGCCAGCCCAAACAAGTATCAATGCTTTTTCCCAACAGCATTCTCTAAAAGCAAGCTATTCGGGCAGGAGGTCACCTTGCTGCAGCACGCCCGAAGTTGTGCGTTTTCGTTCTGCAGCTGTGCAGCGTCATCTTGCTGGCGCTGCAAGCGTGTTTGCAGCACTTCCACTTGTTGACGAGCACGATCTAAGTCCCACAAGCTGTCGATGACCTCAATTGCCCTGTGCTCTGCGTGGGCTATGGATGTTTTATCTGATGCGAGTGTGTGCAGCAACGCATCACCTTCCAGTACGTCCTGCATTGCTTGGCTTCTACAGAAACCTGAGGATTTTGAGCCATCCACAGCAGCATCCGCCCCTGATGCTGACCGCGGCGCAGCCAAAAAGCTATTCATATGTACTGAAGCGAAACTACATGGCTGCGGAGCCCATCGTATGGGTGTTCGGGAAGGAGCGCGCGCCTACGCACGTAACGAATTTGTGTCACAAACTGCAGCAGGACCTTGAACCAGTGCACGTCCATGCAGTGTCACCATACTCGCTAGTCGATGCGGCGCTCAGTTCCCGTATCCAAGTGCGCCCATGGTTGTCAGTGCACTGCGGTGCCCTCCGTTGTTAGCGTTATTGAATGCATGCATCACAGGAAGCCCCGCCCGTGCGCCTGTGCAATTGTTGTTCAGCCGGTATCTACGGATAAACACATCGATGCAATAACGTCGCAGGTAATAAGTGACCCCAAATGGTTTTCGAAATAAAAGCCAGCCAGCATGCGACTTGTGGGGAAACGCATCCAACAAAGCGATCGCACACAGCAATAACACCAACCTCGCTGTCTTGAATCATAACGCTATGCCCCAGAAATAAAACCCCAGACGCCACCTACCTTCTTCTCGCGTTCAGCCAGCATCTGCTTGTACCTCCGGCATTCCAGCTCGAGTTCATCCATTCCTTGCAGGCGAGACTGCAGCTCTGAAACCTCTACTTCAAGCCTGAATGCCTTATCTTTCTCAGAAGCCAAAGCTGCTTGTAATTTTTGCACATCTGCTTCCGCCTGTGTATGCGATGTCTGCAGCTGTGCTAGCTCGTCACGGGTCAGAGCCAGCTCCTGTTGCATGGCCTCTTTTCCTCGCGCAGCTTCCTCCAACAGGGCAGCTGCTGTTTTCTGAATAGCCTCCGCCTTTTCGGCACCCTTAGGTGACGTGGCGTGGCCACGAGGTGACACTGGTTGAATCTCAGATATCCTGCAAACGCTGCTCCGATGCCACATGCCAAAGCAAGCACAGCCATGCGGTATGCTATAGGCAAAGCGCACCGTTCGACACCCACAGCTGTTCCATCTACTGCTGTTGGCGATGCAGCTCTCCTGGAGGGTTTGAATGCCGACACTGCATTATGGTACACCCCGTTGTATCCTCCAAAAGCCACCAGTGCCCCATACGCAGATGCCGCCACAAGGGTGGCACCCTCACACGCCAATGCAGCCCTTCGGTCAAAGGAGGCGACCCGCTCCCATGAAAGCTCGGACACACCAAGCCTGACCAGGTCAAGCATGTACATATCTGGGCACCCTGCAGCATTGTTGCCACCGCCTAGGATGTACCAGCGATTGCCAAGCAGTGCAGAACAGCACCCAGCGCGTGGAGATGGGTGATCTCCACCAATGAACGGCTTTTCCCATGTGTTGGTAACAGTGTCTAGCACCCACACATCATTGTGACACTTCCCGACTGCGCCGCCACCAAAAACAATGAAATACCTGCACGCCCCAGGGGATTGTGATACACACGCTTGCGAAACAGAGTGGGACCAGAGCAGTCAGCCTTGTCTCAGTGCGGTGGCCAAAGCAGAAGGAAATCACTAGCAGCATGGCCACGCTACTGTTCACATAATCCGGACAGTTGTGCCGATGGACGAGCTCTGGTGCAAAGCATGTGTAACGAAACTACATTGTGACAAACAAGCGGTGCTAGAAAAGCGCAGCGCGTTACGCATGTAGCTCTTCGCGAGGCCGCACCTGTCCTGGTAGGCAGTTGCCGCCAGTGCTGTGCGAGATTCGGGACCTTTTTTTCCATCGGCAGGCAGCTCCAGTTCCGACCATTCATTGGTCATCAAGTCCAGAACCTTGACACCGTGCTGCAGTCGTAGCCGGGCACCCTCGCCCCCAAATACATATGCCTGCATGAAGTCACAACATGAAGCACGTGTCAGCGGCATGCAATCCACGCGTACGCTCTGACATGATCATTCTCTCATCAACCTCTCATGAATTCTCTCCATTTCAAGCATGTGGAATATACTTCCCGAGGCAACACTGTGAACCTCGGGAACCTGCCTGCCATGCAGACCCCATACCGACATGCAGAATTGAAAAGGAGCTACAGACTGAATGCTGGCATTACCTTGTCTCCTATGATGGCCGCCACGTGGCTTCCACATGCAGCTGGCACCGCCCCTGAGCAAGGGAGAGCGCCCCATGTTTGCCGTGCTGGATCCAGGACACGCACAACCAATGGCGCAGACGGGTTCTTCTTCTGTGCTTTTGTGTGGCCTCCGATCAGGAGAGCCCGTCCACGATGGGGCAATGCCACTGCAGCGGCAGTAGCAGGGAAAACCGTCGACCCAATGCTGTCTAAGTTTCCTTCGGCAGTGCTACCGTTTGCTTCCTGTGAGTAAGCTGTTGTGACATTGGTCCATGTCAGTGTCTCCAGATTCAGCTGCCACACATCTGAGAGGTAACGGCCACCAGCTGCAAGTTCCTTCATGATCAGCACGCTACCTACGTAGATTAATAAAGACCGCTTTTGAAACATCATAGTGCGAAGCAGGGGTATGTGGGCTCAGAAACCATCTGATGTGGGCCCTCGGTGGGAGCGCACTGGTGTTGCCACCAAACAAGTACATGGTGCTGCCAACAAGGCAGCAGCTATGCTCGAATCGAGGGTGAGGGTGCTTTTCCGCCACTTCCACCCATGGTGAGCGCCAGACATCATCTGCAGGAAGGCTACGCAACCCAAGCCCAGCACCAGCTTGGTGCTGTGTTGCGCCGTTGGCTTCTGGCTCCGCTCCGTATGAATACCAGTCTGGCTGCAGCAAAAGAATCTCATGAGCTATACATCTAGCTATGATGGAGCAGGGACAATGAATGAACACGCTGATCCAATGCACTCATTAGCAGCACAAAGTCGTTGTGGCACCTCATCTTCTTCCAGTGTCTTGACAAACAGGCGCATTGCCTCAGTCTTGTCCATATCTTGCAAGCCATTCCAAGCTTGCCATTTTGCTCTGGTGGTTACATCCCAGCTATTTGGCTGGGGTTCGTTGCACGGACCATGAGCTGCTTGTGAGCTGAGCGCATGCAGCAGGAGCTGAGTTTCATGCGTCTGCACAAAGCGGAGATGTTTGCACCACCACATCAGGTTCGAAGCAGAATCTGATACAGACACCTCATGCGCCACACACTCCGGCAGCACGGGGATGTGTTGCATGGCTGATGCACGGCGTTTGCATGCAACAGTATCTGTGTTTGACCAGAGAACAACCGAAAGATGCACACCGGCTGCTTGGCTTCTTTCGGCCAGTCAAAGTAGAACTCCAAGGCTTTGTGGTATTTGTCGGGGTAAGGTAACTGACAAGGAACCTGCAGAAAGCGGGTGATGCAAAATGGTGCTCGTTCGCTGGCAGGCACAGGGAACAGGCCTGAACGATCTGCTAGCATATGGTAGATGAGACACGATGCGCACGGTTAGTCCGCATGTCATTGCAAGATGATCGCAAGTGTTTTGTGTGGTACAAAGGTGGCAAGGGCGAACGTGGAGTCAATGCATCGCAGAGTCAAGACGCACAGTCATTGTGCCCGAGTCCGCAGATATCCTAGCTTGCAAAGAGCGTTGTGAAGGAATGAAGTCCGTAAAGAGGTCGACGTTCTTGCAACAGCAACACCGGCAGCAGGGATGATCTTGCGGTGTGAAGTCACACCAGGACACAACAGTTCAATCTGTACGCCATATGCCACTTATTTTGGGAAGGAGAGCCCTTGATATGCTTGCGGTGAAGCAGCCTTTCAGTTGAGGAGCTGCGGATGTCGGAGTTGTGCATCTCGAGATTCAGCGAGTGTACCGACGCGACGCTGCATCTTACGACGCGGTGTGCGTTTCAGCGTCGCAGCGTCCGTGGCACGGTACTCAGTGTGAGACCCGCGTAACACGATTGACAACTCATATTCTTCAGTTATCTTGCTGATACCACGAAATCAGAGCTGCCCATTTATCAAAGAGCTACCAATGACAGCCACTGTATCCAGCTGCATTACAATTGCTAAAGCTATTAAGCGGTGGTACATGCCGTTAGCGTTATGCACACAAAATCGCAAAGCTTCTCCAAACGTGATTTCGTGCGCCTCGTCAAGTTGCTGTTGTTGCGTCGGCATTTCCTGCGGTAGATCAGCGGTAGCTCAAATCACTTGAGACGAAGTAGAACTTAGTTTACACAAGCTTGGCCACTGTTCCGCTAGATTCAACAGCCGCAAAGCATCCCTACGTCATGCAGCCGTCCCTTTCAATTGCGGAACCAGCACGGGGAAATCTGAAGCAGCGCTTGCTCAATACTAAGCAGCTCAGCAGCTGTCAAGATATCGAAAAACGCGTCTGCTTTGTGGAGCACATTGTGCATTCTTTGTGTCTAGAGAAACCGATGAATCATTGCGCCATCCAAGCATGTACTGTAGGTGTGAGCTTCGCCTGTCTGAGACCAGCATGCCAACAGTTGGTGAGCGACCGTGATCATGTGACGCCTGCCGTTCAGCGGATGAGATTCGTGCTGTCCTCGAGGAATTCATCCTAGACACGCGGGCGTATATGGACCATTGTGCCAAGCTTCACAATTTCTTGCACTTTCAACCTGCAGCAACGGCAACAGTCCCCCCTGTGTCCGAAGAGGGTGCATCAGGCTGGATCGCTGGTCTGCTTCAGAATCAAGATGACCCTTATACCATCGCACGGGTATCCAACTGCCTACCAGGCAAACCTGAAACGTACCGGCTGAGGCGTTCTGACATGGAAGCACTGGTTCAACGCATTTCTGCGCGAAAGCAGTGGCGGCCTGCGCTTGTCCGAGTTTGGGTTGGTGAATTGGAGCGATTTCTTGCGATCAAGTCATTCACGGGCGATATGGATGCGTCCAAGCTCTCCCCTTCAGGTGCTGCAATACACTGCATGCTCAGATTTGTGTTGGCACTACATGCACGAGTGCCATCCTGACGGAACCTGAAACCTCCGGTGCAGGACTTGAAAGTCTAACCGCATGGACCACCGCATGTGTCCTACTTAAATGTCTGCCAACATCATCAACACAAGTAGCATACAGTGCACCAGTCGTCATGAACGATTATATTCATAAATCAATTCTTGTTTCTGTTGACCGCAGGCTCGGATGCTCACAGCAGTACGGGGTGATGTTGACCATGTGCTGTTTTGCAGGGTATGTTGATGCGATGTGGCATGAGTTGATCATCGTACGTACCTCCTCGTGTCTCACGGGCTGCCACAGTTTGTGAAAGTTATTCTGTGCCATGCTCTGGCATAACTTTGACTGTTTTTTCACATCACATGTTTTGTCATATCCTCTCCCAAGGCTGTGACGCTGCATGATCAAGTTGGCACGGCTGTGAATGTAACATGTATGAATGTCAACGGCGCAGCACGAGTCACGACAACATGTGTGCACGAATATCAGTGTTGTGACGATCGTTGGCGATTGCAATACAATCATCTACTTGCCTTGCAGGACACCCATTTGTATGATACCCACTGCCTCGCCCTCCTTGGCAAGTTCATACACCACAACCCTGACGGTGCAATGGATGCCAATCGGGCCGATCGCTACGCACACACTCTCTCTTGCTACCGGCAGTTGTTTGAACAGGAGCCATGTAACATTGCATGGGATACCGCGACCGAGGCTGCCGCTCAACAATAGGCCAAGGGCAGGCTGTCCCCCGTGGGGACCTCGTTGCCATGCCCGTAGATGCGGATGTCCCGGATACGGCACGGTTGCCTTTGTTTGATTTTAAGGCCATGCTCGAATCAGTCGCCATGATAGCACTTTCCATGCCTAGCAAATCCGTACAGGCCCAAAATCGCCAACGCTTGGCGCACACAAAAGGCTCGGTTTGGGCGACTGGATGTCCAGGCTCTGCACAGTCCTGCAGCACTGCAGCGGCAGGTGGATGCTACCAAGAAGATGGATGCTTCACAGCACCTGCCTGTTGTCCAGGAGCTCTCACCAACTTGGAAAACTGTGAAAGCTCGCCTAGGGAGGCTTCTTATAGAAGCATGGTCGTCTGCATGCCAACAGCTCTCCTATGCATATTACTGTGCAAGAGAGGTAAGTGTAATGTTCTTGATGTGCAGGCATGACAGGTGCCAGCGAGCAAAGGTTCCAGTCGTAGGAGATTGTGTTGCCCTGCATGCAAAGCCAGATGGCTGAGCTATAGGCCAGGCCTCAGGCATGAGTCGGTATGCACTGTGCCCATGACGGGTCTGTGATCACGAATTGATCTGTGCTGGTGCCGAGTGACCCTTCTTGTTTCATACTGTTGGGTAGTGCACGTTATGCAAGTTTTGCAGATGGAGCAACACTATGATGGGCCTTTGAACACAGGGACAAGTTCCAGACATCCACACTATGTAAGATGACACAGTGTACGTGAAGTAACCGTCTGGCTACATCATGCTTCGTTGGCTCTGAGTGAGTCTCGCAGGTCTTCAAATGGTAATGCATGAACTCCTTCCCACCCATGATTTCGAGAGACTGTCTGTCGTGTAGGACCCACGGCAGCGTCCAGGGCGGCTGCACTTGCCAGGATACCACATTTTCAGTACACTCAGTCCCCGTGAACATCTACAGAAGCGACATGGAAAATTTTAAGCGCGACTGGTGTGCGCTTCACTGAAAATCTTGTGAAGCGATGCTGTTTTATTTTATGTACTTCCAAACGCCCAATCTTGCAGTTAAATGTGGACGATGCGTGTGATGCCCGCTATCGCAGCAGTGGGGTTATGCCAATTTGTTTCGTCATTTGTCCTGGTTGGTCTGGAAGGTGGCTACAGGGGCAGAAGCAACGCGCAGGATTCACCCATTGTACTACCTGCGTCGATAGCGCACAGCTTCATACAAAGCTTAGGGCCAAACTACTGCACACAGCAGCTGTGATCGTCGTGACTGTTTCAATCCGTCCGTGAATGGAATCATGGAAACCAAACTTTCTTGGAGATAGGTGCCACCTTATCATGCGTGCGAAGGTACTGCTGTAGCACTGAATTCGACATGCCTGAAACATTGTCGCCGTCGGAGCTCTCTGCGGACCTCAGAGCAGCGCTAGATCTGCCAGCCGGGGCCCCCCCGCCATGGCAAGCACGTCTGCTCGCGTTCGGGGTTCCAATCGATTATCGAAGCATAGAACCTGAGTCAGTGAAGCCTGTGGAGGTGAGGGCCTGTATTGTGTTAACGCTGGACGTGCCTCGAAGTCATAGCAACACAGTGTCTGTCCCCAGGTCGAGCAGGCCTTGCCGTTGGTCGAGACACGCCTCAGCACGCATACACAGAGTGAGCAAGGCTTGAACAAGTCCAGCACCGGCTCTGATGCTTTCCGGGTGCGCGTAGGCCCGAAGTATGCACCAGTGTTCAGCGCCCAGCAGCAAACAGCCGATCCATATAGTGAACCGGCCGCGATGGCCACATTGTCGACGCTGCATCACAGAGGCTCACAGTTTTCGGAAAGGAAATTTGTTAGCCAGGCACATTATGTCGATGTTCCACCACTACATCACAAACTGGAACCTCAAGTGAGCTCTGGGCCGGGAAAGGATGCCCACGGGGTCGATGTGAAAGACATCCCCCCCCTCCCAAAGATTATACAAACTTCACATGGGCAAAATTTACGAACTTTAGATCGTGGTTCGCCTCAGAGTGCTGCCGATGAGCCACCCGTGAGTTGTGCCACAGGTGCTCTGCATGTGTCGCACACGCCGCTCCCTGGAACCTCACCCAGTGCGGCGCATGACATGACCTCCTCACGCATGCGGGGCAGTGGGGGCAACTGGTATGGGCATGACGCGCGTATTTGCCACAAAAAGCGTTCCCATGCTGACCGCAGCAAGTCACCTAAACAACGCAAGAGCTTCCATCAGCAGTCCAAAGGAGCCCCTGATAAGAGCCACAACACAGAATATGGCAGTTACAAGGGTGCTAAATCATCATCCCATGCTCAGCGTAGGAGTAGCACGCACCTCTCTTACTATGGTGAAGATGCTCTTGTTGTGGGGCACCATAAGGAACCGGAGTGCCACAGAAAAAACGAGCCTTGTGATAAAGATGATGTAATCTATGTCTGCACCAAGAGCAAAGAGCAGCATGAAGTGATGGATCTGATAAGTGATGATGACGATCCTGCTCAACACCTTGCGCGGCACACATGCCAACGTACCACCAACAAGGGCCCAGACGCAGCAGCCATCATGCCCATCGTGGAAACTGTGCGAGACGATGGCGGATTTGTGCGGCAGGAGTTTGATACACCGATGCCTCAGCTGCAGACCTTCACGCAGGCAGAGGAGGTGCCGAAGCGGAACCTGTTGCCCTCTGCGGTTGCTGCTAGACCACACATACTCGAAAGAGTGCAGGTTCGTGGACAGTATGACAAGGCGCGGAAAGATATGGGCCAGCACGCGGCAAGGGAAGATGCGACTCATCCCTTGAACAATGAGACCGTGTTGGCAGCAAGCAAGGAAGAACCTGGCAAGCTTGGTTTTGAGCTAGCCAAGCAGCGGGAGGAACGCAGAAAGTGCAAGCACTCCGCACCTAAAGGCTGTGAGGGTCCGGGGGCGCAACGCAAGCATAAGTCTGCCGAGAGAGAGTCACGCGATCGCCCCACACACCAGGCAGCACGTGGACTAGGAGCCCGTGTCATCGATGCTAGCTGTGCACACCGCTCCTCACCCCCCAAGCGGAGGCATGATCAAGCCCCATACTCTTCCGGGCAGAAGATAGACCGCAGGAGACAAGGCGCGCCAGCAGACCTCCGCAAACGCGCCCAACATGAGTCGGCGAGAGTCCACGGCCGCTCGCACACGACATCATACCGCACGCGCTCGCCACATGCAACACCTACAGCCACACAGACAGCGGGGCATTCACGCAAGCAGCCCCGCTCCGCTACCAACGGGCGCTCGTCTGCTCGAGATGACCGAAACCCACACCAAAGGTCAGTGTCTAGACGCCACTCACGATCGCCAAACAGGCAATCAACTTCTCCAGTAGTTGAGCGCACGCAACGGCGTGTGACAGCTCAGGGTGCGGCCAGGGATGGTGCAGACATGCAGGACAAGGGCCGGGCTCAGGGTGCAGCTGATGGCGATGACCGGCAGATCAGTGCTTATGAACGAGGCGGCTTGCGCGGTTCCCGGTGTGATATGCAGGCTGCAGACGCTGCAGCCAATGCTGGCTGTGCGGCCGCAGGGGAGCACCACCACAGGTCGAATGGCAGATTCCTGCGGCGGCAGGGACAGGAGCAGTCAGGCTTGGACAGGGATGCCCACATGGGCATGTTCCTGCCACGCCGTAACAGTGCGGCACTGCCACTCATTCAGGCTGCATTGCCCCGGCACTGGAAACCTGCCGACCCCTCAGCAGCAGGGGCAACAGATGTGGGGGGATTCTTACCCCGTGGTGACAGTGCTCCTGGGCCATCCACAGGTGCAGAAGAGATGGGGCATTTCTTGGTGCGGCACCAAAGCACATCGCTGTCAAGGGACGGTAGTGGATGTACTGTGAAGAAAGTCATGGCAGCACCTGGCCAAGAGGCACTTGCCAAAGGGGAGTCTGCTGTCCCCAGTGCGCATGGCAGCAAACAGCCTGGACACGTTGGTCTTGTGCAGCAGGCTGTGGCTGCATCGACAGCGGCTGTGCACAGTTCTTCCAAGAGTATTGGGATAGATGGTTTCAGGATGCAGGGGCCACAGGATGAACCAGAGGTTGGAGTGCAGAAGGTACGATGCTGCATCTGCGACCAGCCTTTTCCCCGCTGCTGTGTACAGGTAATGTGCGCGGTGACTATCCATATGAAAAATTGTGTACTGGAAATTCATTGAGTTTTGGACCGACAGCAGGTTGCCTTGTCGTTTCTTGTCTCCTGTGACAACTAGATGCAGTTGTGTGCATGCGGCCGGGACTCTGGTAGTGGCTCAACCAAGTTATGCAATTGCAACAGCCAGTATGGGATGCGCTTGACGGTGCTGACCCACAACTGATTGGAGTGATGCTGGATTTCTTGTTGTCTGTGTTACGATTCCAACTTTTGGCACAACACTCACGATTATGTGTGTGGCAAATGTAGAAACCTTCCGGAACGAAAATGATGCCTGTGGTAAAGAATGTGGCGCCACAAAGTGCTGAAGATGTTTGGTGGACTCCGACTGCAGAGTCTGCACAGCAAGCTTGCGCTATGTCTCCGATGGACTTCCCAGGCCTCAATGCACCTTTGAAAGGACCGGATACATTTCGATGCAAACAGGAGTGGTTACAGGCTGACTTCCTTCCAGTGCAGCTGACGAATATTCTGATGCGAGGATATCATTCCAGGATCAAGCTGTTCTTTTCACATGGTGCATAACATGTGCCACAGCAGTCCCAAGTACCTACATGGTGATGTATTCCCAACAGATTGTAAATATGTGCTTTCAGGCATCCTGCCATCCCCTGAGCAGTGGAAGCAGCTAGAGTCAAAGCATATGCAGTTGCCATCTCGTGAGTCGCCGTCCTGCGAGGGTCAGACTCAGCGGCACCAAATGTCGACTCAGCTAGCCTTCCACAGGTGCTACAGCGAAATCACTTTTGAGATTGTTTCAAGCCAACATGCACAATCGAACCTGTCTGTTTATCCACAACCCCGCCAACGACCAGCACTGACAGTGGATGTCATGCGATCACCGACGATAAAATGAGCCTATTCTACCTTGCTGACAACAGCAACAAATGTGCACAATGTTGAGGTGGTCCTCTACAACACGGACGAAAACGCTGGAACTGAAAGACGTGATTAGTTCACGACCCAGGCGAAGACGCAGGTGATAGCAGACTGGGCAGCTCAAATCCTGGGAAATGTGCTAGCTCGGGGGACAACAGATCAGCCCAAAAGCAGATTGCTCCGGCAAGTCCCTCGAACATGGACATGGGCCTGTCTGGGATCATGAGCAGCTCTTGCTTGACCTGCACGGGACACGGAGCCATGTCGCTCTTGGTTTTGTAACACCATCGCATACATGGAACCAAAAATTTTACAGACTGCTTTGTAGTTGCGTACCTGTACAGCGAAAATTCCAAAAGAGAGCGCCTGCTCGTAGAACTGGTTCCCAGAGGTCGCGCGATGAGCTGCGAGGAAGGCGTATCCATTTCCAGGAATGCCATGACAAAGACCAATGCCCTTCTTCAGCAAACCTCTTTGCCAAACAACACCCAAGCTCCTGTAGACACGGTGACACACCTTTACTGTTCACTGAAGCCAAAGCGAGTGCCGTGCAGGGATATGTGAATGATGCGCACCGCTGCATGAACTGGTCAAAATTGTGCGGATACGCAGATCCAAACACAGTGCTCATCATAGCCAGCATCATGGCCATCCCTGGTGCCCCATGACACCAGTGCACCAGCCTACAAACACGCTATGCTTACGGTCACCACCATTGCCAACCCACTGGGCGACGCGCTTCAGTGGGGCCGCTCTCTTTGGTCACAGCCACACAACTGCCGCGCTGATGCCAGCAGCAAATGGGAAAGGCACCAGACGAGCGACAAGCAGGGGCACGGGCACAGCAGCCATGAGGTAAGATGCGTGTCGTACTCGTCACGTGAACTGCCAAACGATGATGGCAGGTTGGCAGAGTCGTGCACGAGCTGCGTGGCGACGTTGCCAGCGCTGGCTCGGATCCACATCTCTATGTCACTACCATTTGGCATCTTCTGCACGTGGTGCATTGACATGGCTAGCACCTGCACACATGCAGTGAAGTGATGTGGAAGGCATGTCTCAGTACTGCAGCCACACCTAGCCACACAGGCCCATGGCCATGTCCCGGCAGGCATGTGCCCCACAGAACCAGGTCAGCTGTGCGCACATGCAAGACACCCACGACTCCGTGTGCAGCCCCAAGGTAGGCCTTGCCATGCCATTTGTACATAAGGCATGGGTTTGGCACGGCCATGCCCTGATGCCGCATCCGCCGAGCAGTGTCCTGGCCTTCGCTAATGATGTCTTGGATAAGAGTCTGCAGCACACAGTCAGATGTGTGAACGACACAAACCACAATGGCAGGCAGGTGTGAAGCAAACATGCGGATGCACGACATCTGCTGTGTGAGGTTCCAGAGAATGCTGTGAGGAATGCAGCTCGCCCATTTGGACAGATGCGAGCAGCGGCACACCTGGAACAGATCCGGAGGCATGGTTACGTGCGGACAGAGGCGTTCCGCAAAGAGGAGAGCATATAGTAGCCCTGCATGTTGACAGCACAGATGATATCCAATGCGAGAGAGCTGCATCAGCGTGTGAGCAGAGCGTGGGGAGGGGTTCATACCTGCCCTCCCGTACAGGACTTCACATTCACTGGCAGGCAGCGCTGCTGCGGCACTGGCGACGTACGCTGTCAATGCTTCGGCACACTGCTGAGCTTCCTGCAGATAGCATGTGGCCAAGTGATCATGTGCAGGACTGTGAGACGCCATTGGATTATACGTCTGGCATGAGGAGTGAGCCTGTTCGCGAACACAGCCAGTGCACCTCCATGTCAAACCCCAAGGGTCAGCCTCGAGAATGAGCAGCGGAAAGTTGTCTAGTTCGCCGATGCAAATGGAGCACACCTGATTTCTGCCAAGAGCTGATAGGATCGCACAGCGAAGTGCTAGCGGTCCTGCATATCCTTCCAGGAACGTACATCGCCCTGGGAACTGGCTGGTTGCAGTGATCGCCGTATCACATATTGTCAGCGACAATCGGTACAGCTCTTCAGCGGTCACTGGAGAATTTCGTTTGGTGGAGTCCGCTGTAGTGGGTTTTTGGCTGCCCCTGGGGCGTAGAATAACAACATGGCGGGGAATCTCTAGGGATCCATGTTGTACATGGCGAGCCAAATGAAAAAACATGTATGCAAAGCCTGCTGATCCCACGTACACGGTCCCAGATGGAGCGATCCCATTTGGGGAGACTGTAAGCGAGCTCCTGACATGCTGCAAGCCGTGCACTTTTGTGTGAATGGGGCGATCAGCTGCGTCCCCAACAACATCGTAAAAAAGCAAGGCGAACAAGGGGCCATAAATCTGTCGAGCAGCTCCTTTTTTCAGCCGCGGCAACTGGTGGAGTCGCACCTCAATGCCTTCCAAAATGGCACGGGCGATGCCCTTGCGGGCTTCCGCTTCGTCGATCGCTGCCGGCTCGGTAAAAGTGTTTCGAAAACATCTAGTGCCACTCATACCTGGTTAAATATTGTGCGGCGGTGTGCCAGAACGGAGCTTGCCGTGAGCATGCGGACGGCAGTTGAGCTTGCGGACGCTCATCAAGAACTGAAGAGGCACCCGGCCGTACAGTATCGCGTGGATCTGCACGATATGAATTACCGTGCAAGAATCCCCATCCCCGCGAGCTGTGATGCCGTCACATGCGACTCCACTGTTGCTGTTTCAAAGACGGGGCAGGACTGTCAACATACATCAGGCTTTTGCAGGACAGCGGTGCATGGAGCATTTTTGTCACTCTCCCGGCATCCGTGCTAGCGCTGAAGCTCGGTTGTTGGGCGAAAGTGAACACAGCGCCGTGCGCATGCATAGGACCGCAACGAGCACCGTCGGATGTGTTGGTTTTAGCGACCAACGGCCATAACTCCAGACATATGTTAAGCAAGTTTCACTGCTTCGATCTGTTGGTCTGGAGCGTGACCAGAGTTTATATCCGGGCGTGTGTCATGCGCTCAACAATCACGACGCTGCCGAACAGATTGCAGAGTGCGCTTGCAGCTGTAATGCTTGTCGCGACGAGTGATCTGGTACCAGTTACGCCCATGGAGCACCCATTTTTCACATGGAATCGACGACCATGAGGTTATACCATGAGCTTAATGCCTCGTTCTGACGTCTACGCGAGCTTGTGTTGCCCTCACATCTGCGCGCACCTACATGACGCGATGTTCCCGGCCAAGCGTCCAATCTGCGATGCAGGCACTAGACGGCAAGCGCTGGCACGAGTACACAAGTCAACCTTTTGATTTGTCACAGAACCAGTTTGCGGTGTCGCGGCGATGGGTAATCTCTGACTCACTGTGAAAAGACCCGCAAATGTGGGTGATATTACAAAACGGTGAAACAAATCAGCGCTGTCCACCGATTGCAGGTAGCACCGCAATCATTGCATGCCTTCCATCCAATCACCTCATAGCCCACACGGGTTGGATGCTGCAGGCGGCTACTGATGCAGTGTGCAACTCTACAAGTGTTCCTCGAAGCTTGACAAGCTGGTGGTAGGGGTTGTTCTCTTTCAGTGCAGGCAAGAGGGCATGTCGCAATCTTGGGAACAGCAAGTCCCGGGAATGACCTTCATGTACACCTTCTCAAAGCCAGCTGAGCCATCTAACCACTGGCTGACAAGGGCATGACAAGTTTTAAGTTGTTATTGAAACTTTCATGGGCATCCTGATCATCATGCATGCACGATGATCATCTACGGGGCCGAGTGAACGACTATCCGGATTAGGAGCTGCAGCGACATGGCAAGCTCGAGCTCATCGCAGTTCACAAGCGGCGCGTGCCGCTTTGACGCGCATGAAAGTCCGTTGTACTCTTACAACTCGTCGGATTTAGAATTTACGTTGATGATGCATATGCACTGGCTTCGACCGAGATCCTGTATCTTACATGGCCCTGCACTCGATGCTTCATGGAGTCAGTGTCGCATGGCCTAGCCGGTCCGACATGTCGCGGCTCACAGCGCTGCAGCGTCGGTGGCTAGCGGGATTACTGGGCGGCTACCAACATTGATCACTCGTGAGCACTCGGGGCAGGAAGTTTGCCTTCTCCCGCCAGCTCATACGGCCGCTGTGTCAAATCACCCCAATCACTTTAGAGGCGGCCGGGTGTGTTACGTGTTAACACGGAGATCGATGCAACAGCCCGGCACCGCCAAGGGGTAAACGCACAATCCAGCACAAGCAAAACAGGTACATACAACAGTACAGACACCTCACCCGAACCTGTCGCCCTTGATTATAAAGTCACGAAATGCCCAAACGGCGGCCGGGTGTCACTACATTGGCGTCCATTGGATCTCTGGTACATTGCAACCGCACGGCGAGTTGTGGAGCGCGCGCGCTCTTCAAATAGCATTCATGAGTGCATGGCATGCCGCGATGAATCGGGCACGGTGTCACCCGCTAACACAATGCGCGCACACACGGAGGGGCACGAGAGTTGGCCAGCTAACTGGAGGCAGCACAACTACTCATGGACATACAGCGAGAGCGTCCTGTTGGAGGCCCCAACGAAAATGTGATTTGGCCATAGAGGACATGTATAGAAAGAATTAGTTCTGCAATCTGAATGCAGTGCTGAAATTAAGCCAGATGCTCCAAGACACGCCTGACGCCTGCTAAAAAAAAATACACCCCAGTTCTGCCTTGAGTCACATCAGTGAGCATGTACGCAACGTGCTCTAGCAAAGGTGCGAGCTTGGTCTGTGGCGGAGGAGGCTGGCATTTGGTGTCACACCTCATTGTCCACAGCCACGGACTGCAGGTGCTGTTATCAAAAGCTTTGCTGGATGTGGCAAGCAGCACCGGCTCACAGTCTCACAACGCCAACAGCACTCGGTGCCCAGAGCAATGCCAGATGGAGTGTGCAGTACAGAAAAATTTTGCAGCATCCTCCAGCACAGAGGCTAGCCCGAATGCAGCAACACATGCATGCCATTGGAAAAAACATGAGTAGCTCGTCTAGGAATCATCCATGGCGTCTGCAGCCAGGTCACCAACCTCCATGGGAAGCTGCGCAGCCCCGGACGATGGCCCTGCACCAGCCACGAAGTCTTGTCGCAGCAGGTTGCCAACATACTTGTTCTCAAGCCGCACATCCCTAGACGCCTGGACCAACCGACGCTGCATGTCTGCCACCTGACCCATGCGCTCCTGCAGAGCCTCGATGCTGACAGGGTTGCCTTCACCTCCTTCCTTGAACTTCACCATTCCTATCTCCTCGTCAATCATGGCATCTACATCGCCTGCGGCAATCATCCTGCACCGCAGTCACTCGTCATCAGCTCGACGTCCTCATGCCATACACTGGGATATGTGTCTTACCTGTCAGACAGTCACTCCAGTAGGTAAGCGACAACAAAAAGTGCTCCCAAGTGGGCTATGCCGGTTGGAAATTCCACATCAGACCAGCCAAGCGGTAACTCAGAGAAAGGATCTGTGAAGCTGAGAGCGCACTTGAAGACATGCTTTGCAGCTTCTTGTGGGCCGGCAAGTCCAGCTTCGGCCGCTATAGCAGCAAGCGGCAACGTCATGTATGTAGAAGTCATCTTGCGGATGGCATGGGTGACTAGTTGGTCACGCATTTGTCCGACAAGCCCGCTGAGCTTCTCAGTTCGAATGTACGCCTGCTCGTCTTTCATGAGCTTGTCCAGCGCTGGCCGCTTGTTCCCCAAATATGCTTTTACCAACAAGTTCACGACTTCTGATTCCCGCCCACTGGTGAATCTACCGTTTTTGCAAGCAGGAGACGCATGCTTCGGAAATGTGGCAGCTTGGCCTGCAGTAGACCAGCATGAGCGACACCGTGCACCATGGCACCGTGCAACTTTGAGGTTTTGTCGATTTACCTTGTGCTGGTCATGCATCAAGTTTTCATATTTTCACTAGGCATGAAAGGGTCCAAAGCCACCTGAAGGGTGCTTGCACAGGCGCTGGCTTTCAGTGGAAGCATGCAAGCGGACCTGTCGAAAGGGCTGTAATGATCTGATATCTATGCCAGGCAGCAAAAATTATCGCATCTGGTACAGGGGTTGGGATGGTGATTGCCATCTCGAAGAACTTCAGTGCCCGGGCATGTTCCTTCAGAGCGGCACACACAAGACCTCCATAGTAATAGTACAGAAGATAGTCGGTGGCGATCAGACCAGTGTCGCACAAGCAGTACATCTGTTCGTCCAGCAGTTGGCGCCCCAAGGCATACCGTTTACACTTGATAGACCTGGACATGGGAGCAACACGTAATGCTCAACTACATCGGAGTGCATGGGGCAACACGGCATTTATTGGCATGGAAGCGGTGGAGGAGCCATACGCTTGTAGTACAGCAGCATGGAAAGGGGTCATGTGCTCCTTTGACGGCTGCATTTTTCTTAAAGCTTTCAGCAGAGTTGGTAGCACAGCTTCAGCGTGGGCTGTGTCCTGCATAGCATCTGCCACCAGGGCACGGCAAATTGCAGCAGTCTCCGCCGGTATAACTTTGAAAGCTGTAGCCTCGCAGACTTCTAGCCAGGCTGTCATAGACGCCCGGCAATCGGCATCTCGCTGCTTACTGCTATGTGCACATGCCAGACTCCTGCATTCGGCACACCGTTACCTAAACAAGCAGCAGGTGCAATTAAATCCAGACCCAAGGTGCTGTTTAATTTTTTTGAATGACGGACATATTGTCGCCTGCCGAGTGCGTAAATGCCAGAGATGGATCGCACAGTACACATCCATGACCGACGGGATGCATTTTCGGATCCAAGGCCTTGCACGCATTGGTTATTGCTGTAATATTACACATATCAAGGCTCTTGTTCTTCCTGAAAGCTGTTGCGATCACATCTTGAGAGTTTGGGCCTTTCTCGTGGACCATAGACACAAACTGGTCCAACGACATTGTGGCTAAGCCTGCTGTACAGTCCAACGATCAGCACATACACAATTTATACAGATAATTGTTGTTGGTGACGTAGTGTGGAATGATCGCTGTTTAGGACTTATATGCGAAGTGCGCACTACCGGAATTGTGCTACATAGGCATTCGCCACTGGCTGCTCTTGACCAAGACTCCCTCTGCTATTAATCGTATTCACGGCTGTCGATATGAGTCTCTGGAAGTTTTCGTTCTGTGATCATCCGTGTCTGGATGCTGTACACGCGAACAAACGCTAGTACCCCTGTCGCCATAGCTTCTCACAATGTGCTCTCAGTACAAATTTCAGCGTACTAGGCGCTCATTGGCATACCATGTATCGGCACAATGTATTCGTAGCAAATTATCGGCTCTTTCATCACGTGAGCTGGACCTTAGGCTGCATGCAACATGAACAGCATGAAAAATATCGAGGCCAGAACATGACATGGCAAGCAGCGCAGGTGGCCTGGTGCCGTATCAGTTCCAGGTGATTTCCCCCTGACCCAAAAAATGGTGATGGCCTCACTTCCTGCATCTCTGTTTGAGTCTAGCTATTGTGCAGGTTGCTGGGCACTTCACAGACGATGATCTACCCACAATCATGCAGACCCCGAGCGGGGACGTTTTGAAGCCGCTTGTACAAGATGTGAGGGGGCTGCGGGAGTTAGAGTTCTACACATGCGCAGAACAGGCCAGGAACCCATTGACCAAACAAATCCAGCATGCACACACATACAGCAGCCTGCCATCCACTGCTGGCCCTGTTCATGGGCCTGCAACGGCATCGGCAGTGAGAGTCGCTGGCGGGCAAGCTGCAGCCGTTGAGCTCTTGACAGGGATCGTTGCATATATTCCTCGATGCTGTACGACCTGCCAGCTCGTACATGTAAATCAGGCTTTGGTGACCATGAAATGTCATATGCCCGAGGTTTTTAGACAAGGCGATGCGCGACTGCGTTGAAAGTGAGAGCTGCACAATGGGGTCGCGAACCTATCACCTGAGACAGCCTATTGTGTGCAGTGGGCCTTATCCACAACGACACCGGTTCCGGCGTTGTCCTTGAGAATTTGTGCCAGGGATACACAAAGCCGTTCGTTTGCGACATCAAGCTGGGTTTCCAAACAACCTATTCATGGGCCTCAGAGGACTACAACATGAAAAATAGGTCCTCCTCCTGCTCCCGCAAGCTTGCCCTGTCCCTGCATTCCTTCTGTTCGACTTGGTCATGACATTCCGCGACATGGTTCCAGTGTTTACGGACTTGCTGCACTTGCCAACTCCAGGAGACAATGCAAAGTTGGCAGGATGGGGTCGCTGTGCAGAAAGAAGGATTGTTCCAGCACACAGACGTCACTTGGGTTCAAGATCAGCGGCATGTGCAAATGGAGGGCCTCTCAGAAAGTTCACCTCGGCAAAAAGGAATGTGCCGCGGCTTCGGCTGACATGGAAGCATTTCTGATATCATTTGCAGACAATGGTAGTGGCATGATGCCGAACCATGTTTGGCAACAAGTGAACGAGATCGTTGCTAACATCTTGCAATGGGTTAATGCCCAACATGGGCCATCCTGGCAATTGATGTCTGTGTCCCTGTTGGTTATCTATGAAGGTGCCGCAACAAAGGCTGAGGCTCTGCGTGTCAGGTGTGGGTTGGTAGACTTTGCACACAGTTTCTTTGTTGCTGATGGGCCAGATTCCAACATGCTTCGAGCGCTGCAGTCGCTCAGGTCAGTACTGGAACGCGTTAGCACCCCAGGCTAGCGTGCTTTCCTACATTTCTCTAACCTCATTCCGTAGTCGGTGTCGCACAGTTTCGATGTGCACCTGACGTGGTGTAATTTGTATGACTCCACACCTGGCCTTTGAGCCGAGACGGTGGCGGTTTTGCACCCTCATGTGCTACATCACTCGGTATCATGGTTGCCGGGACCAGAATTATGCATGATGTTTGCAGCGCTGACTGCATGCCATAGTACAGCAGCTTGCGGAGTTGATTCGGATTCAGGAACGTTGGCAAGATAGTGACACGTGTGCTGTGGCAGCCTCAGCCATGACCTCGACAGGCCTTTGATGTTGGCCACTTCTGGTAGGAAAGCAGCTGTGAGTTTAGAGACCAGAACTGCTTATGCTGTTTATCTCGAGCTTGTGCTACATCGTCGGCCCTCTGCCGCTTTTGTTTGGCAACGGCTGGTGTGGCACATTTGATCCGGGATAGACCTTCCATCAGCGGCACATGGCCACTGCTGTGTCACCGAACGCGCACATACACCTTGGCACCTACAAGTGACGACCTGCCGTCTCTGCCATGCACTAGTACTTCCCCCCTGCCAGAAGTTTTGCTTGCCTCCCGTACATCATGTACACTGGGAATATACTTGGCCCCTAAGCAACGCTTGCTGTTCACATGTCCCGTTTCTGGTTCCGATGGCAGGACTGCGGTTGGCCTTATCCGCAAGGGCCGTTCTGTGTTCTGTACTGGATCCGTCAAGGCGTAAAACAGCGCTGCAAGGCACCTTCCCTGTGACCGCATCCCGGTTGATGTTACCTCAGCCTGTCTTGTCCCGTTCCTCCTCGACCCTGCTGGTGCCCTCATCCGCCACCCCCCTGGCGTTGTTAAACACCAGTGCTTGGGCCAAGTTGTAGCTTTCTTGCTGGAGGTGTCTTGTGTTGTCTGCACTTCACAGCCTCTTTCTGCCCCTGAATTACGTCTCCTCAAGTGGACTACCCTCAAGTCCTAGCTCCTGTGCATCGATCCCCTCCGAGATGCCGCCCAAGTGGTGGTGCCCCCTCCTACCTCTGTCCTGCACTAACCCACCCGTACCAGTAGGGGACTGTGGCTGATACGCGCCTGGGTTTGGCGTGATGGCCGATTTTTTTCCTCTGTTCCGTTTGTCTGGTGTGAAGTACGATATGCCGACGGCTGATAATAGGGTGACGTGTGCCCGCGGTTCAGACGGAAGAGGCGGTCAAGCATGACAATTCTGCAGGGGAGGGTCCAATTGGGGAGGGACAGATAACTGCACTGGAATCCGGACCTCCAATCTAAGAACACTGGTGTTGTCAACGCACCACAGGCACCTTGATGGCTATTCACACCGAGATTGGGGTGCATGGGCACAACCCCACCAATATGGTCATGTCACCTTCCAGATACAAACGCTTTCACATGTGGGATGGTGCGGTGACCTTCCGCACAGACTGTGGGTGCCGGACGTCTATGACTGCAAAGAACTGTTCCCGATCATTCTCACAGTCGTTGCGCATTTGCGTTGCTGCTACCAGTTTGTATGATCCGACACCTGCAATCATATGTACATTTGCTTGGATATCTGATGGTCAGTGGCATGGATGGCATTGCCCATGCATCTGCAGGTTGCACTGCTGTACAGCATGTATAGGCCTTTCCCGGGAGGGTACGTGTTGAAAGATGGAGTGACGGTTACCCCCATTCAATGCTGTCAGATCTTACTAGCCTGTCAAGCATGCAGAGTTAGGATGACGTGTGGATTCAGCGTGATTTGCATCTGGGACAGCCCATGCGTGGTGTTTCGTGCGGGACTGTGATGGGCATTCCTGCTCCACATGGGTATCGGCTGCCCTGCTGATCTGTGTGCTCTTACGACGGGCTGCTTGCTCAGGATTGTCGAGTTGCACCACTTCAGACTGGACAAATCGAGTCGACGGTGCCACTGTAGCCCTAGGTTTATAAGCTCTGCATCTGGTTAATTCTACTACAGTGCTGTGGCTCAGTCTGATTGCTTTGTGTTTTTCGCAGTGTTCCAAGTACGTGGATTTTTATGTGTTTTTTCGCGCGGCCGTTCCCAATGGCAGTGTCTACTGCGACCTCACTGGTAGGAATGCATACAGGCCATGCTTCCTCGACCGGCGCAAACTCTTGCTACTGGCCGCGTGTCTCCGTACCCCGTAACTTCCGCGACCAGCCCAGTAGTAATAATGCGTATACAAATATGTGCCACGTGACTGCCTTTCAGTGCCGTGTGCAAACAAGACAAGGTTCTGATGTCTTGGAAAGGATTGCTGAAGCTCGAGGCAGACTTGTTCGCAGCGACATATGCACTAGAATAGATCGGTAGAGCATTTACATAAGTCTCAAAATGGAAAGTGAACGATCTCAGTTGCAACGCATCCTGGCATGGTCGAGAGGTGCGTCTTCGAGCTCTGGTTGGACAATGCCAGGACGGGCAACAACTCGCACCTGCTGGCTGGTTTTTTGTTCGCCTTTGAGGCCCTCGGAGAGAAGGGTTACGAAGTGGCGTTATCGGATTTTAATCTCTTCAATCTCTACCATACGATGGTGGTGCAGAGTACATCAAGAAGAATGTCCCATCCCTGCTCCTGGCTGGAATTTCCTACTTTGCCGCAGCACTTGCCATTGGCAGTGAGCTACTACCTCGTAGCTCTGGATTTGCTTTGCTTCTGATTTGGGCTGCTGCCCAGCTGGGTGGCGTGGCAGTGAAGCAAGTCTATCTGCCACCGCTCATGGGCATGCTGCTGTCAGGTGTTGTGCTCGCAAATATACCTGGAGATCTGATTGATACTCTTCCAGACTCTTGGAGCACTAAGATCAGGGCATGAGCTTTGGCGGTCATCCTCATGAGGTGTGACATGTGGTTAACTCTGCTCATCAATGCCTGTTCATGCCTCGCTCTCACAAATGTGCAGGAAAGGGCGTGTGGTGCTTCAGATCAGGCCTCGAGCTCGATATTGGCATGCTTACTAGGACTGGATGGGCAGCAGGCAGACTTACACTCTGTCCTGGCATCGCTGAGGCTTTCGCAGTGGGAGCTGTTGCTGTCCTCGTCTTTTCCATGCCTTTTGGGCTTGCCCTCACCCTTGGCTTCATACTTGCTGCTGTCAGCCCTGCCATTGTCGTCTCAGGCATGTTTGAACTGCAAACGGCAGGTTTTGGTGTTAAGAAAGGAATACCGTCAATCGTTGTGGCAGCAGCATCGTTTGATGATGTGGTTGCAATCACTGGTATGCACCTGCATGGCCACCCTTATTGTCAACTGCATCTATTCCTTGCTTCCCTATGCTTCACACTTTGGCAGGATTGCTGAAACCATAGACAGCAGAAGCATAGGCGCCTGCATGCGACCTCCGCACTGTCCCGACTGCAATCGCTTATGCATACCTTACCCTTCATAACTGCCCGTTCCATCCTTGCTGCAGGATACTCTCTGTGCATAGGTCTGGCTGTACCATCAGGAAAGTCATTGGCGTTGGATGTTGCCCATGGACCAATCAACATTGTTGCTGGCCTTGTTGGAGGAAGCCTGGCAGGAGCCATCTTGGGCAGCACAGCCTTGTGGCAGACCCGCACGATGCGCACTGTATCAACACTTGTCTTCAGCCAGCTCCTGATGTTCACTGCTGTCTACTTTCATTTCACTGGCGCCGGCGCGATGGGTGCACTGATAATGGCAATTGTTGCGACGCGATTCTGGGCAAGTGACCGGACCCCAGCGTGGTACCACTCTGGCTCTAGCTCGGAGTATGCACATGAGACAGAGCACGACGTTGCTTGCTTTTGGAGGCTTGTGGCACAACCACTACTCTTCGGGATAATTGGAACAGCAGCAGATTTCTCTGTGCTCAATCCCTCAAGCATCCCCAAGGCGTTGTTGGTGATCGCCTGTGGTGTCGCCGTCCGGCTGCCGACAGCATGGGCTGTGACCTTTGGAGCCAAATTGAATCTTAAAGAGAGGCACGCTGCACTTATTCAATGCCATGGTTTTGTGTGCTTGTCCAGGACAGTCCGGAGCCACTGCTACATTTCTTGTTGCCCCAGATAGTACGACACAGCTGTATCTGTGGCTGCAAGGCTTTAAGCTTGCTGTGATCTTCAATAAGTGATACGTTGCAGCTCATAAAGTAGACGGAGATGCAGGCTATTCATTGCTGGCTCATGGATTCCAAAGGCCACAGTGCAGGCTGCATTGGCGTCTACGCCATTGGACATGATCCTTGAGTTCAAGCGGGGTGATCCAGACTTCGAGAAGTGGAAAGCCTGGGGCAGCGATGTCACAACAACTGCCATCTTTGCCATCATCATCACGGCCCCAATTGGCTTGGTCTTCATCAGCTACTATGGAGACAAGTGGCTCAGCCAGGACCATGTCAAGATCAGAGTAAGCAAAGACATGCGCGATTTGGAACAATTGGCAGGTAATGCGAACACTGGGGTGACATGGGACTATGGTCACCCACTGTGTAATCACATAGCAGTACACTGGAAGGACTCCAGAATCAGGTGCAGTGGATAGTGCACTTTGGCAGATATGAAGCATACATATACTCTTGCTGTGAGTGAGCCAGCTACTACAAATCTGAGGAGCTGAAACTAGGTTTACCTGGCCAAAATTTTACCCATGCAGGCCGCCAGGAAAGCTCAAGCTTGCACGATGGCGCTGCAAAAAGTGTGGATAGTGTTGGACCGAAAAGGAGAACCACAAATGATTCCATTGTTGTGCACCCTTCCGTCGTCAACCCTGTCCTGCATATTCCTTCCACAGACATTGCTTTGCAGCGCAGTGCCAGTGTTCCTTGGACACCATCCCCGGCAGGTTGCATATCGCTTGATCTCCCCAACCGGCCCGGCGCAGCAGTTGCAAGAACCATGTTGCATAGATCATCAGTGCCTTTGCAGACCTCAGGCAAAGCGTGTCCTGAAGTTCCATACAAAGCTGGCGATGGCCGCAATATTACTCGATCTGTATCAGGTGAGCTCTGAGTACATTCAATGAACAACAAGCTACCACGTACGTGTGTATGTGTATGTCTGTCTGCATGTCTGTCTGGGTCTTCTAGCCATGGAAAGTGATAGCATAGGGGCAGATCCAGCCACTCTTCACTGCGTGCAGCGATGCAAAGTCAGGCGTTGCCTTTGTCACTGGATCAGAAGATGGTAGAAGTCTACAGAAGTGTGATGGGCAATGTTGAAGCGATTCTATGCACGCCAGGTGCAGATGCAACAGTAGTCAACAGGTGCTACCTGATAAAAGCGTGTATCGGACTGTTGTGATGCCTGGTCGCCTCTTTTTGTTCGATTATCAACAGCTTGAAGACTACTGATTGGTACTTTTCAGTGATGTACATTATATATGATCCCGGTGTCTTGCATGTGCAGGATCCTGGCCATTCAGAGTGCTATGTTGAGCTTGAAGAACGCTCAGACAGAGGTTTCGCTTGGGCGGTCGGCGCTGGGAATTCACGTCAGTGATGGAACAGCTGGAAACTTCTTCCGCTTTGCACGACGGACTGTTTTGGATGATCATGATGACGGGGTCCCTGGAGCACCATGATTATGTGAGGATGGTGTCAAGCCCATTGCGCATCCCTACCGTGTTCAGAGTAGTTTTGCATTGCTCACCATTTAGTGCAGCAGTTTTGACTTGTGGGAGAGTTACAATGTTTGCATGTACAACCACAGTACGGATTGCTTTGGGTCAGGGAGTCGTCTGTGGTCAACAAAAGCCTGATCAAACTCCAGACATTTTGCAGCCAAGCTGCACGAAGTGCCATTTATCGTATGCCCAGAATTAAGCAGGGTCGTGTTCAAGCATACCATTACACTCCTACACGTACAAAAGCACCGGAATTGCACATCCATTAAAACACATGTTGCATGTTGAGACTTGCTGGGATGGGCTAAAAAGTTTGGCTGTCATATATCTCTGCATGCACTCACTAATTCACTTATCCCTCAACTCTTTCGCCTTTAGCACACAAAACTCACTTCAGTATTGGTGGGCACACATTCCATCGTGTGCCACATGTCCACGTAGGTGTTCACCATATTCCATACTTGCATGCCATGGAAGTTGTCACGGCATTCTGGTGTATTCATGCAGCTTTCATCTCCACGGATTGATCAGCAACCTGCAGGTGGGCGCCGTGTTGCCTGCCAGCTGGGGTGGTTGAAATGACTTGATCTCGCGCAAGCACTCCAGACACTGCTGCTGGACCAGCATGTATTGGTGCCGACTCAGCAGCCGCAGGGGGGCTGTAATTTAGCACGCCTTGCACATGCATTGCAGGGTTCTTTGGGTCCCATCGATCCAGTAAAGCGACCACTGTCGTGATGACAATACTAGTACAAAGCAGTGCTGTAGGTCCAAGAAACCACATTGCTGTGATCGGGAAAAAGAAGATCAACCGTTGGCCAATGGTGTAGACCATCTGCATACGGAAGTTCATTAGAGCCACATTTAGCTTCAGGCCAAAGCGATCACAAAAGTAATGCTTCGGGTCAACACGAGCAGGAACATACGCAGCGCGGGCCGATGAAACATCACCTGTGTCTGAAGGGTAAGCTTCAAGCTGTCCTCTACACTGATCAGGTGATTTTGATGTGCAGATGCCTTGTAGTAGTATCCTGTATGAATGCAGATGCGAACGCAAACAACAAAGAAAAGCATGGCCAGCAGAATGACGGCAAGGTTGACGATGATCACAGCTAGGGCTGTTACGCGGCCGATTCGTGCATACTCAAACCCACTTTCTTGGGCATCCACATCACTCTTCTCAGGCTGCCTCAAAAACGGGTCGACTTGTGCAAATCGCTGCAGGGACAAGCACCAATGAGCCATGCCACCCAGAGACATCGGACACTCTGGTTCCCATGCAACATGGAAAGTCCATGATACCGCAATTTTTATTCATTGATACAAGAAAGCCCCATCAAAGTGCTGCGTTGAGGCTGATGGTGCAGGACAGCGATGAATTTGCCTAAAATTAAGAAGGCTGGACAGGAAAGGGTGGCAATATTCACGCTGCTCACACAACCATGCAAACTGCTCATAGCCAAGCACCATGTCTTGAGCAAACTCCTCCATATGCCATATCACCCACCGTGGGAATTACTACCCGCTTAACAAGACGGCCTGTACTGTGCAGCGTCAGCGCAAGTTTTGCCAGGGGCGCTCTACCTGCAACGTGCGCAGTTTGGCAGGGCTGACCAAGATATCCAGTAGCTCATTGAAGAAGAGCGCTGCGATGGACGCCTGAAATGACGCACCCATCATAGCGTTTCTGCACATACAGCTGATCGATGGCTCGCATGTGATCCATGGTGAGGAAGGTCTGATCAGCAGTTCAGTGGTCTCAGCTGCAACAGCCCGGCATCGCCAAGGAGTAAACGCACAAGCCAGCACAAACAAAACAGGCACATGCAACACAACAGTCACCTCAACCAAAATCTGTCGACCTTAAAGCATGAATTTGTGTGCACCATAACAGCGCACTTTTTCACTTATCGTGGTCGAGAATGAGCGGACCTGTTCTGCTGGACTCCTAGAACTGCGCTCTTTTTTGTGCTGACCAGATGGGTGAATATAACACGCGCAAGCTTGCCCTTACCATTTATCCCTGCGTGTATCTGCTTCAGGTGAGAAAATTATCTTCGTGGGCTTCGTGCGAGAGTGTTTGGGAGCACCTTGTTGCGTGCATGCTGTGTTCAACCTGCACTGGATGCGAGTTCGATGGACACGCAGGACATGGGCGCTGGATCATGGGCGCTGCACCATAGTACTTGTCTTCTCGAGCCTGTAGGAATCCTCTCTTCATGAAGAAGAACCATCCATGATAGACGAAGAAAATTCCTAGGGCTAAGACGATCACAACCCACTCCCCGGCGGGGTATTTACTGTCCATGCCTGACGGTGTTTGACTTGACACTTGAATTGCAGCCATTGAATCTACTCAAACTCATCAACGGTAGAAGTGCCTGTGCTTACACTCACTGGTCGCATGCACTCGGACCGACGTGTGCGGATGTCTCATGCACGTTGCGTTCACTCACCGTGCATGAGCGTGCTTGTGCAACCCGGGCCTCGAACCTCGGTTTCTGACATCACGTGTAGCGATCACTAAGGCCTATTCTAGCACTTCGCTGTGGGTGTCAAAGTTGAAATGTGGCGCAAGCGTTGCCGACTATCTGGTATATGCCAGATATATGGTTGCACCGCTGCCTGCCACCTGTGCCAATCGGCAGGTGCGCGGCCTACTCTCAAGGGCACAGTTCAATGCAAAGTGTTACCAAATGTGCCATGGCGGCAATGAGGACATGAATCGTTTCGGCATATTTGTGCATGCGCTGATGCGGCGCTCGGCGCGTGCATTGCTGGTATCCTGCTCCCTGCGATATCGATTACAACGGTCAACCTGTAAGAATCACGACACGCATCACAGCCTTCCAGCTCAAAGCCCCATGCAGCTGCGTAGCCGCGCCCACGCCATGAGAAATAATTCATACTTCCACACTAGACCACAAACACTCTGTACAGCCGTGGCCTGCACCAGCCGGCCGGCACCATGTACGGCCTGCAGCCTACACAACAACTTTACTTCACCAGCTGGCTACGACTCGGGCTACGATGGTGCGTAGGTCCGGTCCCCCATAACAGAGTCGAACAATCGATTCCAGCTCGCAAGCAATCCCGAGCTCGTCGGTCGCTCTGAGGGTTCCCGTGAGAGACACGTTGACAGGGACCGGCGCAGCATGCGTAGCTTGGACAGCCTCGAATCGCCCTGGTCAGGCTCCTCCCACGGCAGCGGCAGACGGCCGGTGATCTGGTCGCACACGTCCTTGGCCCCCGTCCCCACCGGAAACACGGCCGTGTCCGTGAGCAGCTCGTACGCCATCAGCCCCAGTGCCCACATATCCATCGCAGGGTCCGCTATGATCGTCCGCTGCTTTGCCTCGTATGCTTCAACGATCTCCGGCGCAGCATACTTAAGACTGAAGCTCAGAGGCGCCTCGGAACCTGCATGACAACGGCCACGGTGTCTACAGCTCCACAGTCACCACCTCCACGTGACGCGGTGCGACGGCGCCGCCATGACAACAGCTGCCCGCACGCATGCACCAACGTACTTTGTTAGCACAACGGGGAGCAAGCGACGCATGTGGCCATCGGTCCCCCCCAGCCACGAGGTGCGCACCGGTGTGTGCGGCACAGCCAAAGTCGATTAGAGTCCACGCGAGGTGCTGCGGCCGCCACAGCACGTTGCCAGGCTTGAGATCCCGATGTACCAGTCCACTTTCATGCAGCTGCTGCAGCCTCGTGGCCACGTGCGTCAACACCTGTAGAATGGTCGTGAAGTCCGGCTTAATTCGTAACGCCCACATGTCCAGCGACTCACCGCGCTCGATGACGATGCACGGCGGCATCGGCCACCCTGTCATGCTGCGTGCTGAGCTATCTGTATTCGGCTCGATATGCGTGATCGCCGGCATCATGCCGCGCAGCACAGGGTTGCTGTACAGCTCAAACTCACGGTCAAACGCGGAACGCTGCGTGAAGAACTTGATCGCAAACTCCTCTCCATCGCTCACGCCACGCGCGAACTGCACCACGCCCTGGCCACCGGCACGCCGGTGCGCAGCGCTTAGCATGAGGAAGCGCCCGAGGAACGGCGTCTGCGTCTGCGCAAAGTTATCGAGGGCGCGCTCAAGCTTGTCGCGGTCGTCCGGCGCAAGCATTGTACGGTTCTGTGTGATGACGGTGCGCCACGTGCCGACATCAATCGTTGACGCCGTCTGCGTCGGGGTGCCCTGCCGCGCATGCATGGTGAGTTGCTCGTCGTTCGAGTACCCAGAAGCCGAGCTGCCGGTGCGAGAGTGTGGGCGGGTGCGCGGCATGAATGCATTGCTTGCCTGCGGCGACACTCCCGAGGGGGCGTGGCTGTATGCGGCCTGCGCAGCATTGCTGTATCCTGGATGCGCGGCGCCGGGGTGAGAGTATGCGCTGTTGGAGTACGCATCTCCGGTGTAGCCGGGCGGGGGAGCGCCGCCATGGGAGTATGCGCTGCCGGTGCCGCCGCCATGGGAGTATGCGCTGCCGGTGCCGCCGCCATTGGAATATGCGCTGCCAGTGTAGCCGGGGTGTTGGCCCTGCATGCATGGTTGGCTTGGCATGGATGCGTTGTGCTGGGAGAGTCCCGCGGGGGTGAGCGCTGGTGCTGGTACTGCGCATTGTCATGGGTTGGTCGATGTTCACGTATCTGGAATCAGCACTGCAGTTTCTTCGCATCGAAAGATAACCACCCAGCCGAACAGATGTGTTTGGGTGTCTCGGACCAGCGTATGCCTGCGACCTGATGGACTCCGACAGAGGACGGCGCAGCTAGATGTGCGCGGAGAAAGTGGAATGCTGAGGCACCTGGCTCGCAAGGACTGATGACTGGCGGTGGGTGCCAGAGGTGTGAGAAGCTACGGCGATCTGGACCATGACAGCAGGGGTGACGGTCCAGAGCGTGGATGCAGAGGAGGAGCGCACATGCATGCCGTGGTGTGCCGGGCCCTGAGGCCCAGAGTAGTACTTGGACGTACCACTGCCGTAGCCGTACGATGACCCCATGGGCATCGAGTTTGGCTCAGCATAGTACTGCACACACACATGCTGTGAGCTCCTGGCATGATGTTGTTGTCCGACAGGGAGAGCACGTGTGCGATGCTGGCCTGCAGCCCCGAGGTCCCCAGTGCTGCCCCACCCGATTCAACCCTCCAGCTTGAATACTCGGGTGTTGGATCAGCTGGAGCGCAGTCTAGAGTGCAAGCCGCCAGTACTGATATCAGCTAAACTGCGGGTGCAACAAACCGCGGCCAGGACAACCTCTGCGGGCTGGGGAAACCTGGAAACCCAGCGCGCATGACAATACGACTGCACAACTCAGCTTCCAGGCATCGTCCACCGCGGCCGACAGCCGATGCCCGGAAGCTAAGCACGGCTGGGTCACCCGCACGCATAAGCATGCGGAAACATGCCCTGTTTGCAGCCAGAACGCTCCCGGCAGTACCGGACACAGCCATACAGCTGTGCGCCAGGCACGGCAGTTGTGGAACGCACAGCCCACCCGCGCGGCACTGCGTTCATGATTTGTATGAGAATCGTATCCAGTTCGACAAACATGCGAGCACATGATTTGTACAATACCACATGAAATGCAAAACTGTCCTTATTCAGTGCTCACCTCAAAGTGCGGCAGAGTAGCAGCAGCCGCCGCTCGCCGGCCCGAGCGTTGACTTGCTGCAGTGCATGTATCAATGCTAACAGTGGAAAGGCGCACATGGGCCTCGGCCGACGCGGGGACTGCCTCAGAAGGGCGCTTCTTGGCACCACCGCGGCAGCAGCACTTGACGGCGACGATGATCACCACGACCATCGCGAGCACCGCCACACCCGCGACGATCGCAGCCAGTACCCCTGTGGACATCCCGGAGTCGTCACCGCCACTATCAGGCCCCTCTGGAGCCTTGCCCTCCTCCACTGCGCTGCCAGTGACCTCGGTGCCGGTCCCCGGCCCAGCCGGATCTGTCGGTGCTTCGGGCTCCTCCTCTGGGTCTTCACGTTCTTCAGGAGCCTCCTCCTCTGGGGTCACCGGTACTTCTGGAGTAGGGTCCACGGTGGGTGGACCCGCGCCGTCAGGGGGAGTAACGGCAGCTGGTCCTGGAGGCGAGGTGGTTTCTGGATCAACGGCAGGGGTTACCGGTGGCAGTGCATTGCCTCCAGTGGGTGGATTTGCTCCCCCAGAAGGGGGCTCAGTTACCCCGGTAGGAGGTTCGGTACCACCTGTAGGAGGCATTGCACCGCCAGTGGGGGGATTTGCACCCCCAGAAGAGGGCTCAGTTACCCCGGTAGGAGGTTCGGTACCACCTGTAGGAGGCATTGCACCGCCAGTGGGGGACTCTTCGTCCTCTCCGTTATCATCTGCATTGTCGTCATTGCCGTCGTCGTCAATTGTTGGGGTTGTGCCATCAGGAGGGCCGTTATCGCCATCATCATCATCGTCGTCGTCGTCGTCGTCATCATCTTCCGGCGGGGGTGCCGTGGCGTCAGGGGCGGGCACGACGCCGCCAACTGGGGCAGTGACCGTGACATCCGGAGGTGCACTACCTGCCATGCCTCCTACAAAGTGATGAAGTGCTGTTGCAACAGGGGCACTGCGGGAGGGCATGGCAGGGGTCGGCGTTGTGCTTGCGCGCTGCACACATGGCTCGAGACCGCCAGCATTTGGCAGAACGAGCTGGTGAATGAATCTTGGCAGATGGGGTCCTCTCATGCACACATGCTGTGAGCATGTACAAGTCAAGCTGAAGGTGTGGAGCGGGCAACATTCCGGAATACACGGTGCGACGTCAATTGTCTGGTGCGGGCAAGCCAAGGCGGGCGCGGTTAGCATGTACACAGGCAGGCGGAACTATGGGCAGTCATAGGCACGTGGCACATAGGCTGCTGGATGGGAGACGCTCCGAGACACCGACTGGAACGTGTGTTTCCTGGTCATGTCATCACAGGTCAGGTTGCTTGGTTCATAGCTCACCCGCGGCTGGAAGGGGCATGTCGGGGTCGACAGGAGGAACTGTGGGTGCTGCTGGCCCAGCCGTGTCTGGCTGAACCACGTCTGGTTGCGCTGGTGGAACCGGTTCGGGTTCAGGAATGACTTCTGGCTCAGGAACTGCGTCTGGTTCAGGTGTTTCAGGCACAGGTGTTTCTGGAGGTGCTGTATCAGGCTCAAGGGGTGCAGGCGTGAGCGTGCTTGGCTCAGGCGTGACTATCGCAGGAGTGACTGGATCCGCTGGAGAAGGGTCTACTGGTGCTGGTGTGGGCTCAGCTGATGTGTCATCGGCTGGTGGAGGCTCAGCAGGAGCCGGTTCCACACCTGGAGGGACTGCCTCCGGTTCGACTGCGGCTGTAGCTGGTTCTTCTATCGGAAGTGCAGCAGGCTCGGGAATAGCTGGTTCCGTGGGTGCTGGAGTTGCCGGGGCAGGCGTTGGCTGTGTCGTGGTGGTGGTGGTCGCTGGCTCCGAGGCTGGCAGAGCAATGCCTCCAGAGACAGCTGTGCCGATATCATCGTCGACTGCAATAAATTGGGCATGTGACTTTTTGTGGTAGCATGAAGGTGGGTAGCAAGGGAGACTTTGGCTTTGAGACAGGAAGACGGTGCAGATGCCTCGGACGCGCCTCACCTCTGCGGTGGTACAAACAGTAGCTGCGACGCAGCGTGACCGCAACTCAGTCATGCCTAAGCTGCACAAATCATGTGAACACATCATGCTCATTTCTATCCAGCTGTAAGGAAATGATGCGACGTCCATATGGCTGTGACCGCACCTTCTGGTGTGGCATCTTGCAATCGGCGAAAGCTCCCAGCAAGGCGGAGACTGCGAGCTTCTACGGCGCGTTGTGTCCGTCGATCAGAATATGTGTTCCGAACTACACGGCAGGAGCGGAACTGGAAAGCTTGCTGATTGTGGTTCTCTTCACTGATGTCCCGCAGCGACGTACTCCCGTCACCAACGCTTCACGGCGCCGTTGCCACTAAGATGGCACAACGGGCACAACATCCCATTGCCAAATTTACATGATCACCATTTGATATTGGCGTGCACCTCATTTTTCACTCGGGACAGTAAACTGTAGGTTGTCACCAGGCGTGTCACTGTGTCTGACGTGAGTGCTGGAATGGCGTACCTTGTGTCGCACAGACTGAAACGATCCCCAGAAGGAAAAAGAGAGTGCCAATAAAACTAGTACCTGCCACGTTGTGGCAACGTGCCATCCTGTATTCGCTGGCTTGGAGTAGCAGGGCTCAGCTGTTCGGTGTTCCTAAACGACTGTGACAAACAAGATTCTAAGTAGCACGACGGTCCAGTGTAATCTGAAGTGGTCCCCTGCAAGAGTCAATCAGAGCTGAAGAATCATAGCTCTTGGTAACGAAGTCGATGAAGCTACAAGTACACACCGTGACAGGCACTTACGCCGAGCGGCCGTGAGTGTTCATGCAATACGGCTCATGATCAGGCCCAAACTGAGCATGCGCCTTCCACAGCACGTGGTAACCAGAGTGCCTGCTCGTTAGTCGTGGCTCTATGTTCACAGCGGGGCCTTCGCGAGTGGTGCACTACGTCGTAGTTTTGAGAAGTTCGCCCTAGCCACGGAAGTGTCAGCTACCCATGCAAAGCAACGCGTTCGGTCCTTACAAGGAATGCAGCAGACGCGGCACTGCTTCCGTGCACCTGACCACTTTCCAGCGACTCAACTATCTCATTTTTCACGGCGGGCGGCCTTTCATATGAATCATCTGTGCCGGCGACACGACCGCATTCGCCCAGGTGTACACAAATTACTGCGCGACACCGATAGGGATTATTAATCTTTAGTGAGGTTTTGGTCAGATGACATGTCGGCCCCAGCCAAGCGAAACAGCGACATGGAATATCACCCACCCGGCCATGCACGGAGCTCACATGTGAGCCGGTGTTACTGCAGTGCAAGTGCGGTCACATGCCTCAGCAGTGCCATGCTGCAGCATCACCACCCAGCACACAGACCTCTCCAATGCATGCAAGTGCATGGATACAATGTGGCAATCCCTGTTTGCACATCACATGACACCCAGCCACATGTGTCTGTTGTCTCCATTTCCGAGTGAGAAATGCGCATGCACGTGTCCACATCAGCAGCTTCAGAAGAGTACTCACATGTGTGCAACTGTGGTGGAGGGACGTTGCCTCTGGCAAAAGTAGCAAAGCACTGACGCCAAGAAGGCGGATATTTTATTGTTTGTTGCACAAATGGAACACGGTACGGTCGCTCCTGTGTGCCTGTTGCGCTGGCTGGTGCATGGCCCTCCTTGCCGGCGCCCAGCCTATGTTCCATTCTCCGTGTAATTCAGTGTACAGTTGGAGATCTGCATCCTGATCTGAACTGTGTCCCACCAGTCCACTCCGGCAGCACCGGTCGATCATGAATCGGAGCAGCAAACCACAGAATTTACCAAAAACCCCATGGGGTCCCAGCACCAGGACACAGTGCCTGCCCAACATTTGGCACAATATCCGATCGACCTTGTGGTGTAGTTGTGTCCATTCTGTGGGCTATGTGAGCCAGCATCTCCCAGGGAACCCGAAATCGCATCGGAGGGTTGGGTGGCGCTGCCTAAGTGGGCGCTCGTTCTGAATAGCGCACCGCTGTCAGCGGCGGCAAAGCTGCCCGTCCTCCGCTCCCACGTCACCCCGTGCATGCTCTTCGCCATGGCACTGTGGCACCCAGGCAGGCACTGCACTTCCACGGATGCCGTCATCGAACGGGCAGCTAAGCTTATCAGTGGTATACGGGCGGGTGTTTCGCACACTGCGTTTTCCAGGGGCTGCAGTATCAACTGTGCGGTCATGTTCACTGACCTTGACTTAATGTCAGCGCACGACTACTGCCGCATAGCGCATGCCCGACACTTCGTACGAGTGTCTACCAGGGCCGAGCGGGCGTCAGCTCACGTGCGTCACGACCCCTGCGCACCGGACTTTGAAACTGAGCTGCCTGCTGCATCGGCGCCGGACTTCCTGGGGGCAGCAACATGGCTCGGTCTCGGCCCCCGCGACAGATGGCTTCAGCACGCGCTGTCCTCTCATGGCACAGCACGACGACAGCTCATCCAGCATGAACACGCGCCACAGCCAAGCGGTACCCGCCGCCAGCCGCTTGATCAGCTCTCGCACTTGTACAGAAAGGACATCAGAAAGGGTGTTAGCTGGACGGCACTCACTGTCAGGGTTCTGAATAAGCCCGCTCAGGGCATGCATGGTAGACTCCGTTCCGCGCGGCTGCACAAACGGACAAGGGGGGGGACATGGACACTCGCATCCCGCCCACAAGGGTGCATTGCTGCCTCCCTGCTTCCAGGTCATTGTACACTTGCACATCCTCCTCTGCCGTTCACCGGTACCCTATCATGTCCCAACGCTCTCCTCACTTACCTAATAATCACCTGCTCTCCTTCGGGTCAACGGCTGTGGCGGCGGAACGCTGCCTCTGCGGTGACCATGTCTTCCCCTCATGCCCTGACTTTGGCTCAGCTGTCGCGGACCAGGCTGGACGGAAACATAGATGGCTTCGCATTGAACAGTCGCTCTTCGCGTCTCCCCATGGTTCTTGCGCAGGCTCCAGCTCGGTTGTTGGTGCCCAGCCGTGATCCCACGGTCTCCATGGCTGGTTCTCGATCAGTCCAGGCAGACAAAGTTCTGCATCCTGCTTTCCTGTGTGACCCTATCTTGGTGGATATCGCCTCGGCATGTCTCGTCCCGTTCCTCCTTGACCCCGCCAGTGCCCTGGGCCGTCACCCCCCCGGCGCTGTAAAATACCATTGCTTGTGTCTGGTTGCGGCGTTCTTACTTGGTGTTTCGTGTGTAGTGTGCACTCGGCAGCTTCTTCCAGCGACTGTGTTTCGCGGCCTGTGTTTGCCGCAGTGGTCAGCCCTGAAGTCTTGACTCCGCGCCCCTGCCTGATGCCGCCCCTGTGATGGTGCCCCCTCCTGCTCACGTTTTCGTTTGTCCGCCCCTACCAGTAGGGGTGCTGTGGCCGGTGCCCATTTGGGTCTGGCGTGATGCCCGATGTGTATTTTTATTACTATTATTAATAAAACTATCAAAATTTCTGTTCAGGGCCAAAAGCGCAGTGTGCTGGCACCGCAACACATGCCGCCGTAGCCGCAGCAGCTTCAGGTTACGCCACGCTTTGGGGCAGGAGAGCCAGCGGAGAGGTGTAAACGGCGGGCGCTAGGCTCGAAGCAGCGGCGTGCTGGCAGAAGAAGCCACCATGTATGGGGTATCAGTGGCCATGGTGCCGGCGGCGCAAGCTAGGGAGGGCGCGACGCTCTACGAAAGGACACAGCCGTGATTGCTATGACATGGGTGATGTACGTAGAGCTGCCATACACTGGAGTGTCTCGCTGGAAAGTGCGGCTGTCAATGGGGCACGTATGTTACGGGATGGCAATGTTTTGAACGCATAGCACAGTTCTTGACTACATGACAGGGGCCAGTTCTTGCAATCGAGCCCCAAACCTGCCTCAGCCAGAGATATTTTGATTGGCGGTTGCCAGCCCGCTTAGGATTATTTGTGATCTTGGAGGAAGGGTGGCACCACAGGGGATGGGAAGCGTTGGATGTCACGGCACAGAGTGCTGCTGCCCCTGTGGATACTGCTGCAAGCGTGCGCAGGAAACCGTGACCAGAACGTTGGCATCGATGCATGCACGACTGATGCTTTCCTCGTGTTCCGCGCAATCCGGCACCTGGCCTGACAAGCGGGCGAATCATATCGCGACGGAGTTCTGAGCCGGATCTGCACGTGGTGGAGACCTTGCCCAGGTGTCTGGAGAACCCGTGCACTGTGCGCGATCTTTCATGTCAATCCATGGGTTGCCTTGATGGTCGCAGGTGGGAGTGTCCACAATCATGAGTGTGTGAGGACCTGTACCAGTGCCTTACTTTCATGCAGCACTTAGCGTGGCTGCCACTTCATGTGCATTCGCTGCCAGCTCCCCTCTCCATCGGAAGCCCAGCAGCTCTGCTAAGAATCCATCATGTGTGTGAATTCCATGACCGCCCTTAAAGGGTTCTTCGAATGGAGGGCAGCTGTGTGCTCATGCCGTGCATTCCACTCGAGGGCCCGGTCCGTCCCATGGCTCTGATCCCGACCGGGAGACTCCGCTAGACCAGTGAGCGCATGCATACCTCGCGCTTGGCAGGGAGCAGGTGGCCCACCACTGGCGTGAATATGAGTAGCAACTCAACTTTGGCACTGACCCACGCAGTGTGATGGACACAGCTTTGTCTGTGCGCGCCTGAAATCTCCTAGCCATGCATGCACGCGCACGTTTCACATGCACAGCACACATGGCTGTGCGTTCCACACAATGCGACGTGTAGATAATCTGTCAATTCTACTGGCTAGGTTGGCAGACCGGTGATACCTTACATAGAGCACTACAGGCAGGCGCAACGGAAGGAATTGTTGCACAGAGAATGGTTTTGGTGTGGGTGCGGGCTTGTCCTTTCTCGCATCAGACTCATGGATGGGTGAGTGCCTGGGCATAGACTACATGGGCAGTGATTGTATACGAGGCCAACTCGTACCATCTGTACAAGTCAGCATTGCTTGGTCCGCTTCATTCACATGGCTGCGCTGTTTGGTGACAATGTAATATTAGCATCAAAGCACACCCACCCCTGTTGAAATGCATGGCAGAGTTTGTAGCCCGAGGCGACCACTCACACGGGAGTAATCGCTGCGCAGATGTGGGATTTGGATGGGTTATCGGGTTATTGAGTGGGTCATTGAGTATAGCTCAGCCGGACACTTGCACATGGCCAGACAGCTCCACAAGCCATTCTTGAGGCTACACCGGCACAAAATCTTTGTAAACATCATTGTGATAGGAGTAGTCACAGGCCTTGTGCGTGTGTTCTGCCGCTGACATCTCTAGGACCAGCTTCACTGCAAGCTATGATTGGCGATTCACAGGGTCGAATGAGTACAAGACCCTCTCAATGCACGCAATGGAAGCCAGTTTGCGTTGTGAACGAGTCACACAACGATTTAACCTGTTTACATGTAGAGCGCTCCAGCTCGAAGGTTGGCCTCGTGCAGGGCTCCATGTGGGTTTCGCCGTGCAGCGCGCGGGAAGCCATGGAATATCATCACCCCAATGATACTTGCATCGTGCAGCTCTACTGTGGGTGCACCTCCTCGTGGTAGACAGCTTAGATTCTGCTGAAGGTTTCGCGCAATAGCATGTCCGGCATTTGATCTGCACGATCAAACACCGGTACGAGTGTCTACGAGCAAAACCAGTAAAGCGATGTCTCCAGTTACTGCCAAACAAGCATTGAATCTCCGAATGCAGATTCTGTACAAATCGCCGCACGCCTTATTCTACACGATGTCCGCTTCATGTACGAATCGATCATGCACAGTTGTGCAACCGGCAAGTGAAAAAGCAGGCACGGGTTTCACGCAGAATGATCAAGCCTGTGAATTCAGCTACAGGCAGTGCTACACGGAGATCAACCCAACAGCCTGGCATCGCCAAGGGGTACACGCACAAGCCAAACCAAGCAAATCGGTGAAACAACCACAAAATTAAAAACAGGCGTCCGCAGCTGGAAGTGTTTTTTCCGCTCGCTCGCAATTCTTCATCTCGTGCTCATGCATGTGGCGACAAACGTGGCCTGCAGGCAACTGCATAACCATTCCAGCGCTGGGCAAGGTCCATTAATTTGTACCATGCAAGGACGTCACATTTCCCACACATCATTGCGAGAGCCCCTGTGTGTGCGCCTCGCACGATTCAATGGGAAGTCACCTGGAAAGAACAATTCGAAACTGCTGCAGTGACTGCAGAGGCGTCACATCATCTAAGAATTCACAATGACCAGAAGTGGTTGAATTCTGTACGTGTGTCCACTGCAGCATGTTTGTCCTCTTACTGTCCGCGCCTCTTCTTCATCTGGCTGTGGCATTCACAGCGAAGTCCTTCCTGGGTGAAGCTACTGCACGAAAACCAGCACCGTTTAAAGATGTGGTCATCTATTTGTGCCGTGGAGGTCCTCGGCATCACGTTTTCCAGCTTTTTGCGACGGTACGCTGCAAATACAGAAGGCCATGTCAGCACGACGACGCGCCTCGCTCTGGCTATCGCTGCTGTATTGCGCGATGATCAAGCAGTACGAATGTGTAAACTCATGTAGCGTTCTTCAGGTTCTATGGGCGGTTTCTATTCCTTGCTCCATTGTCTCCCTCCTCTCCGGGAGCGACGCATGGACTGGCAGAGTGGCGGGATCAATCTGCGGAGCACTTTGTGCGATTGCCATCGTCTTCTTTATCAAGGCTCACATCCTCCATTTGGACATGCTGCAGCATTTGTTGAGCTTCCGTCGGTACCTTGTGGCGGGCATCGCGTTCCTTGGTATGCAGCTCTCGTCTGTGGCCAGTGCCCTGGTCCTGGACGTCAGCCGGCGCACACGTGAACCAAGAGCCGACCACCCCGGATTATCGCTGATAGATTCTTCTGCTCGACTATCCGGTGCAAGCTCTTCCGTCACAGTTGGCATGTGGAACTCCCATCATCACCCCCTTGCAGCTCATGCACAGTCCGAGAGGCTCGTGTGCTTGGTTCAGATCATGCTGGCGCTGGCGTGCATGATAGTGGCCAGCATGAGCACGTATGGTGTCACAGGATACGTGCTACACCGGTTTATACCCACTGCAAGTTCAGCACACTCCAAGTCGAGCCGGAACAAGTCCGGCAGCTGGAGCTTCTTTCAGCCGTTCAAGGTGCAGCACACATTTTGAGCACACAAACGCATGCTGTCACCCCTTCGAACAACTACTCCTACACTCATACCCATCCCCGAGACTGATGTTCTGACTCGTGCAGTGCCGGCCCGGTAAGTGCCTGCCTGGTTTCGACGGTATCCCTCACCACTGCACAAACGACGAGTGCTTTGGATATGACCATGTGCCACACCGATGTTGTGCTGCCTACTCAGTGCTTACAACCCAATTGCAGAAAGGTATCAGAATTTGATGACCTGTCCATCACCCAATCCAACCACATGCATTCAGTATGCCAGCACGCCACATGCACACATCTCCAGAGGCCCAAATACCACAAGCAGCCAATGCTTTGCTGCGTCCGCCCATGCATCTTCACGAGCACGCGGTGTGCAGGGTGGTGTGGTGTTTGTTGTGTCACAGCTGCTGATATGGACATACTTTGGTGGGGTTGTAGCGGGGCTGCTGCACGTTCTTGTTGCAGTCGTCTACCACCTCGCCAGCGGGCCGCTCGTCTCCACACTGACGTGGATGCTCGCCTGCGGCATGCCGTGCACCCCTGTGCTGTCAGCCTTATCGGTACTCAGCTATGTGGACAACTCCAGCACCACATGCAGCAGCCCCACCCAGCCGCAGGCCCTCCCACCTTTCCTCACCAGGTACGCCCACGTCCGATTCAAGGATGGTAGGCATCTGCTGCATGCTGATCGCGTTGCTATTTCACGCAAGCCGCAGTACCACGGGCGCCCAGTCCAGGCGAAGGCTGCGAAAGGCAGCCTGCGCTGCCGGCTACATGCCACAGCCTCTCAGCCGGCTCACTGTGATCAATCGCTACCTTGCGACTTTGGTTGTATATGCCTGCTCAATCGAATTCCCTTGGCGCCTGTAGCTGTGGCTCCGCCGCGCAAACTTGCACCGCCGCCTTTCCTCAAACATTCTAAGCGTGGCAGCTTCGGCAGGCTCACCGGCTATCCGCACCCCCATGATGGGACGTGCACGAGTATACCGCAATCTAAATATGCGCGACGCCACCTGGTTCCGCTCCGCAGGGCACTCGTGCTGGCGGCTCTATACCTCCCAGCGCACATCTGGGTGCTGCTCGTCTCGCTGCCCTACACTGTCATCCCGGCCCTGTGGCCTCGTGTGCTGGTAGCTCAGGCCGTCGCTCACGCCGTGTACTTTGCCAGCACCTCCAAGGGCAACCCCGGCCTGACAGGCTGCCGGTGCGGCCCCTGACACAGCATGCATGCTCCACATCATGGACTTTGGCTGTCCCATGTGCACTGAAGTGGTCGCCTGCGCCACTCTGGTACGACTGGAGTTGTTCTTCATGCACCGGGACGGGTAGCCCGCTGGCACGCCGGTTCCGCATGCGTGCGCTCGCTCTTCACATGCACGCAGTGCGATGCATGCATGCAAGATGGCCACCGCCACCACCGCAACGCCGCCCTGTGCAGGTACTGGCCAGCGGCTGTGCGATGGTTCCGCCGACACCTCGGGCAGACGTTTGACTGGTGGATGCGTGGCTGTGAGGTGCGCCCGCTGTCGGCCTGGCATGCATGCACCCAGAAAGGTGGCCTTGCTGACTGTTCCCCCACCAAACGGGCGCTGATGTCTGCGATGCTTTCCTGCGCTGCTCGCCACAGGGCTGCCTCGCCCTGCTGCTCTCACCTGAGAAGCGATGCCATCGTATTGGCACCATGCCTCGTCGGTGGCCACTGAGAGTGCCGGGTTTGGTGGTTCGCCACCGTGCTCTGACTGGCGTTGTGTCCCCGCCATGGCCGTTGCCGCCGCATCACGGGTACGCCATGCCTGACACTCGGGTGTCATGAACCCCCGTCAAAACCAACATTCGATCATCGGCCATCCATCTGGCATAATTTCACGTGTCTGCCTGTCTGATCGTACCCACCAGCCACGACCAGGCTTGCTGCAGGTCAGGAAATACTTCCCAGGAGACCTGGACCCGTGTCAGAGGTACATCTTCGCATATGTCCCTCACTCGATGTATCCTGCTGGAGCAGCATACAGCCCGCTGCTGCCGAGCTGGGCCCGGAACTTTCCAGGAGTTACACCAGTGACGCTCACAGCGTCCATCATGCATTACGTGCCCATCATGCGGGATATCGGCGCTTGGGTTGGATTCCGCGCGGTGCGCTGACGCACCTCCTCCGTGCCTGGCAGTTGGCCTTGGGCCTGGCATGCATGTATGTAGCTGCTGCCTGCTTCTGCTGAGGGGCTTCTGGTACTTGTGCGGTTGGGGCATACAGTTCTGTGTGGGCGAGTCAGGTTGAGTTCCTTCAGGTGTTATGCGGCACCACTGCAGATGGAGATTTCCCCCGAGATTAGAGCTGATGTCTAGCAGTGACTAATGCTTGTAGGTTGGGCGAGCCGCGTTCAGGCGGGCGTTGGAGGTCGACAGGCACGTGATGGTGTGTCCAGGAGGGCAGACGGAGCTGATCTATACAGCCGAAGGCCTGGATACCACTGCGCCGGTGGTGCGCCTGTGTGTGAGGCACAAGGGCTTCTGCAGGCTTGCCGTGGAGCACAAGGCCGCTGTTGTGCCGGTAATTGCGTTCGGGGAGATGTTTCAGCTGCAGAACGTGGTCGGGTGGCGGTGGCTGCTTGAGCAGTGCTACCGCTTCTTGGGCATTCCCATCCCGTACCTGCTGTGCGGCTACCGGGGCACGCCCCTGCCGGATAGGAAGCCCTGCCTATTTGCAGTTGGTGCGCCTGTGTGGCCGGGGGATGGTGATGGCACTGTAGGCGTCCGCGAGCTGACGGACGATCTGCACAAACGGTTCTACGAGGCGGTCACAGCGTTGTGGCACAGTACCAAGCACAGTGCGGCTGGATATGAGAAGCACAGTCTACAGTGGGATCTAGTCAAGGAGTGACTTTTTGTGTAGGCAGCATGCGTAGGTATCTGTAAGCAGTGAGTGAGGTGAGTGATTGTGGTGCCCAGGTAACGCGCCGCAGGATTGCCCGCCACATGCATGTGGGTGCACATGTCCCCAGCAGAACACCGCCATTGGTCAGCCCCGGCCTGCGCGAGCGTTGCCGTTACACGCACAGAGTGCATGCCCGCGTAATCGTACAAGTCTTTGTTTTCTTGATGGCCTGGAGGTCGCCGCTGATGGTCTGCGCTGTTTAGTCACAGTCCTGCTGACCGCAGTGCCTCTCAGCTGCGAACCTGGCGGGCCTGGTCATCCGTGCAATCACAGTCAACCGCAAAACCCGATGCCCTGCGCCGCTGTGAAATCCATGCCGATATGTTAACGTTACTCATGAGGACCTTTCCTGTGCGTGTGCTTTGTCTTCATGACATGCCTCAGTCAGTCCCTTGCAAATTGGTCTGATGCAACGTTGTTACTTCCTTGCATACTGACGTCAGACACACGTGGTTGCAAACAATTGGTGACCGCATCCAATCATTAGCAATCGGGACTTAACATGGAATGCTCCCGCGAGCATGAGCAACGCGGACATGCGAATGACACACCAGCGCAAGACAGTTGCGCATCAACGTGCAAGGACTGCACAAAAGGCAGCTCGCTGGCCAGAGAAGCGGATCCAACTACCAATGAATCCGATTTGCGGCTCGTTGTGGTCAGACTTCTGGATAAGTTGTCCGCACTGGAAGCTAGACAGTTCGAAACACCTGCAGCGGACTCCAGCGAGGAAAAGGCACAACTTTTAACAGACGGCGAGTCGGACCTGCCGCAGCAAGTTTATTCAGGATTCTTGGGAATGTGGCAATCATATCTGGGAGCGGGGTACGTTCCGCAAGCCGCACCCCGACAGCACTTGCTCAACCACGACTCTCCTCCAATTGCAGTGCCACAAGCCAAGTCACGATGAACGAAGACCTCTTAGAAGAACTGAAAGCTGTCAAATTCTCCAGAGAAGCTGCTCTCTTGGTATGATTTACAGTCCCACTTTTGCCGTCTCCTGTACAAACTCGGACACATGGTGATGCATCCTGCACAACCACCCTCCTGTGAGTCGCCATGGCCACACCGCTCCGAGACGGGATCCAACTATAGAAAGAACACGATAACTTCCTGACGAACTTCGATGCTGTGGAATCTATGGGCAGCTGTTCATGCTGACTCCCAGCTGAGTGGTTGAGTGCTAGCATTACTGAGGCCATGTGACATTGTGAAGCACAGGTCAGAGAACAAATTGCCGCCGCGTCACTGATCTAGGACGCTCACGAATGATAGAGCGGCCTAGGCCCATGTGATACCGCTTCTAGCTTGTGCAGTGAAGTGATATAGCACTGTGCAGGCTTACAGAGAGGAGCATCTTGAGCTGCAAGAGGTGCAGAACGAGCTAGCAGCAGCCAGAGCCGAGAGCGCCTGCCTTGCAGAGGTCCAGAAGAAATGCATCTGTTTGTCTCAGGTAGGCTGGTTTATTGTATGAACCTTCTAGCTGTGCTGGCATTGTACCAGAGCACATGGTACACAGGCTCTGACGTTGACTGTAATTTCACATTTGTCCGTGCCTGTAGCCTTGTTCTACTTAAACCACACAGTTCCCATCTACCTGTAGGAACTGAAGCGGACCAACAAGGCCTTGGCTAAACGGGACACACACATCCAACAACTACAAGAGACTGCTGCGTGTGAGGACACTGCGCATGCGCAGAAATGTGCAGACAGCCAGGCACGGCTCAGGGATTTGGATGAGCAGCTTTGCTCCTCACAGCGGCGTTGCAACGACCTATCATGCCAGCTGGCGTCCGCAGATGCCCAACGGGAGCAGCTGCAGGAGTCTTTTTCAGAGGCACAAGCAGAGGTGTGTGTGATGGGTATACTACCCACTCTAGCCTGAGAGACAGCCAACTGGCACGAATATTCGCGTAACTGGGGCAAAGAATGTTAATTACGCTGCTAGCACGTAGTCCACGCTGCCTGTGCAGCTTGAGGAGCTTGCTGCGGCGAAGAAGGAGGCGCAGGCAGAGGCCGAGGTGTACAAGAGGCGGTTCTTTCAGGAGAGGGAGCACAGGCGCAAGCTGCATAACACAGTCCAGGTGCTCTGCAGTTCCAGACCACTGAGCTGCCGTCAACGCCTCTTCCATTGCCTGGGGTCGCTGCTGCCAACTGCTGCAGCCTGGCATGCAGGAGATACGCGGCAACATCCGAGTGGTGTGCCGGGTGCGGCCCCGCTTCGCAAAGGAGGACGGCTCAGTGGTGGATGTCCAGGAAGCTGAGCCTGGGACGATGGTGGTCAGCGACGCCCTGAAGGCCCGCAAGAAGCGTTTCGACTTTGACCGCATCTGTGGCGAAGAGTGCTCCCAGGCTGACATCTTTGAGGTGCTGTGACCAGCGTCATCTGCCTGAGCGCGGCCGCCGGTCAGTGGCAAGCATGTCCTGTGTTTACTGGCTGAAGCGTGATTACTCATCCCATGTGTGCTCTGCAGTACGTGGAGCCAAGCTTGCAGTCCTGCATAGACGGGCACCATGTGTGCATCCTGGCATACGGTCAGACAGGGGCAGGTGCGTGCCCTGGCGCACTCCCAATGCTGCGCCTGCGCAGATGGCGCAACGCTTGTGTGTCCAGGCCAAGTGGACCTGATGTGGCTACCTGGGGCCTGTGTGTCACCACTCAGCAAACGCAGCCTGCACATGTTGGACAAAATGGCGTGCCCGCCGTGTGGGGATCTCTTGGCTGCCTGGCAGCCACGAGCTCGTGATGTCGGCAACCTGTGCAGTGTGCCTGCTTCACGAGCTCGTGGCCGCGGTACACGAGGCCGCCCATGACGCCGAGTGTTAGTGTTGAGGGGGATGTCCGTTTGGTTCCCCCCTAAGAATGAATGCCGGCGATGGAAGTATGGCCGATGCATGGAGCAGTAAGGCGCAATCCCCAACAAAGGTACTCGCGTGATTTCTTGTGGCCGGGAAAGGGCCGCAGAGGATGCCGCAGAGATGTCCCACGTTCCCTGCGCAGTGGCTGCCTGATGCAGGTAAGACGTACACGATGAGCGGCACCCCGGAGCAGCCGGGCCTGCACACTCGCGCGCTGGAGGCTCTCTTTGAAGAGCTGGCTGACGCGCAGCGGCAGCCCCGCGTGGAGGTGGCCATGATGCAGTTCTACTGCGAGCACGTGTTTGACCTGCTGGCAGACGACTCGAGTCGGCGGCTGGAGGTGTGCAACCTGGCCGCCGGGCAGCTCGCACGCTGGCAGGAGCGTGTCACGGGGCTCGTGTGGACACCTGTGGACACATGCAAGCAGGCACTGGTGCGCCCCGGTGCCCCAATGCATGTGTGGCTCGAGCAGCAGCAACTGTGTATGTGGACACGGGCAGGGTGCTGTTTCACCATGTGCCTGGCACATGCCAGGCGGATGAGTGTGGGAGAGGTTAGTGTGCTGATTACCACTCCATGGTGACTGATGAAGCTCATGGGCATTTGTGGCACTGACTGGGTGTCACCACGACATGCAGTCCAGAAGGTAGTCAGTCCACGGTGACCAGCTTTGCTTGTGTAGCTTAGCCACCATCCTAGTCACCACATGGCCTGTGCAGCTTCCACTTCATACGCACGGGGACCAGGTTGGTGTTTGAGCCTGAGGATAGAGGTGCCTGTCACTGCATGCTGCCCCATGCTTGCAACAGGGTGGCTGCGAGCCGTATATGTGCACTCTCTGGTGTCAGGCACGAAGCACATGCGTCAGCAAGCCCCTGCTTCCCAGGCACATCTCGCCGGTGAGGTGTGCAGCAGCGAGGGGCGGGCGCGTGTACAGGAGGTGGTGGCCTCCGGCCGCAGCAAGCGCACGACAGGCACGACGGACATGAACGAGCACAGCAGCCGCAGCCACGAGCTGGTCACGCTGCGGATCACATACTCCGACGGCGTCCGCGACGTGGTGTCACGCCTCAACCTGCTCGACCTGGCGGGCTCGGAGCGCGTTGGCCGCAGCGGCGCCGCCGGCAACGTCCTCAAGGAGGCACAGAGCATCAACAAGTCGCTGTCTGCCCTCGGGGACGTCATCGCCGCCCTGCAGTCCAGCCTGCCACACATTCCCTACAGAAACAGCAAGCTCACCCAAGTTCTGCAGGATTCGCTGCAAGGAGGGTCCAAGGTGCGGCCGGCGTTGCGCGCTGCTTTGTCTGCATGTACCTGAGCTGCGTCGTGTTTGTCACGAGAGACAGGCGTGCAGGTACTGCTCGTGTGCAACATCTCCCCAGAGCAAGCAGATGTTTCGGAGACGTTGAGTTCCCTGGGCTTTGCAGAGCGCGCGTCGAAGGTGTGATGCGGATTCTGCGTGCGCCCGCAGGTGTCATCGTGAAGCACGGGTTTTCATTGAACTGGTCAACTGTGTGCAGGTTGCTTTGGGTGTTGCCAGGGGGCATGGCAAAAGTGCATCTCTGACCGATCGCCAGCTGCAGCCGGCCCTGAGGCTGTCATCTGGCAGGAGGGCTCCCTCGCAAGAGCGTGTGCCCCTCCAGGCCAGCTATCTGCCCAACGCTGTACAGAAGAAGGCATGAGCCGAGTCCAGGACATTTTCATCGCTGTAAGCGGGCCTTGATGCCTGCACCTTGGTAGCCTAGCCGTCCATGTTCCACACGCATATGATCAGCGCAGTGTGTGCACAACACTGGCAGAATAATGCCAATGCTGATGACAGAACCAGCCCGGATGTGCGAAAGAGACGGATTGTGTAACCAGGCTTCCACAGGCTTCCAGAAAAGGCTTCCAGAAAAGAAAATTTTTACAGAAACTGTGGTTTATGTGCATGGATGCCCTTGTGAGACAGTGTTGTGTGAATCCCAAGCCTACTTTGGTACTAAGTTCGGTCACATTGTCTTTTTCTTTAGCTATGCTTCCGATACGTCTACTGCCTCGCATTACCTCCTGTAGGTACTGTGTTTTGCACCACTCAGATCTGCTGTCATCTGCAACCCCTCCTGTGCGGGCCGCCGAACACACGCGTGCACACGCAAGACCGATCAGGTGGTCAGCATGCACATGCAATCTCCAGCTCTGGGTGGTCCGATCGCTAGCCCAACAACGTCTCCATTTTTGCATGCATGATGGATATGTATGGCCAGGTTGCTGTGTGTGTTGCCGCAGGCTTTTCGGTGTCCGTAACCCTTCAGATCGACGTCGCGTATCGTCAGCAGCCTGGGCTTACGAATACAGCACATCTGCGCGCCACGACTGGGCACGATTCTTCCACGAGATTTGGTCAAAAGATACTTCTCTATCTATGACTGGTCACTTGTCGACGCGGGCAGCATGACGCGGCTCGTGCACTGCATGTGCCGCATGCGGAGGGTGCGCCCGGCGCGTGCTTGGCACGGTGCTCGTTGATGGGGCCGTGCCCGCACGCCTCGTAGCGGGCTCCGTGCGACAAACAGGTCATCCAGCTATGCAGTATCCATAAAAGTCATTATCTGGACAGCTTTAGTCAAAAGCTCCATTACACATTTCAGTCAAATCAACTCCTGCGCGCTGTCACTTCGTTGCACCGTCTGGGCAAAGCTAAGCTCGGCAAGGCAGGTTGACCTGTACCATGATGGTTAGGAATGTCCATAATGCAACCAGTCAGGCTTCGATCGCGAGGGAAATGTCAGGCGCGGCAAGCAGTGCCAGGTTGAGGTCCAGCCATGGAAGCACAGTGAACCAGCGTGGTTTCGCGGTCAGCAGGCACGGACTGAACTGCCTTTGGCTACTGACTTAGATGTTGTTATTCTATGTGGTAGGAATGCACGCCTGTGCAGTGTTGCCTTCACTGGCTTGCATCATGGATGGTGCGAGCACGAGGGTGCCGCACACGAGCGCAGTGCCTGGGTTTAGCGTGTGCCACTGCGCACTCTTGAAACGTGCTTGCTATCTACTCTTGAAATTCATGTTTCAACGTTGCTGGGTGATGATCTGCAGCCAGCTTCGAATGGGACTACGCGTGGGTTACGAGCCTGGGTGTGCACAGCACGTCTCTTCGAGGCCATACGCTCGTTCCTGCGCTGAGCCTACCTGGCCCATGCATTTCGGAAAGCATCCATCAAGGCTAATGATCTAATATGTAACATGCAGGATGGATTCGATTGGACGAGGAGGGACTGCTGGGACGCAAGTTGCAGCAGCAGTGCAGGAAGCACCACTGGCTGTGTATCCACTACTACAACGACAAACAAGCTCGATTTTCACCGGTGCTGTAAACCATCTATTGCAGCATGTGATCAGTGGATCGAAGCGCACGGCATCGTATCTCCATGGGACCACACAGGAGCAGAAACACTGTGCTGTTGCGCTACAGCCCGGGGATACATGGGGCGAAGTCGTCAACCGAATGGGCATCAAGCACATGCAGCTAGTCATGTATGTCAAGCCAGTAGACGATCCTAAGGACTTCTGTGGCGAAGCTGTGCCAGGTAGGCCCTGAAGTTCTATGCAGACTGACTGCACTACATCCGACCTGTGAGCTTGTTTTCTCGCATAACTTTTGATGTCCAATCGTAGATCATGATGTTGCGGCACTGGTCTGCAGGTATGGACTGCGCTGACAGGTGCAACTTGGTGACAGAACAAATGGAAGGCTCGGTTGGTGACTGCTGTGATGAGGAGCATCACGAATCCTGGGGCAGTGCCCACCCAAACACCCCCGACTTAGATGTAGACTGGGCTTACATGAACAGCAGCGGCTTAGATGTGCAGTACTATGGTGTAGTGGCACAGAACATCAGCTACCCCTCAGGAAATGGTTGCTACTTGCTCAAGACGACTACGGAGAAGGGGAATCCAGCATGCCATTGCATGCACTACTCGTTGATGAGAGTGTGTGAAGGTCGGGCGTTAGCCGAGCAGACATCCAACTTCTGGACAAGAGAGTTCCGGTAGGTCGGACTGCACCACGTGGTCTCATACCATGTAGGTAGGTGTTTTTAGACCTAGTCCCCGACAGGGGAACAGTTTGCATCCAGTTGTATGTTACAGCGTTGGTGGTGATGACCAGTATGGTGCAGCTGATGTGGCATCGAGATGTCAAGAAGCACAAGTTGAAATATGCAATAGGAGTTTGGAGGAAAATGTGGGCTGGCTGCTTGATGTCCAGGTGTGTCGCATCAGGCAGAGGTATAGCAGTAGTAGTACCTTGATGCAGTAGATCCATGTAACCATCTAGCATCCTGATTGGTGCATCTTCCCATAACGTGACCGGCGAAATCCATGCTTTGCAAATTTCAGAGACTACCCGGCTTGCCATACGCTTCCAAACGAAGATGCCACAGTTCAGCTTCCATACCATTGTCATGGCAACGGTATGTCTTGCAAACACCGTCTCAAAGTAGACTGAACTGTATCCAGTCATGCTCTGAGCAGATTGTGGTATGGCAACAGCATGTTCATACATTAAGTAGTGCAATGATAGCAGTGTACAGGCTACCATCATGAGCCCCCAAAGAGTATCGCATACCAGTTGGCTGTGGTGACGTTTGATCCCATACGGGCAGACTCCAGTGTGGTCCTCCACCACCACAGGTTGGTTGCATACCGCGGCACCAGAACGCTAGTCATCGGAGCTACATGGACTCGGCGCTAAATGCAGCACCGTCTGCTCACGTTGGCAATTGGCTGCAAATCACTGTAAAAGCTAGATGCCACAAGAAGATGATTGATCGGAATGCCAAAGTATGGGAATTGCACAAACTTGCAGTTGGCATGATCACCTTGCAGTTGGCGTGATCAGGTGATCACGCACACTTGCTCTGCCTCCAGCATAAATGACGGCCCTTTGTAGCCAGGCACCAGTACACAACATCCATGGGACCACGGTGCCACTGGCACAACTGTGTGCATTCCCATGTTAGCATGCTTACACTTCCGCAACCCAGCACATATATATAAAGACGATGCAACGCTGCATATGAGCGGCGGACACAGCCACAGGGTTGGTCTATCGATGCAGGGACGGTGGACAAGACTTGCTGTGATTGCCTGCGCTGGTATGCTGACATACTAATTTCCCGGATTGGATCAAGCCACATTAGGATGTACTTCCTATGATGTGCAGTCATGCACCAGATTACAAACAGGAGATAATATAAAATAAAAGGGTCGAGAATCATGCCAGACCCAAATGGGCATCGGCCACAGCACCCCTGCAAGTAGGGGCGGACAAAGTAGACAGAGCAATCACATCCACTGGGCAGGGGGGGGGGAGGGGAGGGGGCACAGTCGTGAAGCGTTCGTTCGAGTGGGGGAAGAGGGCAGGTAAAGGGGAAAGCGCAACACCCGTGAGCCATGCCCTAAGGAAGGACCAATTCGGGAGACTGAAACCACACGTACTGTTAGAACACCGCACGTCCGAGGATGCTGGCAAGGAGACCAATAAGGACACAACACACACAGGCGACGAAATTAGAAACACAGCTACAACAGCACCACAGCAGTAACGTAACTGCAATGTAGCCACACCGCCCAGCGCAAGAATCGGGTCAAGGAGGAAGGGGATGGTGTAAACTGTTGAAACATTAGCGCAGCTACCACCCACCGGGAATGCATGATCCATAACTGCACATGCGCTTGGGTTATTGGGGGTGGTATGTAAGAGGTCTCGGCGGAGACACTAAATCCCCTGCATGCCTGCATGGAGCGTGACGCACATGCACGATGTGACAAGGTGCTCAATGTGGCGCCAACGATGTCCCTCGGGGTAGTCGTTATCAAACTCAACCGGGAGATCATAAACCTGGGCATGGCACAGGCGGCAGGTATCGCGACTGCCCAGAAGGCCGTACGAGGATCCGTGGTCGTGTAGGAGATGCTAGGACCGCAATGACATAATCGGTTGGACTACAGCAGAGGGAGCTGCAATATAGGGCGCACAAAGGAAGTGAGTGAGCAGTAGCCCGCGTGCTTTTGGATCACGCATTGTCGTAGCCAAGCGGCGTCGCTTGCGTAGGCCTAGGCGTCCATCATGGGGCAAATGGGCGCCAGACCAGTACTGGGCCCCTTGACCCACACCCCGCTGAAGCAGTGCAGCACAGCAAATACCCGCACGGACAGCAGCGTTACTGAGGGGATGTGTATGTGTCGCGAGTGCCTGGTGGCGATTCAGATCAGCGCCATGCGTGTTGGGTCGGGGAGCGTGGTTTTGTGCAATGGCCGCTGCCGCTTGTGCATAGCTCAGCCACCCATCCGAGGCCGTAAGGGAGTCATGTATAAACGCACCCATGAGGTCGGGGGAGCGGGCAGCCTTTTGGCGCACTCAAAGACATCATTACATGGGTCATGGGATCTCAACATTTCTGCTGCCGACACACATGCATTGGACCTGATAAGTTGCTGTGCATGAGATATGCGGCAGTGGTCGGTTGTCGCAAAGATTCCAAGATCTGAGAGCATGATGTCCCTGGGAATGCTCCTCTCCCGCACCCACGCAGGAATTGCCTGTGTGGGTCGAATTCCCGAGACTGCCTTTGCCGCGCAGGAAAGTACCCGGTCTAGGGGGGATGGGCCTGCTGGGACCTGCCAGAGTTCCATGCCGTAGAGCATGCAGGGGGAAATGTGTGTTTTTCATCACCATGCATTTCGTACGTGCCGACAGGAAGGGAATTTTCAGCGCAGGGGGCCACGCCGCCAGGGCCCCCCAACCTTTCATTGCCGCGGCGGACACCTGGGCACCCCAGGTGGCGGGGAATTGGAGGTGCAGGCCCAGGTACCTGGTCGAGTCAGTCACCGGGAGTTGAGCGTCCCCCCAACGGAAATCAAAGGATGGGAGTGGGTCCCGTACACGTGGCGGCCCAAACACGGTCCCGTAAACACGAATATAGTGGTCTTGAGGACATTTATGGACCAGCCCCACGTGTGGCTGTGGCTGTGCACTGCATCAATGACCGTCTGGAGTCCCCGCTGTGTGCCATTACAAACAGCTGCCGGGTGGCAATTGTGCATAACGTCTGTGCGGCCACTATCTACATTCACATCTGTCAATAAGGACACCTGATGGTACCGGCCTGAGGGTATATAACTGGTGTTCGTAGGTTGAGGTATGCTAGAAATGAGCTTGCCAGGGCAATGTTCTTGAAGGCAGCCTGCGCAAAAGATATAGCAGGTTAGGGAGACACCTCATTCATGCTTCTGTATACAGCATATAATACATCAGCTGGAGTTAATGTGTCAGACAAACGTGCATTGTGCGTTTGTGGGGTGGGTCGTCAGGCGCGTGCCACGCACGATCGTATGTTCGCCAGGCTATCGACTGTCGAAAAGAAAACAACATGTACATCGCTCGCGGAATCCTCCAGAGGACGTAAGCGTTCAGCATCGATCATCAATCGTTGCCCTGACACCAGCAGGGTAAACGTGATCAGATATACTCAGGTGCAGGTGTCAACATGCAACAAGGCGACGGAAATATAATCCAGGACACGAATATACAGAGTTTGTTTCTCACTTTGTTTTCGGCGAGACAGCGCTCGTCTTGTGGACAAGGATCGAAACCGGTCATGTCCAGTCAGCACGTGGTGCAAACCACTCTCACGTGTGGTTCGGCCTACATTTTCGGGGGGAATTTTACATGGCATTACTACGCCATTGCTGCATGAAAAACGTTTCCTGACTTAGCAGTAACCAATTTGAAATAGGCTAGTTTGATGACCAACATTTCTGTCTGCACACCATTCTACCAGCATTCGATTGCACTGCAAACATATCTACAGATCACAGAATCGAGCACTATCGGACGTCCAGCGAAATGCACAGGAAGTACCCTTTCCCTGCTGAGCCCGGGGAATACAGCAGCTATTTCACCAGCGGATACCCAGTGCTCCACAGCACCTGCAGCCCCATGGACAACACCTAAACATCCACTTCCACATGGAACGTCGTGCTGTTGCCTATGCTACTATTGCCTAGTGATTCATGTGGCCCTGATCATCCTTCCTGATGGCCACAGCTATCGGCACCGCTGTGCCGCCCCCCCGACACGCCTTGCACTGCGTGTTGCCTGTGTAGTTGCAGCTGCTGCATCCTGAGTCACCGTCAGACCAGCGATTGCAGGCGCAAGCCTCCTTGCCGGTGCCGTCACATCTGGGGCACACGTTCCCTGAAGGTTTCTGCAGACGACAAACACGTGAAACCTAAGAGTTACCACCCTTGAACATTACCACGCAGGCGCAACAGCAGCGCTGAGCTGATTCAGTGAGGCTGCGTGTGACGTTTCGACTGGCTTCCGTCATCAACATGCGGACGTCATATGCGCACCTCGTCTCGCACTTGAGCCAGCTGGTAGGCAGCGAAAGCTGCGATTGCGTATGACAGCCATTGCATGATTGGGATTTGGTCCACGCTGCTTGCGCCCATCACAGCGGAGCTAAATGACTTCGCAACGGTGGATGGTGCGAGCCGCATCGGATCAAAAGGCCTCGCAACAGTCTGTGCAGCATGTGGACGTTGGAGCAGTGATCTTGAGATAGATGGATGTGAAGGAGGTACAAGCGGTGTGCCGGTCCTCATTGTCGGGTGAGCTGACAGCATCGTGCTCGGCACTGGTGTGCACCCGCAAGGCCTTGAAGCAATCTGTAAACCTTTCAAATCAGCAGATCCAGGCAGGTATAAGATGAATTCGTATTGGGGACAATCGATGCACCACGGAGATGTAGGTTGTGTATACGCAAAGGTACCAAGGTGAACAGGTGGTTGAGGTTGGGAGTGAAGGTTGTCTATGGTGCACTTAACCAAGAACCCAAAATATAGGTCGCAATATGGGTGATGCAGTTCGGACACGGAATTGTGGCAAGCGCGAGCTGGTTGGTGATGTGTCGCGACAGGAGAGCACCCGTGTTATCGCGATAACAAAGATGGCAAGGGTCGAGCTCCGGAGTGGTGTGACTGTTCACAAGCCATACCACAAATAAGAGCAAACGTATTGTAATATTTATGTGCATCAGCAGCATCGTCGAGATAGAGGTTCAGAGGTTCAGCGCGCTTTATTGCGAAGGTTGCAGTGCACATACATTCTCGAGTTGCAACACGATGAATTGGCACATGCCTAACACACGTCCGCCTCATGTGCGACATGATGAAAACTCGTGAGTACAAACTTGATTCAGCACAATCAATCGTGGTACCTGACAGGTCCGAGGTCGTTGTGACATGGCCTGGCGCGTGTCCTCAAAAAATGGCCACGTCAGTGCACCGTGCGTCGGGTGCAGCATGTGCGATTGGCCTGCATCATGTGGGACAGCGTGGCAACGCAGTCAGGGATAGATAACAAATATGCTGCCAACTCTCAATCCGCCCATATATGAACTTGTCCACATTCTTGCATTATCAGGTAGCGTCCCCTGTTTATTGTGAATGAAGTTGCATGTGTGTGAGGTTGTGTGTCGCAGCTGTTGTATGTCCTATCCTGAACTTGATGGTCACCTTACATAGCAGACGACGTAAGGTTGTGTTGGCTACATCCAAACAATTTGCTTTGCTCGGAAACATTTTTTGTGGAATAATCTCTTGCTGAGTTTCTAGAATGGGTGGTGCCTGCCGAAAAACCTTGTCAATTACAGCAACACCATGTCCATTTGCCCCCATAGACATACAGCACAAGTATCCATTACCCGTTGCGTGATGCACCTGTGACCGTGCCCCTCTTCGATGTAAAGACATACAGCACAGGTATCCATTACCCACCCAAGTACCAGACATCACAGACGAGATCGTCCAGCAAGTCCTCAGCAGACTCTCATCCAGCAAAGCCCCCGGCCCCAGCGGCT
>JAUMHO010000012.1:2086677-2105778 GCA_032360965.1 Ulva armoricana
TTGGTAGACAAGCGCGTCACGGGCCACCAACCCATGACGGCAAAGGCCAGCGCGCGGGCCCCCCCTTCCCCCGGGGGACTGCTACGACATTGTGTAGGTGGCAAGTTCAGCTTGCGTGGATGGGTTTCAGACCTGTCACCCAGCAATGCAGTTTTGTGTCCTCAATCCCACCCCTTGCCAGCCATCAGGGTGTCACCGTCTCACACAGGATAAGCATGGGTATCGTGGACACGTGTGATGTAGTGACATCGTTTGTGTGCCATGAGTGTGCTTGGGCCTGCTGTTGTACATGTAGTGGCAACGTGTTGGCCTTGTGTCCCTTGCTTAAAATCTCACATGCACCGCCATGACTCCTGGAAGATCATTGCAGCTGCATTTGAATTCTGTGGCCAAGGGATTGGGGCTTTGGATCGAATTTCAGTTTAAAGCCAACAGCTTCCTACATCAGCTCACTAGGGCTTTTTCTCTGCCAGGCTTGGTTGGTGCAGTTGAATCTGATAGTTGGTATAGGTGGGTATACCTGTCAACTGTGAGATGCCCAAGTAGTGACCTGCCTGTTGTCTTTCATGCTCATTGTTGTCTTTCATGCATGGGCTTTCAGTGATTCCTGGCTGTAATCAACCGAATGGTCCCAGATGGAAGTGCCTGCAGTGATGTTGCAATTGTGCACAAAACCCCCTCCATCCTTGACTTGCCCTCACGCTTGAGGGTCCTTCACCTCTGCGGCTCCCTCGTCGCCTGCTCGTCTCGCCTAGCTGGTTGCGCCCTGGGCTCGTTGCTGCTTTTCTGGTTTTCTCATTATGCTGCCTCCTGTCTGACCTCCCCCCCTGCTTTCCTATAAATGCGGTCGCCGTTGGTGATAGGCACGGAGTCTCCTCGACGGGCGGTCCGCTTGTGTGTGTGGTGTCTTCTTCCCGGAGTGATCACTTGTTTGTGCGTGGCTTACTGGTTCTGTGCTGCTCTCCGCCACTACAACCTGTAGGAGCACTGTGGCTGATGCTTCACAAGGGTTGGGTTGTGCTTTATGCTGCTGCACAATTCCAGGATGAAAATACCCTGTAGGGAGGCAAATCGGACCCTTGCAGTTTGCACTGGACACATCAAAGTACAACACTGGCGGTGGTAGCACTGCAAGTGGCCTGGCTACAGTGTCAGTGTTTGGCTACACAAATTACAGATGTAAGTACATGGTGAGACGCAGATACACGACAGTCTTGTAAAGTGGCTGCTCCTGAAAGACACCAGTTTTCCACGCCACCATCACCATCATGAGGCGTCTGTGCTTATTGATGCGTCCTACCAGACGCCGCTTCCACAGTAGCTTATCATCTTGTTGCAGGATGCCCATTTCAGGTTGATAGCACATGCATGCACCATTCAGGCAGGTGAGGGGGATCCTGCCCAGAACCTTGGTGCTCGTCCCCCCCTGTGGCAAGGATCCCGCGCTTTGGACCTGCTATGCAGAAACCTGGTCGCGATTGCGTGTCACCGACCCGCACAGCATAGGCGACGGGCCTCTGACTCGCAGTCAGCGGTGCACAGGCACCACTTGCACCACACATGCAGCAATCCGCTGCTCCCCGGACTTGATGGGCACCGCTGTGCGAGCCGCTTTAACCAAACAACCCCTGGCTACAAGCCGCCACTGCGTCCCATGCAATTGCGCACGACCGTGTACGCTCTGCTCGTAGGGCATGACCGCCGAGCCCCAACCGAAGGCAGACATGCCACACCTGGCCCTCAATAACTTACAAATCTGGGACGGTATCCGGGTTTGGGTCCTCAGACGCTGGGGTGTACAACATGAGGCTGATACCGACATGGGCACTCGTCGCGGCCCGGTGCGAGGACGCCTTCACACACGCGAGACAGTGGCCATTCATAATAGACACCCCACTGCTCGCCGCCTGCCGCTTGCGGCCTCCACATATGTGCTGTATACGAGGAACCTCTTTGCGGTGGTGCACCCCTTCATGGTCCTGCGGTCCTCCCACCTTGCCGGAGACCACGGGGTACACGGCTCGCCCAATGTTTCTCCCCGGAGTCAGGAGCCTGTGTATGAACGCCGCCCTGACATGGCTACAGCGAATCCGCCGGAACACAGAAGGAGGAATATTGGGCATATGAAGGTCGTGTGTGTGGCTGGTCTCTTGCAGTGGCCTGTGCGCAGTGACCTGCCTGCGTCGCGATAGTCTGCGTGCCACAGCTGCAAGCAATGCAGGCAATGCAGCTGTGAGGCCCTCCCCCCCTGGGTACCAGGGGACATTGTGTCTGCCTCTGTGTCTGCGTTCAGTCCCATTCCTACTGGACCCTATGGATGTTTCGGCCCTGCACATGCCGAGTCATGTCATGTCACGTTTTCAGACGGTTTCAACTGGTCCATGCATAGTTGATAGACTCCCGTATCCCGTGGGGTGCTGGGTGGAAGGACTCTGTGGTGGACCCCATCGTGCCTGATGCTTCTGTTTCCTGGGCTCTTATTCACAAGGGGTGCTGTGCCCTATGCCCGTGTGATACAAGATTTATTTCACTTTGAGTTGTGAGGGGTGTTCTGATTGGTGTCTCCCAAAACATGAACTGCCATGGGTGAGATGTCAATTGCCACATGCCCACGGCAGTTTGACTGAACGAATGCAATCGCGTTTGCATTCATATGCACGTTAACTAATCTAAGATACCACCCAGCAATACACTAGTGCAGCACTAGTAGGTACGTTTCTTCAAGCATTGGTATCAATGTAGGTGACAAATTGAGCATTTTACACATCTGCCTGAAGTACTTCAGGCAGAGGTGTGAAGTACATGGCCGATGCGCAGCACCTCTTTGTGGCGCCCTGAAGCCCGCATCTAGCCTTGAGCATAGGTGTATGAGCTATAAATCGTCAATAGCGGCCTGGCTTCTGCAACTGACTTCTGGCCATTTTCTGGCAGGTTCTGAAAACCAGCAAGCATTCATTTGTGTTATTACAAAGAGAGGGATGGGCGGAAACGGCCGCACCAAGAAACGGGTTTCACATTTTCGATTCAATCAGCACTGCACTCGCCCATGGAATGTGTTTATAATTACTTGGCCGTTGACAAGGTCAGTGACCCATACAAGGTGATCACGTGTCAATGATGGGTTTACCAGGCTAGGCTACTGTACACTATACAGCATTTGCAAGTCTGGGGTGGCACTCTGTTCAAAACTGCTACCTTGCTTTGTGTCTGCGTCAGCGAAGCAAGAATGCTGCCCATGGAAACTGCACCCTGGACACTGATAGTGACGTCAACAATGATGAACAACCCTGTAGCAGCAATGGCAGGCGCCCTTGTACTGAACTATTCCATTGCACGCTTCACTGACACTGATTAGATTAATTCAGATAGAGTGTGGCACAAGTGTAAGTAATCAACAGCAAACACAGTGACTATCCTGCCACAAGCCTGCGGGAGAACTGGAAATTACACGTCCATCCTGGAAGGGTGATGCTTCCAACTGATAAACCTGTGTTTGGAGAAAGCCAAGTCCTAATCTGGCTGCTCGAACAGCATACCCATACAAAGGAATGTTCAAGACATCAAAATCTAGTTGAGTTGCAAACTCCGCATGAAGTACCAAGGACATCGCATGCTGCTCAGGTTGTAGAGTATAAATTGTTATTCTCTGCAAATTCCGCTGTCAGAGGCTAGCCCGGCCTCACATGGCTCGCGATTATTCCAAAAGCATTGTGTCTGCTCCAATCTGCCACAAGGCTCATCCTCTGCTGGCACACACATTCCAGTGGAAGGATGAACAACAAGTGGACTGATACATATCAAGCCAGGGCACGCAGTGCTGCCCAGGATACCGCAAGACTGCGGTGAACCACTTCTGGTGCTGTCAGCGCAGATCATTAGAGGGAACACAGGGTACAAGAGTTCTTTGCAGAGTGACTGCTGCCCAGAGCAGAGCGAGAATCCTCGAATACCACACGGTTCCTGCCCTGCTGCTACGCAAATGTTTTCATCAGGTCTGCACATAAAGAACGTCAGAAACACACATATTGATAGACTGCCTACTTGCAAATGCATGTGCCGACAGCAGTAGCTTGACAGGTCCTATATGAACGGGTTCTGAGGTGGGGAGGGTGAGGAGCATACTTCAGGACGAGACCATCATTGCATTTGGGACTATCGGTGCATGGTGCGATTCCAAGAGAGCCACAGGAGACGGCTGTTGGCTGCTGTGGAAGGCATATACCCTCTGGATACACATCGAACAGGCCATGGTTGCAGCGTGGCGCATCGTTACACAATGCCTGGCCAATTCCGCCACAGTTGGTGCCTTCTGGATACTGTGTTGCTGCACAAGCATAGCTCTGCGTCATACTAGAACAATATCTAAGTGTCTGACATGCACTATGTAGGGAGGTAAGTAGAGACACCATGTTCACATGGCGGACGTACTGGGCTGCGCGCTTGAACAAATGACCTGGCCAGCGCCCACTATCAGGAACAAGCCTGTTCCACAAACAGGTTGTCCCTGGCAAGGCGAGGCCCCATCAGTACCACATCCTGGGCCCGTGCTACCGGTGCTGGGCCCGTCCTCCCCAACATTGTCATCCTGGTCGGCAACGAAACCTGCTGCACCTTCATCCTGGCATATGCCACCAACCGCCACCAAGCCATCATTGCAGGGTGTTCCCAGTGCACGTCGCCCACAGACTGGCTGAATTGCCGCACCACATGCGACACAGGTGTTCTGATGCTGCCTCAGGACCCCATTGCAAGGCGGGCCTGCTGTGCACACAAATTGGCCTGCACCACCACAAGCACCACAGAACTCTCCGGCGGCTGCAATTGTTCGACCTATGCATGGAGTGGGAGTACTCTTGCACCATGGCTCTCCAGCAGTGCCGCATCCTTCGACATCTGCGGATTGATCGATGGTTTTGCCGTCCTCGCCCAATGACCTTTGCCTGATGCAGATGCTTGGCTCATTTTGGCCAAAAACAACGACCAACTCACCGGTGCACAGCTTGAATCGATTGATGCATGGTGGATCACCCTCTCGGCCGCATGCTATACATGTCAATCCATCCGCAGATGGTGTAGACAGTCCGCTGCAGGGACGCACGGAGCTGCCATCGGGCCCAACCTCATCGCCAACACCACAGGGTGGCTGGCCTAACATGCCACAGCTGGCAGGTTTCGCATCTTTGGAACAGTATGCCTCTGCAGCCTGGCTCTGCAGCTCGAGATCGGCGTCGACTTGGATCCCAATAGGGATCAGTCCAGCATCACAGGGCATATCAAATGGGTCGTCCTCACTGCAGACGTCACTGTCACAACACACAGGCAGGTTCTGACCGCCACATGCTACGCAGAATTCAGCTGCTGGGCTCACAGCCAGCCGGTAGCCACATGGCGGTTCATCTGGGCATGCAAGTGCGCCCTCTGCATCTCCACATGGATGGCAAATACCATCTTCATCTGGAAGCAGCCTGTCGCCACAGCTTGGAATTTCCACACATCTAAGCTGCCCCAGCTCACCACAGTTGATCTCATCACCTGATGAATCAGCTCCACCTGGACCCGTCTGGTCAAGGATGCCAGTGTCTGGACAATGTTCCAGACGAGCACAGCCCGAATCAGGACACATGCAAACAGACACTTGCCCTGATGCTTGGTACTGTTCCAGTCCATCGTCACAAGGGTCCTGATCCAGGCCAGCACATACGACCTGACTGGCAGCTCCGCACTCCATACAAATCTGTCCAGTCTGAGATGGTGTTGACCGTCCCTTACAAACTCCACCACAGGGAGCCTGTCCAACAAAACCACATTGTCCTGCAACTTTCTGCACTGTGCAGATTGACTGCTGTCCGGCCACGACGATTCTTTCATCTTCAGCCATGACAGATGTCCTGATAAGCCCCTTGTCACATGGAGGATCGCTGAGCTTGTCACTGCACGGTGGTTCTCCCTCACTTCCACAATCCTCGCAAGTCTCCAAAGTGACTCCTTCCACATCAGAGGTCCTGCGCCCTTTACAGGAAGGATGTGATGTGCACGGGACAGCACCGGCCATGTGACCACACCGTTCACATCCCCCATCCTCTCCAATTGCAAGATTTCTTCTGCAGAATGGTGGCGAGGGGCACGGCATTGCACCCTGCCTGCCGCACTGGAATGACTGATCAGCGATTGCATCTTCTGCATACCAATTGCATCATGAAGAAATTACTCACAACACAAGGCCTACCAAGAACTTGACATACGGATACTGCATTGCCAACACATGATCTCACCTCTGACACAAGTGGGATTCCGGATGCAGATAGCGCTAGCTGGGTCAACCTCAAGGCACTCATTGCAGGGCTGGTCTCCAGGAAATGAACAGGGGGGTCCACTCTCAAAGCCACAGTACGGCCGGATTGGGCAAGGTCCAGAGGTGACCTCAGCTTCGCATCTCTCAGTAGACACGTCCAGAAACAGACCACACTCACAAGGCCGGACTTGTGAAGCGGTGCATGGCGAAGCGCCTAGGCCTCCACACAGGCCCCCGGCGTCGGACGTATCTGAACCCTGGTCCAAAACATCTGATGTATCCCTGTCTACAGCAGAAGGAGGTGCATCGCTGTGAGCTGAACTGCCAGACAGGCTTTGCAAAGAGTTCCATGCGTAGGGTGGTCGAAGTGCACAGCGCACAAGATTGCTGTCAGTGTTTGACAATTAAAAAAAAACAATGTTTCCAAATGGCGCCCACACCTGGATTCATTGGATCTGTAGGCAACTCTATGGAAGGGCCATCTGAATCAACACAACCATCAGGTCCTTCCGTGCACAGTCCATCAGCACCGATCATAAGACCACAGTCACATCCGTGTTCACATGGGTGTTCACCAGATCTTCCACACATTCCTACAACGGCAAGAGATTGCCACACAGATCTCGGATGCACAAACAACATTGTGATATAGTTTCTCACCTGAGCTATCAGGCTGTGTTGCACCTGGCTGCTCTGAACCAGATGCAGGTGGAGGGGCGGAGGTTGAAAGAGGTGAATTTGCAGGTGGTGGCGGAGGACCAACTCGTGGTGGTGGGAACGGTTCAGATGCAGCCCTGGTTGGTACAGGTACGGATGTGAGAGGCGCAGGCAGGTCTGTGTCAGACGTAAGAGTAAATGTTCTCAGACAAAATGGCTCTGCAAGAAAACACTATCTGTCATCAACATCAGATTGAACATCAGATTGAATCGGTTCGTTCATTTCAAACAGTGGAACTCTCAGGGCACACCGCCGGTAGTTTGCAGCACAACAAGGGTCAGTCCTTGGAAACACCCATCCTCACATGGCGATTCTAGATTACGTCCACATTCTTGAGTCTTGCCTGTCAAGTCTGTGTTGTCCAACATACATAGGAACACTGCGGGTAGCAAAGAATGTCAAATTGCTGTGCGATGCTATGTTAGCATACAAACATACGACAGTCTAGCCAACTGCATTCCAGGAGCAATCACCCATCTGTCACACCTGGAATATGGGTCACCAGTCCATCGCCACACTGCCATGTTGGTCCTTGTGATGAAGGCTCCATACAAGGCGGGTCGTTTAGGCCTCCACAAATGGGAGAACCAGAAGCACCAACGGGAACCACTGTACCTTCGATGATGTTATTCACAGCAAATTACATGGTTTCACCTATAGATCGAGCACACAGCAATGAGCGTAACGGTCGCACAGTCTGGGAAGAACTCCTCTTTCACGTATGTGTACTCAGGCACAACGCAGCGGTCTTGCTCAGCGTAGCATGTGAAGCCTTCTGTGCACAGACTGCCGAGAACAGCACAGCATGGTTGCCATTCGAATCCACATGGTCGGCACTGGATGCTCACATCAGACCTTCCTGCACTAGCTCTGGCATAATTTGATGCTCTTGACCGAAGCTTGGTCGTGCAAGATGTGCTGCAGTCCAACAGGTAACCGTACGTGTGGTGGGGATAAGGCCGCCTGCTTCACAAAATGGTGACATTGGACAAGGCTGTGCAAAGGGTGAGCCACACGGCTCACAACGGGCTTGCGGCTGGCGAGCAATGCAGCTCAAACCTGGATCTCTGCAACCTTCGCCCGAAGAGCAGCAAGGCTGGAATGCCCTGCCACAATCAGGTGTGGCTTCCTGCCCTAAAATGCGACCAACATGCTCCAGACTTGACAATTGACCATGGAACAGGCTTGCGGTTTCGAAAGCGTCAGATTCAGCCAACAACGGGAATAAACAGCAAAAGTACGGGATTAGATGGATCATGACGTCGCCAGCCACCCCAGTGATCTTTGAATCTGCATAATGGACCTAAATCTCAATGGGCCGCGTTCCTGTATTTGCTGCGGACCTTCATATACACGCATCACTATAGTGTGAACACGAAAAAAGGCCACAGCGCAAGGGATACATGTACAACAGATAGAGGAAGTTCATGTACGACGAGCTTACAAAACCCAGATACGCAATGCGATAGACGTCTCGGCGGTTGATGTGTACGCTTCCGTCCAACACCACAGTTCCGACGAACGCAATTATCAATGTAGCCACCTAGACAGGCCTGACCATAGATATATAATACATAATCATAATAATCATAATAAAATCACAGAAGCCACTCGATGCTCTTCGATATTATGGTGCGGCACCAGCTCGGAGGCCAAGGAATCGCACCGCCTCCGGCGGTCTTCAGGATCAGCAGTAAGACGCCAGAAGATTGTATCACAAAATGTGGCACCTCAGCTCTGGATGTGATGGATGGTGCACCAATTTGCTATCAAACTTGTCACAGCCGTACCTCGCTTGCAGGGGTATTAACATTGTTTGACTGACCAATCCTTCCACACATGGGGAATGGCACGCAATGTTGTGAACGTTGTCTAAACACGAGGTCACGGCGCTTGATGTTGAAGGGATCAAAGCAGTACGTGCACGCATGGCGTAGGGGCAAAAGTACATGCATGATTCGACAGCGTGACAGCAGTCCGCATTGTTCTTGATGGGCTGACCGAGAGAACGAGCACTCCATTGTGCACTACGCTAATGACTATGTTGCCATAGTTTCAACGATATATAATGCAATCATCTAGGAAGTCCCGCTCGCTTGGCGATGTGAGGACTGTCTTGACTGCGCCTTGCAGTTTATCGCTGATGCCGGAGCAGATTTGACGGCAAGTCCATGCGTGAGACCTGTTGTTTGACAGTATAAGTGTGATTGTGAAGTGGCAGATAGTCATGAGCGAGCCAGACCAACTGGCACATTTCCGCCGTGCCGTCCGTGCCATATATGAGTCCCACGATAACGAGGAGAGGGTCAGAGCAGAGGAGTGGCTAGAGACATGGAGAGCCCAGTCGGCAGCCTGGCAGGCTGCCGCGACGATTCTGGACGACTCCGGCAGCAGTGAAGATGAACGTTTCATGGCTGCACAAACGTTGAGAACAAAGGTAAAATTTTCACCCTACGCATTGTCATAGAGGGCGCTATGTGATCCATATGGCAGGAGATGGAGTTGCGCGGGGGACACGCGGGAGGCCCGCCTTGCCTGTCGCTTGATGAACGACAATTTTTTGCATGGAAACGGTTACCCACGCAACTTTCAAGACCAATCTGATGTGATTATTGCTGTAGACGCAAAGGGATTTTGAGGAGTTACCTGCTGAGGCAGTATCTGGGCTACAGAATACGCTCGTTACATTGCTGATCAGATACGGTGACGGCTTCAAGCCAATACGCACACAATTATGCGTGGCAATTGCATCTCTTGCAGTGCATATCCCGGCCGCAACGTTTGGAGAAGCGGGGGTTATCGGGTGGCTGTACAACAAACTAAATTCGGAAACTGATCCATCTGTCGCAGTTGTGTGCCTTCTGGAGCTGCTCCTCACTCTACCTCAGGTAAAGTTCGCTTGTAGTAAATCTGTTTGACCCCGCTTAGTTGTCCTTCAATCTCCTTCAATGTGTGGCACTGCAGGAAGTAATGAGCACGCGAGTAGCAGTCAGACCAGAAAGGCGACGTCAAGCCGAGCAAGAGATGACAGGGGTGTTTGAAGCAGCTCTATCAGCATTGCACGGGGCCTTCAATCATTCTGGTGATGTTGTACTCCCAAGTGTTCTAGCTGCATTGGCACAGTGGTTGTCTTTGACACGTGCCCGCGGCGTCTCCTGCGAGACCCTGCAACAACATCCATTGATACGAAAAGCTCTGGACAGCTTGGGCAACCCAGCACTGTTTGACGCTGCAGTCGATGCTGTCGATGAGCTGATCTGGTGCACGGTGGACAGGAGATCTAACTTTCCTCGTATCAAAGGGGAGATGATGCCGCTGATCCAGGTGCGTCATTGACAAAGCTTTTGAAGACATGCCACCACTGTGGATCATACCTTAGCCAGAAAACATGCACGTGCTTGCAGGAGCTAGTGGGCCGTATTATGTCGTTGAGGCCAAGATTCCATGTTGCTCTGTTGCGTGCTATCAACGAGGACGCCGGCAAAGACCCCGATGAAGGACTTGGACCGGAGGCCAAACAAACGGCGCATGATGACGAGGAGACTGTCCGATGCATGGTCAGGCTATTCTTGGACATAGCTGATGCGTATCAAGTCCTCATCGCCCAGGGTTCTGAGGAGGTGAGAATTTATACTGCCTGTTCCCGCCTTCCTACTACGCTTCCCACACACGATTTATTTGACCAATTTTATGTACCTACCTGGCTGCAGACTGTGACCCCCCTAGAAGGCTGCCTGGAGATTTGCTCCCACCCTGTGTGGGACACCTTCACTATGGCGCTGGGGACCATCAGCAAGATTGCTAACAGGGTTGCAGAAAGCCCACCAACCGTACCAGCATGCTCAGAGCGTATCAGAAACTTCCACTTTTCATTTGTATCGGTGCTCGGCAAGCGTGTAAGGTATGTTGCCTTAGGTCTGCAAGATTATTATGATGACACAGGTGTACATGTGCACAACTGCATGCATTGTGCGTCATCTTGTAGGTTTGCGGATGATCTGGAGCAGCAAAAGAATGAGGCGCGGCGGCAGTTCAAGATGATCCGCTATGAAATCGAGGATGTTCTGCGGGATATTGTTGCTGTGCTTGGACCCACTTCGGTGTTGGAAGTTCTGGCTGGACAACTAGGCGAAGCCCTGAAATCAGCCACAGCCCCAGGCGCAACGGCCTCAAGCTGGAAGGATGCGGAGGCTGCATACTTCTGCATGATGTGCTTGTCAGATAATCCTCCCCCTCATGGTGACCCGACTCTCGTACAGGTCCGCACCCGCATGCCAACTACTCTGTCACTTGTGCGTGTGTTGGCGTGGATTGGTGACAAGGAAGGATCACAGATATGCCGGCATGTTCGCCACTCCTGCATGTGTGTGTTCTGCGTGATGCTCGATTGCTGGTGTGGCGCGTTACTATCGCACTGTGGCCTGGAAGTCATGCGTAGTGATGTTGTCTCCATGTAGGTTCTCAGGACAGTGGACACGTGTGCTGACCATGAGAGGATCCAGTTCACTGTCTGCATGCTGATCTGCAAATTCAGCTGCTGGCTAGCAAACTCTGCCGTGGAAGACCCGGCTCTGGCCCAGCTCGTTCCACTCCTGTTCAAGCACTCCATCTTGAGCCTCAACAAGCATGTATCTGCTGGTGGCGCCAGCCTCGCGTTTGCAGCCCTGTGCCGAGATTCAGCTCCAAGCATCGCGACACACTGCAGTTCAGAGCTAATGGATACTTTTGAAAGTGCGGCGAGCATCGAGAGCGCGACATGGCGCCGCCGAGCTGGCTCCATCACAATGTCAACCATGCCACTTGAAGAAGAGGACGTATGCAGCATTGTAGAGGGAACGGCAACAGTGCTTGCACACGCTGCTGCGAATGGTTCCCAGGAGGTGTGTTGTGCATGCCAGGTATTCCAAAGTAGCGGCTTCAGTGCCTTGACCTTCCATTCTGGCATTTGGCCTGTGTGGCATCACAGTATGGAAGAACGTCTATTACTGGCGGCGTATGCAGATTGCCTTGATCTGGCAACCAGCAACAGGTGGCTGTAGCTGCTCGCAGATGAAGAGGGCCAGCGTGCCGTGGCCATGTCCCCTGATGGATAGTGCGATTGCAGGCAGAGCAAAGCTTGGTGCGGTGTATGGACAAGCTGATGCAACCCGTTGCATTGCTTGTACAAGCTTGCACTGCGCACAGGGGGTTCCCCCCTGATGACAAGCGGATACATGCGACTGTTACAGATGGCACGCAGAGGCTGGCAACCTTCTGCCAGCACCTTCACGGCTGCCCCGCGTTTGTGGGTGCACACCTGCCTCGCCTCTGGGATTTTGTTGCAAGCGTGATCTCCTTGGCGCAGCAAGAAGAGGCGATCGTGGAGAGCAGCCTGAAAGTGATCATGTGCGACTGCTGGCCTCATGCTGCTTGGGTTCAGCCTTGATGCTGGTCCAATTGACAACGGTTTGCCCACGTATGGGTGTGTAATTCTTGAAACCGGGGGTCAACATTGAGATCAAAGTTGGCGGTGTCTTCAGAAAGGCGATCGGGGCTGCAAAGGGCCAGCGTGCAGAAACTTGGCTGCAACGCATCCTTGAGAGCTTGCCGAAGGCGTACGAACAGTCCCACTTCTCAGGGTACCTGTACCTTGCATCACACATCGTGCGGGCATGCGGCACGGAGGGGTCTCCGCACCGGCCGATGGTTGCAAGTGCCGTCACTCCCATGATACAGGAAGCCTGCTCGAGGCTGGCATCGCTGGGCGCATGCAACCGGCGGCCACACGACACAGACGACCTGTTCCTGATGGCGTACAAGGGCCTCGCACATGCGCCGTCTCTGTTCCTGGGGCAGGCGGTGCTGTCCAACTTGCTACGTGTTGCCGCAGTCGGCATGCTTGTGCAGCACCAGCATGCGTTCCAGTCGATACAGTCGTTCATGTGGCGCCTGCTGGATGCACAGACGCTTTCAGCCGCGCCAGACCGGGAGCAGACACAGGCGATGCTCAAGGTGCTGGTCCAACCCGCACCGACTTGCCATTATGTGTATGCCGCTGCACTGCTTGTAGGATCAGACGTTGAACGTGTCCTGCCAAGCCGGTCGGCCTCACCTGACTGAGAAGAATTGTGTTGCAGGAGCTTCTTGTCAACTATGGTCCCACACTGCTACGGCTGGAGCTGGCAGCGGTCGTCGGGCTCGTATCTGAGAATCGGATCCCAGACATCGCGGGGACACTGCTGCAAATTATGCTGGCAACTGCTCAAGCTGGAATCCAGTGGCTAACAGATGCTGTTTCTGCAATCCCCGAGGCTTGTGCAACGATGATAGACAAACAGAGCTTCGTGCAGCGCGTTGGACAAGCGTGCACTGTCAACACTGCAAGCCCTCAGGAAATGGAGCAGTCGGTCTGGTGAGCCACTTGTTGCGTCGTTGTTCTGTTCACCGTGCTTGATGGCCTTTTCGAGCTTGTCAAAGCAAACACTTGTGAGCATATGTACATTCCTTTGAGAGCCTTGCAGGTCTGTGAATGAAGCATTGTGGGAGTTGTCGAGGACATGTCGTCGCACGCCAAGAGTGAGGACCTTGGCTGAGAAGGCACTAGCTCCACAGCAGCTGTGGCCTGATTTAGGATTGGCTTAGTCCAAGTGCTGACAGGTGCAGGCTAATCATGATTGAATAGTTTCTATGGCCATTGCTGGGGACTGACGGAAATGCTGAATTGGATGCAGTATATGTCCGCTGTGTCAGGGGAACGTCATCAGTACGCCATGATGTCTTAGCATAGATGATGCACCATACATGGCTGCTGCAGATGTTTGAGTGGTACACGTTGCCAGATATGCACAACATGCCTGAGAGTCGAGCCGCAGGAAATGCTCCATGAAACGTGGGCGTGCCTGCTATCATGTAATTGTCTTGATGTTGTGGTTGCATGTTCTATCCTTGCTGAACTGTGGGTCCAGCTGTGGCTGTATGATTGTACTTGTGTGTAACTGGACAATGGCCATGTGCAAACAATTCCAGAACAACTCTTATTAACTCTCACAGTTTCCATATCACATTCTGGACCATGATCGAATTTTCTAAATCTGTACATATCCAACGGTGCATGATTTTTATAGTTACATCACTCTTTGACGATAAATATGGCGTCACCATAAAAATGGCTGTTGGGACTTGCGTCCGGAAATGCACTGCAACCACTTCTCCCCATAATACCATCATTGTTTTCATTTTTGATGAGAGCGAAAATGATTTGGCACAGTAGACCCCGCAAACTTCACGAGTTTCTCATATCATGCTAGGAAAAGCCCACCACCGCTGTGGACAATATACGGGTGCATATCTGAAACCACCAATCCAAATCTTAGCACATGCATCCGAAAGGCCCCCCCTCGTCATCACAGTACTTTGTATCGAAGGTGTGCTGCTGCAAGCCCGATAACCTAGCGAAATACCACCTCGACTGCACATGTCTGCAGCTAGCCTAGCTGAGATGCCAGCTAATCTGGCATCCACGCATCAGCTTGCATTGCCAAGATCACCAAGACCTTGATGGCCACAACCAGCTCAAGCCTGCACTGCACTAGGACGTAGATTTGCCAACTACGCATCACCGTGCGACGCAGCGATGGTTGCCTTATACGATGCAGCCGGATTCCCTGGAGCCATAGCGCCAGGCGCATTACCGTGCGGCGCAGCTATGGCTGCATCATACGATGCAGCTGGATTCCCTGGAGCCATAGCGCCAGGCGCCTGGTAGCCGCCAGCAGCTGCCAGCGGCACTCCAGGCTGCAAAACTCCCTGCATGGGCTGCTGATACTGCAACGCACCCGGCGGCGCTGCGCCGGGCTGTGGCGCGCCTGGCGCACCAGGGTTCGGCGCGTATGCGCCACCATTTGCCGCTGCATAGTTTGGAACTCCCGGGGTGCCATAGGCTGGCGGCTGTGCGGCAGGTGCGGCTCCCTGAACATTCACAACGTAGCCGCCCGCAGCAACAGGCGCGCCGGCGTGGCCTGGGCCCTGGCCGGCCACAACAGACTCTTTCTCCTGCACGTGGCAGCGCCTGACACCATGCCGGCTTGTGGGCTGCACTGGCATGCCTGCAACCTGGTCCGCACTTGCCGTTCATGGCCAATGTGGTGCATGTGTTTCGTGAAGAACTCAGCGTGCCTGCCCCGGCTGCCCAGTATCTGGCACCCGTCTTATGGCGATATCAGCTGGTCGTTGAAACAGACACTGGCACCCCGGTTGCGGTCGTGTGAATAGTGTCAAGGTTAGACCGGCAGTGCAGTGCAGCGTAACACCACGGCCTACAGCGCCGCAAGCATGATGCAAAACTGGGCTGTGGCGGGGAGGAGGAGAGGGGAGCGTACCTGGGCAGGGCTGGCGGGCATCGCGTCAATGACAGCAAACCAGACAGTCAGTGCCAGAGTCGCCATGCAAAGCATAATTGCACCGGCCAGGATCGCTCTAGCTCGGCTTTCCCCCTCATCCTGCAGCAAGGCTGAAGCATCAAAACATGCAGGCAGTGGCCTGTGTCAAGCAGCCGCATAGGACTCGCGCCTCCACAAGTCGTCACACGGCGCACAGGATGGAAACCGTGATGACTGATGCATGGCCACACGCCAGACTGTGTGCAGCACTGTACCAGCCGCCTGGCAGGTGGATGAACCCAGGAGGTTTGTGACCAGGGATGGCACCAGGGGCCTGTGGTGCTGCCACCGCCGCCGCCGGTAGCTGCAGCCATATGCAAGCCGCAGGGCCCCTTCACCAGCGCCGGAGTGACTGATGGGCGTACTAGCAAACTACAGTCACATAGCAAGTGGCTGCAGGTCGCTAGCTCTGCGGGGGGAGCACAGCGCGAGCCACGGGCCCCCACAAGCCGGGCCTGCAGTGTGCTCGCATGCGCGACGGCGGTTCGGAGTGGGCCGCACCTCAAGTACACTATTTGATGAGAATCCCTCCGTGATTTGGTACGCTTCCCTCGCAATTAATGTGAGCTTTGTGAAGCAGACGGCAAATAGCAGCGCGAGGGGCCGCACAATCACGGGTCTGTGCTTCAGGGGAGCAGCAGCCAATGCACCAATGATCAGGGCCAACGTGAACCATGTAACCCACCTGCAGGGTCGGAACGTGGTTAAACGCCCCTGTATGCCTATTTCTGGCCCTGCTACATAAATTCACCGCTGTGATTATGTCAGTGTGCGACACGTTTGGGTCTTGTGCAGCACATGACAGGCTGGGGCACTCCAGACACTCAGGGTGAACAGCAAAGGAAGTGGGGCTGCACCAGTCGTATGAGAGAAATGCGCCGGGCTTGGCAACGCCTTTGTCATCCAGCCAGGACTGGAATGCACCTGCATGGGGTCTTGCACAGGTTGGAAAGTTGGCACGCGCGGTTAGAGCGACGAGCAGGGAGGCTGCACCAGCATTGTTATGCATGAGTTCTGGGGATGCAAATCGAGGCGAAGTGAAACTGTCGTAGCTTGGGTGTCAGGAGCTGACTTAGGCTGGAGGTGGAGATGCGTATCTGCTGTAGCAAGCTGTGCTCCTCAAACCATGGGACAGCACACGCATTAGAGCACAGGTGCTCATTGAATGTCAGCAAGTCCACTGTGATATGCAAAGAGTATCGGCAATGCCAGGCAGACACATGTGGGAGAGGAGAGCAGTTGGAAACTGCAATTGGGCATTGGGACTGGATGCATCCGCGTGCAACGAAAAATAAGATGGTGCCTGCTGCACCAATCAGTACCGAGACATGCACATAGCTGATTAGCAGGATGTCAGGAGAGAAAATTAGTGCACACACCTACGCCAGCCAGGAGGATGATCCAGGATATCAGCGCAAATGCGGCAATCACCGCAGTGACTATCATTTTCAGCATCTCAGCGCTTGCCATTGCGGTGCTCACTGCACACACGAACTCGCCTGTTTGACGCATCAGTTCCGGTCAGCAAGGATTGACTACAGGTCTTGCGATAACTGAGCCGACCACGTGTGCTATGGAGAAACATGGGTCAAAAGTGTCACACGGAAACTGACGTGTGCGTATGTGCACACGGCGCGAGTTGGTGTGAAGCGCGCCATGGGCACGACCGTTTCTACCCGCACTTGATACTGGCTCGTCCTCTACCTCATCATAAACATCCAGCACTAGGAAAATTCGGATCAGAGTTCTTAGAATGATCCGAATCTACTACTGGAGCGCGCTAACATGCTGGAGCTTCACACAAGCAGACCTTAGTGGGGTTGCGTCTTGCAATTGTATAGCAACGTAGTGAACTGTTCTGCCTAGCACGCGCCTGCAACTGAACAGGCCACGTCGACGGCCAAAATCATTGTCAATGCACTCTTTTATGAATCTTGGTGCGGCCGATGGGTGAAGGCATGCCAATCAGAGCCTGGACGAAATCTGCAGTTCCGGTGCGGTGGACTGCAGCTGTGGCCTACGGTCCCACCAACGTGGCTGCACAGCTGCCTGCTATGAAAATTGCTTATAGTCACTGGGACTCGGCAATCTTGAGAGTCCCCTGCCCCGTCGGAACGCAGCCACCGGAATTATAAGTCATCTCAAGACAGGCGACGCGTTCGGTGTTGGCCCAGGCAGAGCCACACTTGTGCACCTGTCAATACTATAATTGAGAGAAACTCACACGAGGATGAACAATAAATTTCTGTGAACTACGTCAGCAACACTAGGCTGACAAACATCCGCAGCCACAAACATCGGCAGTCCGGGCCGAGGTAACGACGGAAGCGACCGGCTCCATGGCATACCTTCACTCAAAAAGAGGAATAGAGAAATGGAACTACAGTTCCGCTAACACGACACTATCCCAACAATTTTGGATTTTATGAGGCAGTATGGATGCGAGAAGATGAAAAGGTTCGTGACTCAGCGTGGCCAACTCCCAGAATCCCTGCCCGCTGCAGTGCGGCCACGCCAAATTACAAAGTGTAACAAAGAGAACTAAATCTTAAACGGGCTTGAAAATAGGTGATAGACATGTGGCAACCGCGGGTGCAAGATGAGTAGCAACGCTTGGTGCGCAAATCCGCGTTCTTCGGTGACACCCGACATTGACAGGCGTCTCCGGAGCCGTCAAGGCAAGGCAGATCAAGCATTGTTAGTGTATGCAGTGGCACACCTGTTTCGGGAGTTGAGAGTTTGCGGCTAGCTGGGTGTTTGACGAATCAGTTATGTGGTGCAGTCGACAGCTTTCCTGCATGTGCCTGCCGTTCAATGTACCTACTTGATGCCTATACCATACATGAGATCCATATAATGTCCAGGTGCTTTGCCTCTGGATATACTTAGCCCGGCTTATGGCACACTACCGCATGCATGCGCTCGCACCTGGCCACAAGCGTGTGTACTCACGACAAACAGTGCTGATACCCGCAGCTTCATCTCGGAGCCCCGGACGTCGACTGCGTTCGCCTTGCACTACCTCTGATTCTGGGTATTCGCGCGGATTAAGATCGACTCATGCACCACATAGTTCAGATAATTAACATCATCTGATGAATATGCTTCTGTATGCATATGGTTGCTGTACGTCTTGCGGAGCCCTTGCACTCGGTTGCCGTCCCATGCGTGACTGCACGAGCCGCTACGCGTACAGGTGGCATGGAGACGGTCGCGCAGGCAATGCAGGAAAAATGTGCATGAAAAGACCAGGACTCACGCCGAACCAAGGCAGGCTCTAGCCGATTGCCAAAAGTACCCCTACACGTATGGGCGCCGAGGGGGGACAGGGAAACCACATCCAACGGGTCGTCACACAACAGGGGGTATTCCTGTTCTGACTTACATTCGGGGTCAGAGCCCTCGCTTTAGAAAAAACTGGTAAATCCATCACCAGCCTGACACCACACCCAGGGGGCTTCTTCTTCCGCAGGGCTATGCAAGGACTGGCCTCCACAACCGCCACCTCCGTGCCAGGCTATTCCCTCGCCCCCTCCGTGCTGGACAGCTCTACCTCCTCAGCCCCTCTCCTGGCTCTATTCGCCAACCCCCCTACTGCCAGCTTCCCGCTCCCTCCCCTTTCCCAATCTCCACGATCCCGGATTCTGACCTGCACGCCCCCACCCGCACTGGCG
>JAUMHO010000012.1:2105878-2116066 GCA_032360965.1 Ulva armoricana
GCTGACTCGGCAGTCAGTCCAGGTTGTGCACATGCTTGGCTATGGCCATGCATGGGGTGCATCCAGGGTCACTGACATAGACGCTGAGGAGATCCGGGGAGATCTCAGTGATTGATCCGGTATGATCGTAGGCATGATTGACCGACGTGTGTAGTGATATATGCTGAGGTCGATATGCTGTAATCACTCTTTTCTGACTAAGACTGCATTCTATCTCAAGTCTAAGATCAACTGTACGTGGTAGAAGTATGCCGACAAACCCAGTCGGGTATGACTGTACAGTAACCCCTGCCTGTCCGGTATATCCTGTTCCGGTCTAGCCTATGGGCTACGATCCTGGTTCACAACAACTGGATCTGCCACTCGTCTGTTGATCACTCCTCGACACGTGGAGACCTGCTGGATGTGAATCCCCATCCCTCTCTTCGCCCCCTGCGGAAGCAATGGCCGATGCCCGCCTGGGATTGGCGACATGCCAACCTGGTTTTAGATTTGACGCGATGGCCTGCACCTGTTGCTCAAACGAATGCAATCGACTGTGCGACAACTACTCGGGATTGGCACCTGTAGGACAAGACCAATGTTATCCATGCTGCCGCATAGCTAGCCCTCTGTAGGCATTAGGGGAAGACACATATCTTGCTCGCGACACCATCAAATATTTAAAGTACGTGCTTGCTCTCGCGCATGTCAAGCAGGCCTGGTTGCACCGCAATTGATGCACCTTACACAGCATGCAGCAAGGCATCCTCAGTAGGTGAAATGTATGCGGATTGCCTTATCGTTGAAGCAGAGTTACGGAAGCGTGGTAGATGCGATCACGTGCGAGTGCTGAACATCGTGCGAGACGGGCTTGCCATCGGCAAGCTTGACTTTACAAGTGTTTTGAACCACATGGAAATACAGTTGTGATTAATAACGGCCGTACGTGGTTGGAGGACCTGACCCCACCTGGTCGCGGTTGAGCGTGCATGGCATCAGTATCATCAGACACTGTGTGGACTGCACAAGGGTCGGAGCAGTAGAACTCAGGAATGAAAATGCTTCCCTACTCAAACCATGGCGTTGTACATGTCCGAGATAATTCATACACGCGGCCACACGCGGTAACACACAGGTGCGGCTTGTTGGCGCCCCAGTTAACAAGCCGTGTACCTAGCAGACAGTTGACAACATCCACTAGTACTGTAGTTGGAAGACGTCAACATGAAATCAGATCATTCGAATTTCACGTGCATTCCAACATCAGAGGTGCTGTACCATGTCGTTGTTTTCGATGGAAGCCTTGGCATGAACAACATCGAGCAGCGCATGCATTGACACTGCATCACCAATGCATGGTCACGCCATGCAGTTCTGCCTGCGCCCTGCCTTGGCGGGCTGTTGCTTTTGTTCGATATCATGCTCCCGGGGAAGACCTCTGATATTCTGGCACAACATACCAGTAGGACGTCTATCCGACCGTACGCCTGCACGCCGAAGCTCATTAGAATAGGATCAGTCATGCCAACCTGGAGGCTCTGGTTTCTTAGAATCGATCACTATAATTGACGTGTAGATTGTCCCTCGCAAAAGTGGAAACGGGTAGGTCAAGTGCACTTGTCTTGCTTTTCGTTGAACAGGCACGTCCGCGCTGGCTCCCGGGCTTCGATCTGCCTTGCTAACCGATCCAAATTATAATGCCGCTTGTGAAAGGTCTTATTTTTTGGAGATTTACAGTTTTGTTTTATACTGTGTGAACGTGCGACGTTCTCAATGCAGGCAGCGCAGTGGGTCGACGTTATGGGGATCCGAGACGTCATCACAGTCTGTGCCCTTATTTTTGGCATCTGTTGCTGGGCAATTCTGTTAGGAGGTTTGGCTTCTGTCCATGGCACTATCGCGGACAGTGCTAAGACGTTGGAGGAGTTTAACACGTTCGCGTTTTCCTGGTTCCTGGTCTGCGGCTTCTTATGGTCATGGGTAGTTACCATGGTCTGCTATCTCGTGGGAATCATGCCATCAGCAGCTAAATTCATGACACCGATCTTGTCCATCCTGATCGCTTGGTTCGGCGTTGAGATTCAGAAGGTCTTGGGCTGGGTCATCAAGGTGAGCACTTCTGTATCCCGGTCGTATGGAGCAGCTGGGTCGTCCTGGCATCGACTCTCCGTATGTATGTTCATCATGAATAATATGATGTCTTTGTCCGTCTGCTCATCCAAAAGTCGTGTAACTGTATTGGATGCCCGCAGTGTTGCGCATGCAAAATCAGGATCTGCACTGCACGGACGCCCGTAAGCGCATGTACACAGATTTATGGACCGTTAACCGGTATTCTACTCATTGTCTACCCCGTGCAGACTCATGAGTTGAATTGGATGGAGGGCAAGACACTGATATGGGCTGTAGGCACTATTTCTTGCGCTGTTGTGTTGGCTATTATGGTGCGCCACGCATGCATGCCGAAAAAAATGTCATGGCCTTCATCAGTGTTTGATGTGCTCGCTTTGTCTCTGAATTGCTGTAAAAGCTGAAAACATTGTGCGTTGCAGGTACTGCTGTTATCTACATGGGAGGATCCAAAACTCGTCATCGAAGCAAAGGTGTGATCCTGCTTCCCACAGATAGCTGTGTTTCTACCCCGAACTGTATGGCTGATGTAGGAGAGATGTGACCTACGTCTTCATTGCCAATTGGTGTTGCAGGAACATCGGCACACGTCTGGGAATAGCGTGCCATTCTTGAATGTTTTCGGAGCGGACGAAACTTCTTTGTCACAAGGAGAGTCTGGGAGGCAGTCAGTGACACCTTATGGGCGAGGGGCGATGCAACCCGAAGGTGCAGAAATGGCTCATTCACAGGATACCGTTGGAGGTGAAGAGGTCACCTTCAAGCTGGGTTCAACAAATAAACTGTAGATGTGTGGTCGGTCACATATGGGAAACCATTCGCGGAAAGATCTGTCTGTATTACATGAACACAGCTTCATTGTAACAATCCGCCTTTTCATCGCACATAATTCAGGCGTTACCACTTCTAGACAATCAAGTCCACTGAATCGTACATGCCTGAGCTCGTGATCTGTTCAACGCTCGCCATTATAACAGGCGTACAGCAACCCACAGAGTACTGACTTGGCATTTATCCGGATTTCGTGTCCTTGGATTTAGCTCTGCACATGACGGAAGCATGTCAGTCCATCGTCAAGACTTGAGACCGGCAGCGGCGACGGACGTTGAGGTTACGCACTTGGAACTCCCAGATGCAGCCAGATATGATTTGAATTCAGAAGAGCCGGTATCGTACATCATCCTCGCGGACTAGTCAATGCAATTAACGAAACGAACCGTGCGCCTACCTCTCCTACAGAGCTTCGCGGAGAGAAAATATAAACCTGAACAAACGGAATAGGCAGAATAGACGATCACACAACGACAGGCGGTCATGTATCGATCAGGTCACGCCGGCCGACCAATACATCCCCGTTGCGTGCCCGGAGCGCGGCCATCCAGAACATTCTGGAGCCTACCAGCTGGCTGGCTACCGGCGACGTGCCTGCAGCCTTCACAACGAGAGATCATAGCTTAATACACTCCACATCCCAAACACCAACATCACCTGCATCGTTCGTATAATTCCAAGGTTCAGGTAAGAGTACATGGTCGCCCGTGGCCTGCAAATGGCAACCGCCGATAAGCTGCAGTGAAAACAGTACACACCAGCTCAGGTAGGGAGTGCCGGCGGAGGCGCCGGCGGAGGGACGGGCGGATGCGAAGCAGGCGGCATAGATCCTCCAGGGAAAACAGGAGGCGGAGGCACCGGTGGAGGTCGCATCATCGGTGGCCTAGGCAAGCCTCCAGGCGGTGCAGGGGGAGGCATGCTCGGCGGGACTGGCGGCGGCCGCGGCAAAGCTCCACCGGGAGGCGGCAGAGCTCCAGGAGGCACTGGCGGTGGGGCCATCGGCGGGCCTGCTTCAGTTGAGCCGGACTTGAACGCTAGATTCAACGAGTACACCTTGGCATCTTCGTCCCAATGTGAGAAGAACTTGCCATCACTCTTGTCAACTTCCAGGCTAGGAACCTTGAATGCAATGACTTCGTATGGCTCAACAGCAAACAAGAGGTACTGATACCTCCGGTCTGCAGCCTCTTTGCGCTGTTCATAGGCTGACATGAAACGATGTCGGGGCGCCTCGCCGTCCTGGTGCTCCGGGTAATCGATCTGCAGCCATGCCCAGGTACTGTTTGGCATCGTTTGACCGTTGATACTGATGCAACCGGGGCAGTGAATGGGTGTCAGCCGACCGAACGCAGCCTGGGATGCACACCTGAAACAGCAAATGGCGCTGCTTTTGGTGTTGATCGTACAGCTTTGTTACACGGTACCCGGGTTTGCCGATCTTGACTGTTTTACGTGGCTCTACACTAGTCTTAGGGGCCGGTTTGACTGGGGCTTCTTTTGCCTCACGTGCAGCACGCTTTGCTAGATTCTGCTGATGCCTCTTGCCCTGAAAACACAGTGGGATGTGGGAATGGCAAGGCGTCTTCTGATGAAATTTTTTACGAACATGGTTGTACAGACCATGTAAATATTGCAGTTGGATATTGCTTGGTTCAGGTACCACAGGTTCCAACAGGCAAGCAGCTGAGGAAGGGAGTGGCTGTACCTGAGTGTGAGCCAGGTAGTTTCCTTCATTTGTATGCAACGTCAAGCACAATCGGCATTCATACTGACCTAGATGATTTCGCATGAAATAAGGATCCTTTGCTAGGTCGATGGTCTCCAAGGCAAGGCGTCGCAACCGCTCACGACGATCGATCCCCTGCAAATATGCCAACGTTGCATGGTCATCATTTCCGTCAAATAGTCAATTCCCAGAACTTGGATCAGCAGTTGGTTTAGGTTTACACAGTGTATGCTGGAGATGGTGAGATCGTGTTAGTGTCCACTTGAAACATCAAGGCACTTTCAGTACCTGCTGTTGATCGCTGGCCACCCCCGCTGAGCCAACTTTCGCCCCATGTTCTCGGGCCCCGATGAACGACATCGTTCGAGGGCGACAAAATCCGTTGCTGTACTTAGAATTGACGGCGTTGAGATGTGTGATGCGTCACAGGCAATCCTGGGCAGTCCTGTGCCTGAAAGATGCAAAGCAAAACTAATCAGTTTACCGTAAAAATCAAATTACGCACGATTTTCAATTTCTAGGCTATAACGGAGCACCGGTTACCCCCATGTCTGTGGCTGTTGGACGCTGCTCCGCTGTGCTCGTTCGGTAGCACCACGACACTGTACAGGCGCCAACCCCGGTACAATTGCTGGAAAAAGCGCGATGAATGCAAGCACTACACCTAATGTACGTTATCAGCTGCAGCAGTTGTTATTCTGTGGTGCAGGCATGCCTTCTTGAGCAGCAACGTGTGGTTCGCCATGCAGGCTCTGGGCGCTGGGATATGCCTCAAGCCACATCATGCCAGGAAGGTACAACGTCGCTAGTTCATGTCAAAGTCATACCACGTGCGATCACAAGCATTGAGTTCGACGTGCACATTCTTAATCTTTCTGATGGGTCCAACGTTGGACAGCGTTTTGTTTATTCATTGTATCACTCTGTTCGGCACGCCCTGTTGCATCTGCAAGAGGTTGCACCCCGAACGCTTCGTGAGTTTGGCGTCAACAGCATGATGGCAGTTGAATGCTCCATGTAGCTGATCATTTTAAGTACGGCCGGCAATTAGCTGCGCGTTGTACATAACCGGCGGGTGGGCGATTGGCATGCGCTGAGAGGAACAAGGCGCGCTGTGGTTGTTCCCTCGAAACTGAGACAACCATGTCCAAGTTCAGCCCAGAAGCATGCGACGCTGTCTTCGGTAAGGTAGACATGTCTCAAGCCGGTATTCAGACAGCATCCGCTAAGCTTCTGTTTTGGAAGAGAAGCGCCACAGAAGTGGTCCGATCCTGGGAGCGCGCGTTCCAGAGGGCGGACATGGACAAGCGCCTCAGTTTGATTTACCTTGTCAATGACGTCGTGCAAACTAGCCGGAGGTCCGGTAGAGAGTACACTGAAGCGTTTCACAAGGCCTTGCCGGAGGCATTCCGGCACATGATGAAGCATTCTGATGAAAAGGTACAACAGAAGCTGAAAAAACTGGTCCTAGTATGGCGGGATCGGAATGTATGGGGCAACAAAGGACTCGGGCTGTACCTAGATATGGTGAGAGGTGTAAGTCTGAACGCATCACCAGAAGTCCGGCCAAATCATCAACCTCCACAGCAGAGTGTACCGGACTCAGTGTCAAGAGCTGCTGGCTTATTTCGTGAGCTCCAGCAAGCCCAAATCGCAGTTCAGCATGCGACAAGCGCGGAATCGTCCAAAGCCACGTCTATGAAGGACATTCCACAGGTTTGTAGTATCAGCTATCCCTGCAAACATCGCCTTTTTGACAGGCTACACAAACAGCCTTCCTGCTCGGCCTCTACTCGCCATTGTGTAGCTTGACTGTGCGACGATTCACAGGGAGGGATGACGCTGGCTCAACAGCAGAAAATAGATGAGCAGGTAACAGCGCTCGAGAAACTGGTGGCATGCCGCCAGAAGCACCAGCAGGTACAGCAAGCGCTGAGCAAAGAGCTGCAGCAGCTTGTAGAGAGCAGCACCTCTCAGCTGCAGTCGTGCACTCAGGCACTGCAGCGCGACAGAGACAGACTGAAAGAGTTGCAGAATCGCCTGTCCATGATGCAAGGCGGACCGAGCGTTGCTGAAGATACTGAGGTATGCCTGTTTCCCGTCCATCATATCTTAGCGTCATGAGTGCCTATTCCTCGTCCTGGTTCAGGCACACGTCGTTTTCTTCCAGATATGACCTTCTCAGCCATCACGCAGTTTGCCGCCACCCACACGACCATGAAACATGACTTCCTGCAAACCTTCATCACCAGGGACGCGAGTCTATGTGGCCTTGTCAAAATTGATGCTGGTAGAGTTGGCAGGTCCCAGGCGCGCAGCACACTGGAGAGCCGCAGAGCAGCCCCTTTTCAAGCGAATTGTGTCACCATGTCTCGCATGGTTGTGGCTATCCTGGTCACCCCGGAAGTATGTGTTTAGGCGGGCCTCAATTCGCGGAGCTGGGCATCTGCCGGCCTGCCACCTTCAGCACCCGATCTGATGAGTGGCACGGCCACCATGTCTGATGCCCTCGGCAGCCAGCCGGCGCCGGCAAATCTCGATGCAGACACACCATACACGCCGTCTGCCCCGGTGCAGAGCGACCCCACAGCCACCGCGTTGCCGGCTACACCGACTCCGGCTCGAGGGAGCCGCCGAGATCCGCGCGGCCGCACCTCCGGACTGGCTGCTGCGGCCGCGCCCACCACCTCGGGCGCACCAGCTGAGGCAGCTCAGGCGAAGCCAGCAGAAGCAGGGCCGCAGGCTGAAACTGCAGATATGGAGGATATGGACCTTGCCAAAACGCTTGCGAGCATGGCGCCGGCGGAGTCTGCGGCAATCTTGGAGTCAATTATGAGAGATGCGCCAGCTGTGCGCTGCCCCTGTCCCCTGCGCTTCAACTGAATTGCCAGCTGTCCTAAGTACCAAACGCTTTCAGCAGTAGTGACTGATGGCTGAATTGCACCCTGCCTTTCAAACAGTTGGCTTGCAGCACGGTCGCCGAATCGAGTCTCGACAAGCCGAGCCGCGACTGGTCTGTTGGCTGATGCACACATGGTGATCATTCGCAGCAAGTTGCATTGTGCATGGACGGTCACTGTATCAAATTGTCGATGTGTATCCTGCAGGAGATCGTCCAGGAGTTCGGTACTGCACTCGTCCAGCAGGCAGCAAGCACCCAACAACCACAGGGCTAATGCAATGCGGTTCAGAGGGCGAACTGCAGAAGGGCTCTGCAGAACGCACTGCCTGCGTTCAGAGAGATGGGGCGCATCTTCCATGCTCATACACCCCCGTGACATCAGCACATCAGTCCATGTGAACAAGGTCACATGGTGATCGTGATGCATGAGGTTGCCCAAAGCCTGCTTGTGGTTGTGCGAGTTTTGCATGTGGTGCCTATTCAGGAAGCAGGTTTCGTTGAGAATGCACAAGTTTTCCATGTAACGATTGTACCTGTCGATTTGATACACCGGGCCTAGAAGGCATGATGGCGTACTCTTTCAACTATTATGCGGGCCGACATGCGTCGCGTATGAGGCACATTCCAACATATACATACTAAAAAGGTTGCTGTTTCTGTGCGCAGATATGTGAATGTTAAATGCTAGTAGCACCATGTGGGTGTCACACCTGCTATGGGCCCGGGTGCTGTTAGCAATGGTCTGTCTATCATCTGCAGGCTGGAAATCACTGATGTGACAACGCTGTCTTGCCACGACATCAATGCACACCTGATGTCATATGCATCCGAAGAGATATGGCAGCTACCCATAGCGGCTTATTCTGGGGCTGCAAGTGACTACTTTCTGCTGAAACATACCCATGCACCGAGTCCACAGCATGTATGGCCAGATGGGGCTCGTGTATACACAACCAGTCTAACCAGGAATCTGCTCAGCCAGCTGCTTGGCTGAGCAGATTCCCTACCTCATGAGCTGGTGCCTGATGCATCGTAAAATGCATTGCACAAGTCGCTGCATGACCACGAGAGATTTCCGTGCCAGTGACTATAGTTGGCGTTGCAGTGTGGTTGGCAGCTGTGTTGACGTACTTACACGAGTGTGCAAGGTATTACCGACATGGGAATCAAGCTGAATGCTCCCCAATTGCACGTGTCGCTCTTCACTCCTGAGACATGGAAAGTGATGAATGCTGTTGGGTACAGTCTGTGCTTTGTAAGCAAGCAAAAGTGCAGTGTTCGCATGTACTCTGAAGTTCGATCTGCATCTTCATGGTACCCAATTTAAAAACTTGAGCTCCCCAATGCGGCGTAGTAAACTGCATCAAATGTGACGACTTGTTCAGGTTGGCTACGTACACAAACTGTCTTCACTGTTAACTTTCCTGCAGTGGATTAGGAACGCTGATCGGAGCTGAACTTGCACAGCAATGGCCACAGAGCGAGCCTGGGCTTCCGAGCTGGGAACCTGAACACTGGGAGTACATCAGGAACACTGCAGCGCTGCTTCCTAAGCACACTCTGCGAAAGTTTGCACAGCCACTGCTTGAGTATCACACACACGTAATGACAATGAACATGAAAACCAACTGCCGACCTATTCATCTGTGTACTGCCTAACGTTGCCTATGCAGTTTTACACAAGAAATTCACCAGAAAATATTCTTGCACCCAGGGTGCAAGAGCCTCGCTCACTCATTACATGAAGGCCACTATGGACATTGACTCTCACAAGTACCGGTACTGTAGCAATCCTGCACCTGGCAGCAATACCGTGACTGAGTTGACATTATGCATATGGGTGCACCATGTTCACCCATCGAGTATGCCAGCTGACAGTTGCCAGCTGACAGTTATCAATAGTGATCACTCCGACAGGCTGCATGCGACCCGGGTACACATGCAATGGTGTGGCCTTGAAGCTTGCTGTTGCTGCTGCGACTTCTCCGATCTCAGCTGCAGCTGCAGTGGCACTGTCATGTAACATGCGGAGCCAATTGCACGGCCACTGAGACATGGTTGCCCAGGTTCAACACTCCCCGGCGCTGAACAAGTACACTTCTTTTACAACCCGAATGGGAATCACACCAATCCAATTGCAAGGACACCAATCCAATTGCAAGGACGGTATCGGCCACAGCGCTATTAACACCCATCCTGACTTCCAGTGCTGAGTTTGCTGTGGCCACCAAGTTGCGGCTCGTCCATTTCCATTTCCACTTCAAATCCCCCATGTGGCATCTCCCTTGGCAATTCTAGTAGTGTTGTGCACTGAACTTGATCACTGGCAGCATTCTTGCTGGTAGTCTTCCGTGTGCTGCAGCTGAGGAAGCCTCGACACATGTGTCGTTTGGAGGCGTGTACGCACTGTGCTTGCACTGATCGATCGGCGTCAACGCCGAGTTGTGCATGCAGAAGGTTTCATCGATCCAGACATCTGTTTGCCGCCACGCCCGCCGATGAGCCAGTGCACACAGGTCTGGCAAGGGGGCTCCTTCTTTCGCAGGGCTATGCAAGAACTGGCCTCCACAACCGCCACCTCCGTGCCAGGCTGTCCCCTCGCCCCCTCCGTGCTGGA
>JAUMHO010000012.1:2116166-2139345 GCA_032360965.1 Ulva armoricana
TTTCGTGTGCTTTGGTTGGCTTGTGATTCACCCCTTGGCGCTGCCGGGATTTTGTGCTGATCTCCGTGTAACACACAGGTCTGTGACCAATAACTGGGCAGCTCGCGAACGCTACAGCGCGCCACACACAGCGTAGCGGCGTTGGCGCGCAAATGTGAACGTATGGTCAAGCAGAGATCGGACCGTGGAGCGTTGCATGCATCGCCTTGGGAATCCTGTGCGTCATACCGCTCCAGCGGTCCGCCAGATATTGGGTGGCTCACACACAACGACGTGCCGTAGGTGTGGTCAACGTCGACGAGCACCACTGCACCCGACACCTGTCACGCCGTTCCGCCCTCATTCAATCCTCCTTTGCATGGACGGCTTCCTTATGGCACAAGCGGGTGCGTGACTTTTCGCGAGGTTGACAGACCTCGACCTCAAACGCAAGCCTCGTGAATCTGCACCAACTGCACAGGCATGTTCAGCAGTGCGCATCAAATTGGTGTGTGTATATAAACGCCACACTCGAGGAATGTTGGTACAAGAGTTCTTCGATACGAACGTCCTGAGATCAGACACATACGCCACACCAACTTCATCCCAACGTATTAGTACGGATAGAATTGTGACCAAGCACAAGACATTCAAAACAAAGATGCACAAAGCCAAGAACCTTGCAAAGAAAGTGATCGGTAAGACCTCATCTTCGCCATCTGACCCGTCGGGCGTCGAGAAAAGTCACCCCTCCACGTCATCCTCGTCCATCAGCAGTAGCGAGCAGACCTCCATGACCACGGATTCCAGGGGTACTTTCCTTGCTCTAACCATCCCGTGTATTCCCATGTCATTGTAGAGCACAACACAGATGTGCTTTGATCTTGTACACAAGTTCGGGCACTGGTGAACCTCACCCGCTGGCTCAACGGGCACGTGCGGCACTGCCATGTGTGCGTTGTGGCGGAATTACCCCAGCCACGCGCGGCCGTGGTGTTCATGGCGCGAGGATGGCTATAGGGCCGCGGCAGCGCGTCACTTGGCTGTACGTGTGTCCGTGATTCGACACAATGCCCTGGTTGTTGCTACGCTTTAGGAGGCACGCGGTCACGTGTGTGATGGCCAGTACCACCACGCCTCTGGCTTGTGAGACAGACTGATTTACATCGCATGCATTCACAGACACTGCCCTGCAGACCCATTTCTTACCTGCCTTGCCTGGCAGTGCCAACTGACACTCGCAATCCAACCGCCAGGGACGCTGCTTGTTCTTCCAGATGTTACCATCTGAGAACTGTCAACACTGGCCTCTTGCATGGAGGGGTCAGTGACATTCATGCAGCAGCAATCAGTGTCCCCGAACTCCCAGAGGGATCATTGGGCAACACAGACCAGCCGTGGCCCTTGCCCCGTGGCCCCGTTCGCTCCACTGGCAGTAACTCCCTAACCACAATGATCATAATTGATAAGGTAGGTGCATGCGTGCTACTGATTCACCAACACTGCATGCTGGAACACAGGTAGAGACACATGGACTGCCAACTGAGTGGCAGCTTCAGTTTTTCGTGTTGTCCATCACATGGTTGTGCTGCAGTTGGGGCAAATGCTGTTGCTGTTGGTCTGCCAGATGTGGGCATGGTTACCAAAACAGCTACATACACCGACACCAAAATCAAGCATACCACCCGAGACATTCCCGTTGGTGAGATCGTCGACAAGGCTGAAGCCGGAGTGGATGTTGTCCAGCAGGTGTGTTGGTTATCTTCAGCAGCGCTGGGTGCTGTGACACTGAAACTATGTACTGAGGAATTGGCAGGGCATGGCATGCTGCACTATTCGTCACACTCGGTTATTCGGATGTGACATGACGTAGAATCACAGGTCGTGCAGTGTATCTGGGCATCTAGTTGGGGGATGGGGTCCATCAGTGACCCTGCTGTGTCCGAGTATGGTGCAGGATATTTCAGAGAGTAGTGATTGTCTTGCAGATGGAAGAGGTGAAGGTTCCTAAAGTCGAAATGGTGGAGGAAACGGTTGTGGTACCTGACGTCAGAATCGAGAAGCAGCATAAGATGATGCCTGTCACAGTGACCAGGCTGGTGCCCGTCCAGCAACAGGAGGTGGTGATGAGGTATGCTGCTGCAGCCTGATGCAAACTCATCCTTCCAGAGGGTGGTGTCAACTCCGTTGTAGGTCTGTGGTTTTGTAGTGACTGATTACGATGGCTGGTGGTGCAGGACGGAGGAAGTCATCCGGGAGAATGTTGTCATGGAGAAGGAACATGTCGAGAAACCAATCACTGTCCTCAAACCTGTCACTTTTGAGGTGCCCCGCTTCCAGGAGCATAAAGTATGTTTCCTGAGCCTCTACTTTCTGGCATAGTGGATTAGAAAAGGGTGCTTTTCAAACGGTGCACAGTGGATGGATGTGTTCGGTGCTTGTGTGTTCGGTGCATGATGTACACCAGTTCAGCTCCTGACATCACAGTTGACTGGGCGATGTTATTTTCACACCCGCCGCATGATATCTTATTTCTTCCTGACACCCTGGATGTGCAAATACATGTGGTGGTTTCAGAGGCTGTTTCATGCAGGTGATGCTGCCTCGCCCGTACGAAGTCATGAAGAAGGTTACGGTGATCCGTCCTGAGAATGTGTATGAGGATGTGTGTATCAAGCAGCCTGTGACTCGGACTCGTACAGTTAAGGTCACGCGCCCAGTCGTCAAACGCAAGAAGATGGTGGTGCAGAGGCCAGTTCCCTACACAACGCCGGTAAACATCACTGTGCCTGAGCTCCGTGAGGGGCAGATGGAGATCAAGGTGCCGGTGACCGAGGAGAAGGCGGTTGAGTACCAAGAGCCTGTGACCGTAATCCGAAAGGGTACTTTACCTCACTCCACGAAAGTGCACCCCAGCCTCTAGATCATGTGCCCGTCTTCCGGGCTCTGCATCCTCTGCTGCCTTCTGCATCCTCTGAATCATGTTGTCATGACCCAGCCTCTCACGCCACTCATGTGTGGGTTTACATATGCATGTAAATAGCTGAAGGGGAGACATGAATGTAGATGTGTTCGTGTTCGTTAGGTGCCCATGTGCCCAATGCAGGAGATAAAGACGGTGTGCAAGCTGCGTCAGGGACGCATGAAGGTCTGGTCCTGAAGCCTGCTGCTGCTGACGATGTGAAGAAATTCAACAAGGAGCGTAATATCCGAGATATTCCAGTTGGCCTGCCTTTCACAGAAATGGTCAAGCGTGCTCAGAACTTTTCTGTGACCAAACTTGCAACAGATGTGGCGGACTACCGTGAAACCTGGATGCAGCCGATGCAGGTGTGTATAGTTCTCAGATTTCTTGACGTAGTACCTCAACGGGGTATATTGTCTGGAGTGGTTGTGATTGCCGCATTGAACAGTCAATTACATTTATATCGGAATCTTTGTTATATTTTTAATATATAACCACATCTGGAGGAGAGCGGTGGTGGGTGATAGTCATGCAACAGTGCAGGTTCATCAGCAGAGCTACAAAATGGAGGATGTTGAGATTGAGGTGACTGAAACAATCATGGAAGAGTTTGCAGAAGAGATTGAAGAAATTGTACTTGAAGATGCTGTGGTCCCCATTGTGGTGAGTATTACAATCTTCTTCAAATTTATCGAGAAAGTATTACATGCTGTGAAGCTGATGTTGTATTGCAGCATATATCATGTAGATAAATCTGACAATTACCAAATTCTTCAGATAACAAAGATGCCGGAAGTGGAGGAGGAGTGGCCCATTGTCAAAGAACGTGCGGAGGAGGTGTGGACCAGTGAGGTGAGCTTGGAGCCTGAGGCCATTACAGTGCCAGAACTGGCCACCAAAACCGTCTCTCAGGAGAATCCACGCATCGTTTACACGACTGAGCAAGTGCAGAAACCCGAAACAGTCGAAAAGACTGTTATGGTTGAGAAGGTGCGGTTTGGGCAAAATGCATGTTTGAACAGTGTGGCTATGGAATTGTTGAATCAGTTGTATTATTCATGTACACTAGGGTTACTCAGCGGCGTGACGCATGTGCGGTAGGGACCTAAATGTGGGCCTAGGCTTCTGTCAGATTATAACATGCTATACCCACATGATAGGACATGCACTGTTAATGGTATATTGCAGGTTGTGCCCAGTATCTGTATGTGGTACTGGTTGAGCATGCAACATCAACTCTCATGGTCATGTAAAGTCTGAGTAGGGATGTTAAGCATTGGTCAATGTGGTGCAGGCATTCATCGAGAACAGGCAGGTTTCTGTGGAAGTTCCAGTTGAGGGTACTCGTGAAATGGTGGTGCAACGTCCTGTGATCACCAGCGAAACCATCGCGGTGCAGGGAGTTGTGGGCACAGGGAAAGTGGTCAACACACAGAGTGTGCAGCAGACCATGGCCACCGTATCTGATGATGTTCTGACACACCAGATAAGGGGTGTTCCCTACCAGACTGCGCAGACTGTTATGAATCCAACGGCTGTGGAGGGATTGGTGAAGGTTGAGGGTGATGTACAGCTTGTTGGTGTGCCTGGCAAGGACTTCGTGGGCGATGCTATTGAAACGTGCGTACCCACCTGCATGGGATTTAATGATACCTTGCTTGACTAAGTACCAAATCGTACTTGACAAAATATATTGTACCATACCTTTATGTGTTTATTCTGTATACTGATTCTGCAGTTCCTTCCGTGGTTGGTTATAGATTCGATGCTACTTGGTGTATTCTTATACACTCAATAATATGTATTAGAATGTGTTTGTTTGCCTGTTTTTTGTCTCAGAGTGTGTGAACGTGGTAAATGACATGTCGGATGTATATGAAAAGTAGTCTCTTTATTGCAAGTATTGGTGTGCAGGACCAAGGGTCTTTCTGAACAATCTGGTGTACATGGTTCAGCTCACATCATGGATCACCATGTGCCCCCCCAGCTAGGGTCCTTGGAGCTGGGCCAAAACGTTACTGATGTTGCACCGGATGCTGTGCTGCCTGCTCATGCTGTTGTGGATGTCATCCGTAACATTCACGCCGGTGTGGATGGAGCCTTGCGATCTCCAGAAAGTGTTGTGGCTGCTCAAGGTATGACCGGCAGTCCGGCAGTTGTTGGCGCAGTGCTGCCCGATGATCGTGCATCATCCATTGCCACCAGCATTTCCAGCGTGCCAAGTTGCAAGGTTATGCCAACCGATGTACCATCAAACCCTCAAAAGATTACTCAGACGGATGTTGAGGTGCATATGCTCTCTCCCTCTGACCCTGTGATGAGCAATAAGGACGCTAGCAAGCCTGGCAAGAAGGGATTCTTCGGCAAGGTTAAAAGTGCTCTCAGCTAAACCCACCATGAAAATAATGCGTATTCACTGTTGTATGCAGGGGTAATGATTGTGGTAATCCGCTCTGCCAGATTTTACGCCAGTCTCATTGCATGTATCTGTTAACATAATATTTGGTGCATCTAGGTCGTATTGGGCAGATTATAGTGGATATGGGTATGTAAAAAATTCTGTTTAGGAATGTAATTTACCTTAATATATGTGAACCATGTGAAATGGTGTATAGTTATTCCAGTATATGTGTTTGCAATGGGAAAAGGATATGGTATAACCACCATTTACAAGTGGTCACAACTACACCAACTTCTCAAGTAAAAACTGCATTCATCAAAACTCCTGCAGCCATCACACGTGCACACATCCTCACATCCAATTCACATACCCCACCTCAGTTACATGATACTTTCGCATTTCCTTTGATTGATGTAGTATGCAAATGGTCTGGGGAGCAGACCATTTGCATACTAACCACTTGCAGGAGGATTGTGCATGGGAATATGTGGGACAAACCCCAAGTGAATGCAAAAATTCTTGTTGAAGTTTTCACTTCAGAATAAATATGATGATACACGTACTTTACAGCTTGCTACACATGCATTACAGGTTAACTACTACTTGCTTAACCAAGCGCATACATACCACATTTTACCTTCAACATTGCTATGCTGGTATGTAAACTCGGAAATAAAATCACTGTCCACAGACGTGACTATCAGTGGTTTGGGTTTGCCTGCATACCATGTCATCGAAATTTGAATTAAGTGGTGATCATCCAGAATGTGTGGCAGATACACCGTCATTCTACTGATGATTGATGTGTTACCACATCCATCTCAAGAAGGTCCTGTAAGTGAACAAACTCGATGCATTCCTCCCTTTACAAATGCAAGTCATGAACTCTAGGTTTGCCTTCTGGCTTGTAATCAACACACCTGTAACACACATGCCACCCTTTGAAAATTTGTAAGGTATCAGCCATACCCCAGCAGACATGGGCTTGCACCCTTGCCTGAGTGTACGCAGGCCACACGCCTGGTGCATGTAGCACCAGAGTATACAGTAAGCAGCATGCCGCAGTCGGTGCTTTTCCCTGTTCTGATCTAGCTCAGCTGCCTTTCCGCTAAACTTTCTTCTAGTACGGAAAGGTTCTCAGCGGGCATTCCAGGGGTTCGCTGGGAGTTCAGGCGCTTCTGCTGCGGTTCGAACTAGTCGGTCTGAAGAGTCTCTGCAGACTCGAATCCAAATTCAAGAACTCGGTCACACTTCCGCGTGCACGCCGCCTTCGCAGGTTGGGAATCAGGACTCAGGCCACCTTGATAAATCAGCATTGTGTCCCACGTTTAGGTCCGACTATACTCAACTGGTAGATACGGTATTTACAACCCAGTATCACACAGTATGAAAACATGGCAGCCGCTCACACACAGACCGGCCCTTCAGTTCATGCAGCCGAACCTCCACCAAGTCTTGTGCCTAACTGCATCGGTCCCCATCTCACAGATAACACAAGCTATAGGAACCGTACAGCGCCTATAGTTCTGGAGCGTAATAATCACCGAAGCACTGAGTGTGAAGAGCACTGATTGCTTGTGTTCCAGCCACTGGTGTCAAGTGTACACCACGGATCTGATAGGTGCAACATAGATCATGGGGAGTAACAAGTGTAGTGACCGTGTCCAATTTATCCACGTGCACGCTTGATTGAGCCAGTCGTACGCAAACTAGCTGGTAAGTATGTGGGCAAGCCGTTTGGATCATCTTGCTTTCCAGCAGTTCCCGCATGTGCACTAAATCTCATGACTTCCAATTCGTCACTGGCGGGTATTGAATTCATTGGGTAGCTTACTTCTTCTACATCAGCATCCTCAGACACAGGATGTTCCTTCACAGCTTCAAGTTTGAATACGCTGCCCCTGTGGGTCACACCCGGTCGGGCCATCTGGGCCATCTGCACGTGTGATATAGCCACGTCAGATGCAAACCAGGCATTGCCAACATTCCATGATTAGCCTTGGCGACGCATCATCAGCAGTTGCAGCTGGTTCATATAAATATCTGAGGTCACCTGATTCATGTCTATACACCCACTTACTTCATAGCAGCTGTCCAGCACAGCATCTTCCTTGGGCAAGACTCGCGAGCTGATACGTCCTGATCTAAAGGTTCTGCTGCGCAGATCTATGATTCGCTTTGATGCTGATACCCAGGCTTGTCGAGGTGCAGCCTTGATGTGTCTCAGCCCCATCTACTCGCACAGTATCTCAGCAGTTGTGCAGTATCAGTTCACCAGGCCTGATGTGTAGACAATAGATAGTCCAGCTGCAATACAACCCGCTGCTTCGCACCTGCTCTTCATGCTGATCCATGGCGCCAATAGATTTCAAGAATGACTCAGTACCCACACGCATGATGATAGCAGCAAACCAAGCCATGACACAAATATTTATCCCCAGCAGCACTGCCGTGATGGTCAACATCTCTGCTGCTGAAACTGCATCCCTCTCCACCAGAAATGACGACAAGTAAAGTGTCGCCGAAGTCGCTGAAAGGGACACAACCTCAGCCCGATTTAGGAGCTTTTTAGCAAATGGACGAAGTATTACCTACAGCCGGAAACGCTCTAGGATTTCTGACATCTTGTTTTAGGCTGCATAAGATCACAGAACCAGTTGTGATATAGACTGCACCTGCATAACTAGTGCGAGCCAGATGATCCCTAGCATTAGCATCAGGCGCAGCTGGCTCATGTCCTTGCCATGAGCCAGCGTTGTAACTGCCACCACTGCTATCTTCCGCATGATAATGATGACCTCCCAGTAGAAGTGCTCTGGTCTGTAGCCAATGTACAAAAAACCGAGGTACGCGCGCACTTCTTGCTGGTGCAGCCTTGTCCTTTCACGCCAGAGTGCTCCCAGAAATAGGATTGGCACTCCGACACACCATAGCAGCAAACCAGGAACACCGATGTAGAGCACCAAGCTCCTAAAACAGGCAGACGTACAGTGAGGGGCATGTCAAACGCAACAATCCTATGGGCATTACCACTTGGTATTGAAAACACAAGCCACGTTGGGCGCAAGCACCTGTGCTCGCCGTCCCAGCACCTGAGACCTGTGTCTGATGCCCAGTAGCTACCAGACTTGAGTGAAACAATGTCAAAGGGGAAGTAATGTGCATTTTCAGGTCCCTGGACTGTGCTGATGCAGCTGAAGATCTCCAATGATGAGCCAATCACCATGGGGCACATCAGGAAAGCGATGCACAGGCATGTGACAATCATCCTCTTGATACACTGCTGCATGCAATCATGAGGTTTGAAATTTGTCTTCCAACGCCACAGTGCTTCGCCCAGCCACACTGTGATCCAGAACGACAAGAAGAAGAAGGGACTGATAGTCACGAGGCCTACTCGAGCAGCGCTCGCGTAAGCAGTCCCAAGATTGGCTGTAATATTACCACTAAGGACATAGCAGTCCCAAGCGGACATCCGCTGAATGCTAGAGGCAGATCCTTGCACCTGAACAGCACATCAGCCTACTTCGTGCGGTCCGAGCCTCTGAACTGTGGATCACATATGATCTTGAATGGTACGAACATGCAACAAGGAACTAAGCTGCTGGCTTCGTGTTATACCGCAATGAAGGCCGTCTTGCACTTCTAACATGACTATGCATGAGGTAGCGCTGAAGTCTGCTCACGTGGAGAGCTGAATATCACCATCATACCTGGAACATCCTTTGCACTGGCCCCGGAAGATGGATGTCTACATCGCGGATGACAGAAACAACCTGTAGATACGAAATCAAAATCTTGGCCACCTGAAACTCAATGTTTTCTGGATGCTCCACTCTTACTTTCTCACTGGCCAGTGATGCGACCACTGGTGCACTTGCCTCCTGTGTCGACCTGTCATTGAAGCCAGGCTGCAAGCATGGCAACACCGACTCCGCGTCATGGCCCTGAGATCTCAACGTGCCTGACACTTGAGCCGAATTTGAGCTCCAATTACGATGGGCTTTGCCAAAGGATCTGGCATGTAGCTTTCGAGGACTTCGTCCCACGACTCCTGTTACCCTGAATTTTCATCAATGTGTGAATCGCACACATCACCAACGCTCTTCCATGTGACACTCTGGCTCCGCAGCGCAGTGTTTCATGAGAGCAATAAACTCACCATGAATGCTGTCCTTCACCGCCACAAGGGGGGCCTGCGTGATTACCTGTAAATGTCAGCTGTCTCTCATTGATGGCAGCAGCATGGTGATCAGGTGGATACTTCTGCTGGACTTCTGTACCCGCTGAACATCCTTTACCTGCGGTGATAGCATGCCCTGTGCTGGTTTGGTTCGTGCTATGCCTTGATGGTGAGACACGGCTGTGTGTGAACCAGACATGGTTCAGTGTCGAAATCGCATTTGCAGACGGCACCGTGCCCTCGTTGCTGCTACATTTCCTCTCACCTGCTTGCACTGTGGTCATGGACGCTTGATGGATGGTGTACCAGCTCACCAAAAGCATGGCCAATACCCCAGCTAGAGCCACTGCTGTACTGACTGCATGACTTGGGCACGGGGTGCAAGCCGAGCTCGCCTGTCCATGTCCAAACCCAGGCATGCATCGCCCACAGAGCAGCCCGCGGTAGCCTGGCGCACACTGTGGGATTGTGTCCATCCATTTATTGGCCGATGTCAAGTTGACTGCACCATCATCCGAGTGCCTCAAGCTTTCCGCAAGAAGAGAAAAACGGCAGCTTCCAGCTGCTGTCCAGATAATAGTACCGTCCACTCCCATCTCGCTACTGTGGCAAGCGATCGACAATGCAAACTTGTAAAGCTTTTCCTGCCTGCCTGAGTACAAACAAGCCTGGGGATTGGGACACCTGTAAACAGTTTCTGTTCATATCATGAATGGTTCAGTCTTGGATGGAAAAATGGTTGCCAGAGGACCTCACCTTTGCATGGTTGTGCTCAGGGGAGAGACAGCGGCAAAGCCATCCTCGGGCACAATTGTGGTAGACCCATAGCACCGAGCATGCGTGGGGCATGAGTGGCAGGCGCCACGGAACGCTTCATCATGTGGCCCAAAACCAACCGTGCCCACCCCACACACAACGCAGCGCTGGTTCACAAAGACTTCTCCCATGACACATGATCGCACGTGGATCTGCAAGTGCAGATCCCCATTATTACTGCACTGAAGCGCTCTTCCTTGAACACAGTACATCTGAGCAGAACATTCAACGTAGCTTTCCAGGCCATCAAGCCTTGTTCGTGATTTACATCTGGGGTAATTTTGGTCAACCTGCCTTCTCAACGTGTGATGATGCAGCTTGGAATGAGACAACAGCTAGGCACATAACACCAAAAGCGCACCAGCACAAAAGTAGACTCTGCTCCAGCCGACTGCAGTTGCAGGCGGTATTGGCCTGGGTTGCCAATGAGCCGCAGCTGCTGTAGCTGGGCCACACCCGCATCAAATGTCTGGGTCAGCTGACCTGACAGGAACACGTCGCCCTGGCCCTGGGACACAGTGACGGTGGGCACAGTGGCACCTGGTCGCGTGGCAGCGAGCTCGTCCGTGTCCACTAGCTGGCCGTATGCATCCAGTAGGTTTACGGTCAGGTTCATCTCTGCTCCAGCAGCATACCCCGTCAACACAGGCTCTCGCACCCACAGCATGACTCCACCAGATGCCATACCATGAGGCCTAGCTGCGCTCAGTGCAAGACGTCTGCTCGCTGCAAGAGCCCGCGGCTTTGCTGGTGTACTTGATGTCGGCCAGCGGTAAAAGGCATCAGAGGTAAGCTGCTGTGAAATGGGAACAATCACAACTGGCACATTGGCAGTGGATGGCTGTCCCTGTGTTGGCCAGCTCTGAGATAGCACACCGCCCGTGGGTTCAATATTTCCACCATAATTGCGTTGCCAATCTGGGCATCCGTTCACCACCACACACTGGTGGCAGTAGTGCTGCCTCATGCCTTCATCTCCGACATCTGAGCAATCAGAGAGACTAGCTTCGTAGGGTGTGTGACTGTGCCGCAAGGTTGAGCAGGTAATATGCAGAAGATGAGGAGTGTTCCAAAACACTGAAGCACCTGCTTGAGGTGGACCACACAAATTCTCAACGAAGGTAGAGTCTGCAAAGTGGACTGGAAAGAAGAGAGGATTGCCTTGTGGAAGAAAGCCGCATTCTGGAGCTCGAACAAGAGTGTTACCTGAGATGAGATATGCCCCGCCGCCGTAAGTTGCCCTGTTCTGCCAGAATAAGCTCTTAGCAACCTGGAGGCACATACAGGCATGTTGGACAGCAGCGCTTCGCTCGGCCAACAGCCATGACCTGCTTGCTGGACAGGTAACAACAGCTCCTGTGGCCTGTACAAAGCTGCAAAAGCTTTGCTGCAGTTGTGCAAGGTGGCAATGGCGCCCGGGTCTGGAAGAACGTGCCTGTATGGGGCTGCGCAGTGTCAGTGAGATGCACATGGCACCGCCATTCCCAATGCCACAACCGCCCACAGTGTCAGCTGTTGCCCATGCCTGCCTGGCAAGCTGTTCATCGAGCAGAGCTTCAAGCCCAGTTAGACCTGTGCTTGTTGCCGAGTTGGACATAAAACACTGCAGCCAGTAATTCGCTCAACGGAGAGGATCGACCAACATCCCGCTGGATGTGGCCATGCTAATCCAAACACTCCACCGTTAAGCATGTATTGCAACGACAGGTGTACGCAGTATCTGTGCCGCTGGTGGGTACAAAGCACATATCATTATCAAAGCAGTTGGTGAACAAAATCAGACCGTTGAGAGAATTCGAACTGGCGAGGTTTTGTCTAGGTGCCAGTTTCTTATGTCTTCAACAGATACTCGCTGCGCATTCCATGCAAAACACAAGGCTGCATCTGCCAGGTCTTGGCGTGCATGTAGATCTTCCAAAGATAGCGCTGATGTACCTGAGGCCGACATACAAGCCACCCCGCCACATTCTGGATTCAGGTTTGAAGCATTCACTTGAGCTGCAGCAACACCTGACCGAGTTGTAGATCCTGTAGATCTCTACCCACATGGTGGAACGAAGATAAGACACACAGCATGCTAGCTTCATATCGGACAAGTCCCTTGATGGACACACCGTGATCAGTCATGGTGCGTATGTTGTAGTCCATTTGCATCTTCAGAGCATCCATAGACACTGTGGGAAAGGGCAGAGGCAAGCGTATGTCACAACCTAGGGGATATGACCCGTTGGCATGGAAATAATTCACATACGAGGCATAACACTGTAGCAACTGCAAGTGCTCTTGACTCTGTGAAAGGTCCAGAAAGATCTCCGTTCCAGCGCTTTCACTGATGCCAGAGCCGTGACGGACAAACATGCCAGCTCCCTGCAGTGATGATCTACATTCAGAGCACCCAACAGCGTCACAAGTTCAAGGATTACTGTAATCAGTCTATGCGAGGAAAGAGCAAAGACAGTTTAGTGCATCGTGGATTGTACCTGCATAGCCACGTTCTTTCTGAAAAGGGAGATGCTCCGTAGTAGATTGCAGCCCTGGCATGACATCCCTCCACCATTCTGAAGCGCCCTGTTGAACGCCACAGAGCCAGCGACTATACTGACCTTGGATGCACCAGATGCCATTATACCTCCTCCTGACAATGCCAAATTTAACAGCACGCTGGAATTGGTCAGTTGGAGTAGGGACGGGCTGTTCTACATAGATCATAGATCAGCCACTAAAACGGGGAACTTTGGGTAGTTGTAAAACTGCACAAGCGTTGGGACAGGGGCCAGCAGAAAGGCGCACGTGCAAGATACCCCCACCTGGTGCAGGGGTCCATTCTTCATCTGAACCTGGCAGACAGCCCTTCGCAACCGCCGTGTTGCCGATGATGAAGCTATCCCTGATGAAAACATTGGATGCGGACGCAATACTAACTCCCCCTCCTCCAGCACAAGCCCAGTTGTCTGTGAAAGCGGAGGTTTGCACCAACATATCCCCTGTTACGCTCTCGATCCGCAGTGCGCCTCCAGTTTGCTTGGCGCTATTTCTGGTAAAGATACAGCGGTCAACTCTGGGCATTGTCCCAGGCACAGCGGACTGAACCTGCATGTACTACGCCCATATCTGCTTGGCCACCTTCAGACATGTTCAGCATGGCTTTATATCAATGCATGGTCTCGTACAAGCATGGCAGCTCCACTTGTGTGTACCCTATTGCGGGCAAACAGTGTCTGCACAACCGCCAGCTCGCAAGACGGGCTTTCGACCACGAGCGCGCCTTTGGATGGCAGCATACTAGCTGAGCTCATCCCATTGTTGCAGAACGTGCTGTTGACTATCGTTTGCACGCAGCTTCTGAAAACATCTACAGTGCCTCCTAGCGTGCTGGTTGCTTCCTGCCTTGTCATCTGAAACACCAGATTGTTCTCATATTGCTTGTATCCCATCCTACACAGCTGCTGAGTTGATCACTTGTGCACACAACCCCTTGCTTGGTTGTTGCTTTTCCCCTCCAGAGTGATAGCATTGCACCTTGCTGCAAATTGTTGGAGTGTCTTATCGTTGTATGCTCGATTGGGATCAAACATTCTTCCGGTGAGCGGGTCCCTCATTTCACTCTGTTGCCAGTTTCCTTCAAAAGTACATGATGAGATCGTATTCACCATCGCCCCTGGCCTCAAAGCCATAGCTGATCCAATGGCTGCTGTATTATCCATGAACTTGCAAAAAGAAAATGAGGAACTGCTTCCTGGTGCAAGCATAACAGCACCACCTATTTGCCCACTATTCCGCTCAAATGTAGCCTCCTGCAAGCCACAGCAATAGACATGCACACTCACATGTACACGTGCTGCATCCGGCCTTGGAAAGTACGCACGTCTATGTGATTGCCTGTGCTCCAAATTTCCAGCGCGCTGTTTATGCACCCATAGACAGAGAACCCGTGTAGAATTGTCCCAGTTGCTGTAATGTTTAATGCCGAGCCTAGTGAACGCTGTGCTTGGAGGGGCTGGCCTGCAGCTCGCCTCATCCTCACGCACGACAGTACCACTTCCGGGCCTCCTAATGACCACCTGCGCAAAGACCACTGGATCTGACTCTGCAATAGACTTTGCGAATATCAAGCTCTGATAACATGCCTCAGGAGCACTCACAATACTTGCTGAGCTGGGCATGTACGTGGCGATCCGGTCCACGCATAAAAACTGTGGGTCTGTTCAAGCAGAACCTCTGCAGATGAGCCATCTGGAGCTCGCGCATACAATGGAACAGGGGCGGCAGGACTTAAGGCTGGCTGAGAAGTGCTGACACGATTGGTTGACACAGATTCGGCATGGTTATGTTCCCTTGTCAGTGTAATCCATGGCACATCCACCTCCACGGTGTCCCGCAGCTGCAGAACACCTGGCCTGAGCACAATCCTGTCCCCTGCAATGGCACTTGCCTAGGTCAGAGGCGGTGGCAAAAGAATGGACCGTTCTGAATGGCACAGTCTACAACAAGATGAGGTCCTGCACCAGAGTAGGCTCTCGGTAGAAGCCATGGTAGACTCGGAGCATCTGCGATTTGCTCCTGTGGCAATGGAGCAAGGAGTACGCCCTGTAAATATGGAGCACTAACAAGGAAATGATCAGGTCCAATGGCGCAGAGTGCAGAAGGATTGGTTCTCGCAACTGCCCGTTCAAAAACATCCTGCATAGGACAAACCATTTTTCGCAGGAGTGGCGTAAGTTGATTGGAATGTTACCTGTTGGTTGACTAGCAGCGCACCTCCATGCCATTGTGGGGCAGCTTCGACCATGCCCAAAGGCTTGTGTCCAACTTTTGCACCGCAGCATGGCCGCTGCTGGGATCTGGCCAACGAGGGTTCCAGCCCCCAAACCAAAGCACGAAACAGCCTGATTTGCTGATAGCTGCTCGAGCGGAGGCTGTTGGAACATGTGAGGAGCATCCACTGGTGATCACATCATGACCTTTGCGTGAAGGCATTAATGGTCTGCCAAGCACAGGCCTTGAAAACCACTGCAACGTTGCTGTTGCAGGAAGGGGCAATGTCAGTATCGGAGAGATATCCAGTACTCGCATATCCAAGCTGTCTGATCCAGAGGGGTCTTCGATTGTCGAGTCACCAGAACAGACCTGGCAGCCACCATATAGCAGTACTTCTTGTCGCTCCTACAGTCCAACAAATCAACAACTGGATACAGCTACACATGAAGCTAGAATGTGATGCATGCAGCAGCATTGGTGAGTGAAATTGCACCTGCAGTACAGCCATCTTCGCATACGCCCTGCCTGGTGGCACAGCTCCGGTCTGGCTGATTTGAAACGCTGTGAAACACCACGCATGAGCCCACCAGCTCGTAGCTGCACTCTGTAATGGAGTACAGGTGCCAGGTGCATACACATAGATCGCCCACATGTCACTCAAAGCAGCCATGTTATCTCCAAAACCACCCCACAACAGAAACAGCTGCGGTAAGCGCCTGCCAAAACTTTGAACGTGCACCATGGCATGATGGCTGCGTTGTAACAGCTCCTGCAAGGAGTCCTCCGAGAGACCCCAGGGTACCATCCTGGCCCATGTAATATTTTTGCTGTGATTCATGGCCTTTGTTGGCTCAAAAACCGAGGATGTAAACCAAGATGGATAACTGGCGTGGCCTTCATCCACTTGCTGCGTAGTGTCAAGCACAGCGACAACTGGCTGATTCAGGCACTCATAATCTGCACCCACAGTGAATATCTAAACAAGCTTTGTTTCATGTTGTTGCCTTTCAGTTCGGATCTCAGCAGCATGATGGTGTGATACCGTGCCTGTCATGGTCCCACTAATGTTTAGACTCACTGGCTCACTAAGCTGTGGGTGGTATTGAAACCTCCATGCACGTCTTGGAATTCTGTTCGAGCATGCTGGAACATCTTGAATCATTTCCACAGCTGCCCTGCCTCCAAAGCTTATAAACGCGGTGTGACCAGGAAAGCCCAGAAAAGCTGACCCGTACAGTGGCTCCATTGGAGCACAGGTGTGCGTGTGGTGCCGAGAAAGGCATGCTTCGATCAGACTGGACTGTGTCTGTTCACATGACGTGTCTGCCAGTGTGGGGCTCAATGCAACAGGAGCTGCTGGGCGAAACCATGCTGATGAAATTGAGAAATCTGAGATGGTGGAGGGCAACTCTTCAATGAATCTGAGTGTGTTGCCAGAAGTGTATGATGACCTAGGCCAGGGGTTTGATGAGTCGGTATCAAGCTGTAGTGACAAGCACATCCACCACCTTGGGAGCAAGATATTAGTTGGATCCATGGCCTTCCCAACAAAGACGACGATACTGCACCGCAGTCAAATCTGGTGACCATGGGGCTGACAAAGTACTACTTTGCAAACGCATTTGCTGCATACACAAATTTTACAGATACCGTGCCGACTTGGTTGCAGCTGATGATCATACCTCTGATGCTGCGGAGAGTCATCCCGGAGGTCACGTTCTAGGAGTAACAGTGTCGAGCTTGATTGTGATGCCAGCTCCACAGATTCAGGCGCGTTTGACGGCATGATCGGCTTCGGTGCGCTCTCTGGCCAGGCACGATGCTGAAGCCATTCGTAAGCTTCGACTCCTCCCCTGAGTACCTTAACCCACAAGGTATCAAGACCCACGAGGTATGATCCTGAAGAAGGAGCAGAGTCACAAGCAAAATGTAGTGTTCCTGACATGCATGTGACACCACCATCTACAAATAAATCTCCACGACTGGTCAAAGTTGCTGCAAAGTGCATCAGCAGCGGGAGCTGCCATTGGCGGGGCGCAGGGTGATGGACTTGCCAACTGTTGTCTGCCTCTACTGTGGCATTCTGCTGATCAGTATCCATGGCCCATGCCAGCCCTGCACTGCCGTTGTCTGAAACACTCCAGCTTCTATTACATGGGCACCGTGCGCCATGTTGCCCACCAGTAATTTCGTTCATGCAAGAGTACTCATTCAGTGTAAATGCGGGGAAATATGCTGGACGCCAAACGACATGTATCCTTTGATCAGCCAATGACCATTTGTGAATTGAGAACCGTTCAACAGATGGCGACACGTATGCGGTCCGGACCACATCACTGCAGTTTGTAGAATCTTGCAAAGAGTACACCATCAAGTCTAGACCTGTCTCAGTTTGCCGGAATTGGCATTTTTGAGATAGCCCACGTGGCATGGCGGCTGTGTTTTGCACAGGCAGCCATGCACTGCGCTGCAGATCCAATACGTACGACACAAGCTGTTGACCTGACCAACCCTGCCGAGCGTCCGCGTCCGCGTACGCCGATGCCTACACAATGGCATCATTGATGGTACCGAAAGCAGAGGCTGCAAGTATGGTTTCTGGTCTGACAGGCGTACTGCATCGTAGCCCGAGCCTGCAAGGCCTACATCACGACTTGTGCCACCACACGTGAGCATCATATCTACCTGTCCTGTCAGTATCCCCAGTGAATGCCCAGCCATGTGCACGTGGCTACTTTGGATGTGCTGAGCTCTCCATGAACATGTTCTGCCTCTGCTCAAGCTGTACTGAACCGTCCGGCATGTGAGAGTGTCAGCCTGAAGAGCGCGCAGCACGGGTTGGAGATCTAGGATCCATACATCGGACTGCAGGCTTCCCGAAAGCAGCTGTCCACCATGCACGATCAGTGTGTCATTCCTGATGACACCGGCAGGACTGTGCCTGCAGTCAGAGGTTGTTTCGCTGACAGCATTTGGATGTAGATAACAATCAGTGACACTTAACGTTTGTAAAGCAGTAGAGGAGCACCTTGGAGCGGGAACCGTATCTCCAAATTCATCGATACACGCTGATGTGCTCCCGTTATGTATAATGTATGGCGTGGTGGCGCAAGTAGCACTCTCCCTTGTCTCCATGCACACTTCCGCCCACAGTGAAAGCGTGGTATCATAGATCCAAACACTATTGGTAGTGCGAGCTGAGTAGTGTATGTTGTCGGATGGGATCTGCACAGCAATGCCAGCAAGAATGGAGAAATAACGTGTGCATGCCCAGTCAGCATCAGTGCAAATTGCTGTTGCAGGCGCGGACTGCCTGCACCTGGCCCCCGAACATGACAAGATAGCGGTTGCGCCAGGAAAGGAAAATGAAGTGGCTCCGTGCTGATGGGCCTGAGCATCCATCTTCGGGGCGAATGGTCTGCAATGACCATGTTCTTTCATCTATTCGCTGAAACACTTCAGATTCTTGAATAAATGGAATAAATCCAGTCTGCCGATCGTTGATTAGGCGTCCACCAAATACATATAGGCTGTGCTGCACAGAGACGGCCTCGTGGAACACTCGAGCCGCTCTGCTCTCATAGGCCGCACCATCGGCATTGCAAATCCACGAGTGCGGCAGACACCAGCCTCTGCATATTCGATCTCGTACATTGTTAGTGTATTCCCTGTGTCAGCAGCTCTTTTTTCAATTGTTCTTGACATTCGAGTCAGATTCATACCGAGTCCTGGCGTGCACTTGGGCAGCTGCTGAAAAGCACACGAAGAAAGCGAGGACAAAGCAATTTCCGCTCCCGTGTAGATACATAATTACTATGAAACAATTCCCCAGCGCTGCGTGGTGGAGATGTGTCGCACAGCCGGCCTTCGGCCTTGTGTACTCGATTCCCGATGCATCATCATCATCTCTAAGAGCTTGACAAGTTCATTCGCAAGCCGAAAGATAGGTCCACGAAAAGATGCATTAACCACGAAGTTCTCTTGTTGTGAAGATTCTTGTGATCAACTGGAATGCGTCAGGTAAACAAACAGGACCACTGTGCCACTGTGATGTGGGACCGTCGCTCTGCAGCGACGACAACCAGTAGTCACTAGCCGTCAAAAGCGAGGCTGACCCAAACAACGAAATCCTGCGTTTGAAACGATCACACGACTCACCGGCACATAGCCCTGACGTCATTGCTGTGGTCATGCGTAGCCACGAAGTGCTTCGCCACACTGTTTGTGGCCGTTGGAGAACATGTCGCCATGCCTGCACGGCCGACCGTGCAATTCAATTGGCATAAGTATTCGACGGGTCTTAACTTGTGGAGAACATCCTGAGTTCATCCACTTGCACAGTTCTTAGTTAGGCTGCGGTGATTTACGGGATCCCCTGCCGTAGCAGAAGACTGTCGTGAACGTCCGCAGTTGCGAATCAGCGCAACCGCTGCCTCATTTTATGAGAGGAATCATGATTGCTGCAAGCACTACTACCCTTGCCGGCGCTCGCTACGGTCGGGTAACAGGTGCGCGTGTCCAACGCGAGCACATCTCGCGACACTCCCGACACAAACTTCAGCTGCTGTTTTTTTTCCTTGGCGTCGGCATGAAGCCTCACACATATGCAGGTCGTTTCCAACAGCGAGGCTCGCGAGGTACGCTTGTCAGAGGATTGCCCCGACAATTTTCAACAATGTGCATGCCGAGATTACCGCTTGCTGTCTGCCTGCAGTTGTCCAGGCTAGAGCCTATGAGTCCACCACCGAATACGACTATGACATGTTCACGCTCGGAGGCGGAAGCGGAGGCGTAAGTGTTACCCGTTTTTGTGTGTGCTGGCCTTGTGCACACTGTGCAACCCTGTGCAAGTGCTATGGCTTGTCATCACAGAGGCAGCAGCACTTGTCTGATGGCGGTACAAATGTAGGTCAGAGCGTCTCGCATGTCTAGCGGATTTGGCGCCAAGGTCGCATGTGCTGAGCTCCCGTTTGGATACATCTCGTCAGAATCTGCTGGTGGTCTCGGTGGCACATGCGTGCTGCGGGGCTGCGTGCCCAAGAAGCTGGTAATGTACTGCAGTGAGTATGCTGAGTACATGAAAGATGCGGAAGGGTTTGGGTGTGCTCAGACTACCATGTGTATGGCCTATCACTGTTCACACATGCCAAGCAGCAATGTGCTACAGTGTCATCCGGCTCCCATGCTTGATTCATCATGCATGCAGATGGGAAATCGGCGAGAGCAAGCTCCACTGGGACAAGTTCATGGAGAAGAAGCGCAAAGAGCTGCAGCGCCTGAATGGAGTGTATGGAAACATCATGGGCAATGCTGGCGTGGAGATCATCGAGGGCAGGGCTACGCTGAAGGACAGCCACACCGTTGTTGTCAATGGCAAGGAGTACACCTCCAAGTACATCTGCATTGCAGTTGGCGGCACACCACACATGCTCGGCGTACCAGGTTATTCTCGCCAGCATTCGCCAGGTGGCTGCAAAGGCGAGGGTGTGATCGCACACGCAGGCTCAAAAAGAAAACATGTGTGCAGGTGCTGAGCACTGCATCAACTCGGACGGGATCCTGGAGTTGGAAAGCTTGCCCAAGCGCCTTGCAATTATTGGGGCCGGATACATCGGTGTTGAGTTTGGTGGCATGTTCAATAACATGGGTGCGTCCTGTATCGACCAAGCCTAGTTTTAGTCATGTGTGTGCTCCACCTAGCCAGTTGAACTCACCGCCGTCCTTGCTGACAATTTAGATCAGCAAGGCACACACATGTATGCTGGGGCTTGGGATGCTCCTATGGGACTTATCGTTGCGATGACCAGGGTGATGGCAGTTGTCTGGTAAGATTGGCCATGATAGAATCAACACTGGTGCACACTGGTAAGCGAGATGTGTTGCAGACACTGATGTTGAGTTCTTCATCCGATCAGACAAGGTCCTCAAGGGCTTTGATGAGGAGGTGCGCAGTGCAGCATGCCGCCTCAGTCCGAACCTGGCCTCACAAGTCCCCGCCAGTAGCAAACAGTCTTGCTCGTCACAATACGTTGTGAATGATACTGTGTGCACCGGGATTCTGCCACCTGTGTGCACAGATTCACATGCCATGTGTGCGTCTCGTGCAGCATGTGCTACAAGTAACAGTGGCACTATGAGCTGTTCTCACAGTGGCTGCTCAGGAGTAGCATCCATCCCCATGCCTGTATTGGTTTCCTGCTTCTGCCACATGCACGGTTTCTGACGGATCATCATGGCAGCATTTGCCTTTTCCTAAGCAGCTCTCATCGCACATTGCACTGCAAACATCCAAGTGTCTTACTAGATGCACCTACAACCTGCCTGCGTCTGTGTAGGTCCGTGACCACATCATGACGGAGTACGACCGCAGAGGCATCAAGATCAACAACGGCTGCTCCCCCAAGGAGATAAAGAAGAACGATGATGGCACGCTGGAGATGACTTGCTCGTCGCCTGACGGTGAGACCACAGGCACGTTTGACCAAATTCTCATGGCAACTGGCCGCAGCCCCAACACAGCCAACCTTGGCCTGGAAGACGCCGGCGTTGAGACCAACAAGCAAGGGTGTGCTGCTGCTGCTGTATGCCTGTTGGCTTGTGCAAATGGGTTCCGTGAGACGCATTTAGGCCACGTTGACAGGAGACAATCAGCCAGTATGGACTGCGTCTGGCCACTCGATGCACACTGACATGTGATGCATGGGCTCTGCGTCCATTTAGAGTGTTTGGGCGGCTGTGATATAGCGGCTGTGGAGCACACGTGTGTACCCGTTGCTGCAAGAGCAGGCATCGTGTTGGCTGCAAGGCAGTCTCCAGAACAGGGTAGGGGCAAGCAGATGAGGTGCATTGATCGACCTGTTCTGACACTATATGGAGAGCGGCATGAGCTCGCATTTTTGGTAAGAGTTCGCTTGATGCACATACAGGTTTGTCGTTGTTGATGAGTTTTCCAAAACGTCGGTGGACAACATATACGCAGTGGGAGACATCACTGACCGCATGGCGCTGACTCCTGTTGCACTGATGGAGGGCATGTGCCTCGCCAAGACGCTGTTCAACGATCAGCCGATAAAGCCAGACCACAAAAACATTCCGACTGCAGTGTTTTCACAACCCCACATCGGGACAGTCGGGTATGGGGAAGAGGAGGCCGTGGAGAAGGTTGGGAATGTGGATGTGTACTCAAGTTCATACCGGCCAATGCGGAATACCATCTCAGGCAATGAGAGTCGGGGTTTCATGAAAATTCTGGTGGACGCCAGCAGTGACAAGGTCGTCGGCATCCATATTGTGGGCCCAGAGGCCGGTGAGATGATGCAGGTATGCACCCAGAGATGACCGGTCTTGCTGCTGTTGCTCTGATGTGCCTGCATGACACTGGTTATGTGAAGCTGGAGGATTATGCATCAATCGAGTCAGACGCGCACTAGTGAAGGCCTTCAGTGGGTTTTCTGAGGTGCAGGGCTTCGGTGTTGCTGTCAAGATGGGCGCGACCAAGGGGGACTTGGACAGTTGTGTAGGCATCCACCCAACAGCTGCAGAGGAGCTTGTTACAATGCGATCTACCTCACGCCAGTGGCGGGACAAGAAGCAGATATAGGACCGGTGGGTCACGATCCTTTGGGCAAAGGCCTACTGTGACATGTGTGTCTTTGCAAGGGATATATGGCAAGAACCCTGGATGTAGCCACGTGGTATGTTCAGTGTGTTTCCAGTGTATGTCAATACTAGCAACACACAGTCGGGCACAGCTGACACACATTGGACATTCAAGATTGTTCATCAAGCATTCGTTGTAAATACACATACATCAATCCAACATAACAGCTAAAGGAACTATTCATCTATTTCCATACACATTCCCTTAAAATGCATTGACATTCGTTCAGGTGGCATATAGGGAGTTCGTGCCAGTGTATGTTTTTACATCGAAGAGGGGCACGGTTACAGGTGCATCACGCCACAGCGTACAGGTCTCGAATCAGACCACCCTATCACACAACCTCTGCATTCGTCCCTCCTGGACACTCCGCCGGTTCGAAACTAGTCCCTGCAATCTGTGCAACGTGCGACATGG